>JARQOD010000002.1:347594864-347650518 GCA_033576555.1 Oophaga sylvatica
CCTAAAAGCAAGCCTAAACACAGATCTTGTAGCTAAAACACGTATTGAATTTTAAACACAACGGGCAAAACTAGGACTAATAGAATTATCCAATAAAAACTCGAATAGAAGTTGTATTTTCTCTGGCTTTTGTTTTCAAGGAAAATTTCCCCTTTATGGCTCTACACCCCAAAGAAGTGCAAAAATAGCGTTTATTATGACATATGGGGTTAAAAGGGTTTTTTCCCAACTTCTCGTGGGTGTCCAAACTTGCGTCCCATCAGCTTTTTGTTAAAAATTAATGAGTGGGTCCCTCCCTACATCTATCCATTTTGCGCTTAAATTTGGAAAAACCCTTTGAGAAGCCCAAAATTTTGACTTATCTCAACTTGATAGCAGAAATATAAATTTGTTTACATTTTTATAAAAAAATTATTTTTTTAAGAAAACAACCCAAAAAAATGTAATCTTTTTACATAAAAACCTTTTCCTGGTTTTTTTACTATCAATTTTTTTCAATGGTATATTATTTTCTATGTATCTACAGTTTGTTGATCTATCTATCATCTATTATTATCTACCCATTCTATCTTTACACTATCTATTTTATCTACATCTATACCCAATCATCTACTATTTACTATCTTTCTATTTCTATCTATCTTTATTATTTTTTTTTTCCCCCTATCATCATCTATCTATTTTATCTATCTATCTATCTATCTATCTACCCCTATCTACTATCTTCTTCTATCTTTAAATCTATCATCTATCACACTATCTATCTATATCTTCTTTTTCTCTTCTATCTATCATTATCTACTTCTATCTATCTCATACTTTTCTTTTATCTATTATCTACCCATCTTTTATATCTATAAACTATCTATCTTCTTTTACTATCTAATTATTGTACACATTTTTTTTATCTATTTATTACTATCACATAAATATTTAATTAGTATTTACTTTATCCATTTGTTTTTGTGTACAAAACTCTTTTTTGATTTTATATTTGGGAAATTTTTAAAAGTCGTAAAATTTTTTTGCAACCCCTTTTTTAAAAGGGGTTTAAACAACCACTGTCTGAAAAATGACATTAAAATTTTAGTATTTTTTTTTTAAAGTCAAAGAAATAAATAAGGATGCCCCAACATTCTTTGGGGGGTGTGGGGAAAACTGCACCATTTTTAAATTAACCCAAACCCGTTTTGGCTCTAGCTTAGCAATTTAACACCTACATTGCATGTGGGTTGGGGCTTCCTTATGCAATGCGAAGTTTTAATGTCTAGGGTAGTTTTTAAAAATCCTCAAAAAAAATTCTCAAAAAAAAACCTCCCAAAAAAAACGTTTTCTGGAAATCAAAAGGGAAATGGGCACAACCTAATACAGTTAGTCATCAGAGTGAAAACAAACCACATGGGTTTCCGTACACTGGCTGTTTTGGGGGAAAAAAGGGGCAAGGGGGCAACTGTTTTATTTGTTATGGGGGAGCGGAAAAACAGGATTCAGGAACAGTTAGAAGGGTATAAAACCCTTTTGGCGTTATGGAAACATTGCTCCTTTCCGAAGGCCATTTTTGCACCTTCTAGGCACAAGAAACTAGTTTTCCGGGGTTTTCTGAAATGGCCATGAGAAAATTTTCCCCCTTTTCCGAACTGATCTAGCATTTATTTATTTAAAAAAGGCTAGATTTTACAAGGAGAGAAAGCATTTCCCCTACAGGTTGGAGTAGTTTTCCTTTTTTTTGGGTTTTTTTTTTTGATGTCTTTTGGAATTTTTTGTTCTTTTTGGGTTTCTTGGGGTTAAATTACTTTTTTTGGCAAGAACAGGGGAAAAGCGTGCAACTTGGAAAGGAAATTTCACCCCCTAGGAACCCCCCAAAAAAACCCATTATAAAATGAATGGATTGGCCCCCTTTGTTCCAACTTAGTTAATGACTGTACTTATAATGGAAACCCAAAGCCCGCGGAAAAGGTTTTTTATTGTCATCTATTCTTGTAACCGTTACAGACATTATTAAAAAAATTGAATTTTTACATTGGCTTGTCCTTAACAATTTTGGAATTTTTGGGGAAGTTGCCAAAGAAACAAGTTGAACCCGGCCATGTCAGAAAAACTGCTGCTGGGAAAGTTTTATCAATGCTCCTTTTCCTTTTAAAAAAAATTGTGGTCTTGAGAAAAAATGGTGATGACCAATATTACTCTGTAAAAATTATTATCCTACGACAGAAAGTTACTTGCCTGGTAAAATGGTGAGTATGCACTCGGGGTCGCTAGCTATAAACAGAGAATTTCGGTACATGTAATGAATATATTTTTCTAATAGAAAGTATTTCACGCCATAAATGGGGCCCCAGCCTTTTGTGACCCCATTGTGTTTTTAGGAACTTCGGGATTTTGTTTTTTTTGGGGTCGTTTCGAAGCTTTAAATCGACTCCATTTTCCTATTTCATAATCTTTTGTTTGGGTTTGGTGTAAATGAAGATTTCGGCCTACCGTTCTGCTAAATGGGGGGTGAAAAAATAAAACTCTGCCAATTTTTCATTTGCGGCCTCTTCTAATTGTTACAGATTTTTCATTGTTATCCTTGAATGTTCAGTTGGTCTCCCTTTATGGACAACCTTATGCAGTTTAAAATTTTAGGGATAATAATGATGGTTATTTGGCTATTTTCAACAGCACATTGGAAAGAAACAAACAAATTACAGTAATAGTGCATACATATCCCTAGTAACCCCTATTTTCTGCACAAAAAAGTATATTGGCAGTTGAATGGCCTCCTTCTGTTTACTCACCGTAGAAATCTTTGCTGAAAAGATTCCTGTGGGTGGGGGCAGTAGGAAAGATTGGGTGTGTTTTCAAGCACAGGTTTTTGTTTATGATAGGGTTCAGCATTTTACCTTTTTGGCCATAATATTAAAAGTACAACATTTTTTTTTTTTAATACTTAGTACATTAACCCTATAAAACTGCAAAAATGAAGCATAATTCAAGGAGATCTTACAAGAACTGCTTGACCATTGTGGTAACTGGGTGGGGTTTTTTAAAAAGCTCTTTTTCAGGCATGCTTACCTGTAGTTTGGCATTTCCATACTTTACCAATGATATCCCATTGTAATTCACATACAACATTTTTATACACTGTGTGTAAATTTGTAGCACAAAAAAAGCTTTAATAAGAATAATTTTATTTTTTGGTGTTGGAGAAAGACAGGGTAAAGCAATCATAAAACGCATGGAGGGGCAATATATTGTACAGCAATAGAACTTCCACATGGGCGGAGCCTTTTGTTACCCAGTTCTATGGTATATTACAACGTATGTGCTGCAACCCAAACCCTTTCCAGCAATGTCTAAATAGAAATGTTCCACAGATGCCTAAGCGTACCAAATTGCAAGTACTTTTTCCCGGACGCGCTGTGTGGTCACTTCTCAGCAGCAGGAGCCACCGCTTGTGCGCACTGCATGTGGTTGCAACTATTTGTAATTTGCAATCTGAGTCTAACAGATGCTAACGCTGTAACAATTGGGTTTTAACCAATTTTTTGTGCTGTTTTTTAAATGTTGCTAATTGGCTGTGCAACACAATGTGATTGACAGATCTGTTTCTAAGTACATACATGTTGTGAATGGGTTTGAGATGAGTTCTGAGCAGAGGCTCCCTCTGGTGGTTACAAGCGGTACTAGTGAGGATTGGGAATCAGGTGTTACTGATTGGTCTTATTTAAGGGAATCATTTTCCCATCAGGGTTGCCGGTGATCAATTGTTCTGGTCTGAATCCTTCTTTCCAGTTTCCCTTGTAGCCTGCTGTGTCGTGTCTGCATCTCCTGCTATCAGATAAGACAATTTCTTATTTTGTGTTTTTGCTATATTTTTGCATTTTGTCCTGCACTTCTGTGGGGGCCTTCAGGGTCCCCTCCGGGGCTTTTGCCCTCTCAGTTTAGTCCAGCCACTGTGTTTTGTACTTTTGCTTTTTGCAGTTTTTTCAGTGGCTGCTGTTTTTGTTACACCAGAGAACTAATTTAGGTGGTAGAGGTCGTGTGATCTCAGGTATTTTTTGAAATTAGTAAGTTGGTGCTTTTCAGGGTTTTTGGGATTGCAGTAAGTACCCTTCCTGTCCTTTTCTATTTAGATAGTTTGGGCCCCAGCGTTTGCTCATACTATTTTCTTTCTGTGTCAGTATTTCCTCTTGTCTAACCGCCATTACATGTTTGGGGGCTTTCTATTATCTTTGGGGTTCTGCTCCGGGGCAGATAGCTTTCCTATTTCTATCTTTAGGTGTAGTTAGTTTCTCAGGCTGTGACGAGGCGTCTAGGACCAACGTAGGAACGCTCCACGGCTGCCTCTAGTTGTGGTGGTTAGTCAGGGTACTGCAATCTCATAGATTCCAACTGCTCTGGTGTATTTCCTTTTTTACCTGCACTCCTCAGCTACCGTAACATAACAGTATCACCGGCCCTAAAAAATTGTATGGTACTCACAGAAGGGAAAAAATATTTTGAAGGAAGAAAAGTTGTCAGAGATATTTTTCTGTTTGTTGCATTTTTTTTTTCCTCTGTATCTCTGGGTGCTGGGGAGGATCTTTTCTCCCAATGGAGTTTGCACAGTTGTCTGGCCGTGTGGATCAGCTTGCCACTGAGGTTCGGAGTATTGCTACATATCTTGCTAGGTTGCCTGTTGTGGAACCTAGGATCCCCATGCCAGATTTGTTTTCAGGGGATCGAGCTAAGTTTCAGAATTTCAAAAATAATTGTAAATTGTTTCTTGCCTTAAAATCTAAGTCCTCAGGAAACGCAGCGCAGCAGGTTCAAATTGTCATCTCTCTCCTGCGCGGCGATCCTCAGGATTGGGCTTTTTCCCTCACACCTGGGGATCCTGTTTTGAGTGATGTTGATGCATTTTTTCAGGCTTTGGGGTTATTGTACGATGAGCCTAATGTCACTGATCAAGCTGAAAAAGCCTTGTTGGCATTAAATCAGGGGCTTGATGACGCTGAGTTATACTGTCAGAGATTCCGAGGTGGGCAGTCCTGACCAAATGGAATGACGACGCTTTGGCGGCCCTTTTCCGGAAGGGTCTGTCGGATAATGTAAAGGATGTTATGGTGGGATTCCCTGTCCCCTCTGGTCTCAATGATTCTATGTCATTAGCGATTCAAATTGACAGACGTTTGCGTGAGCGGAGAAGTATGCGTGGAGTGGTGTTGCCTTGTGAGCCAGCTGCTGAGCCCATGCAGTGTGATGGAGTGGTGTCTGGGGCACAGCGTCATGAGTTTCGAAAGCGCAATGGGTTATGTTTCTACTGTGGTGATGCCTCTCATGCTATTTCAGTCTGCCCTAAGCGGGGAAGACGTTTTGCACGCTCAGTTGTCTTGGGTAGTGTTCAGACTAAGTTTTTATTAACTGTCACTCTGATATGCTCTCTGTCCTCATTTTCTGCTCAGGCTTTCGTTGATTCTGGAGCAGCTATTAACCTGATGGATTATGATTTTGCTAAACGTTGTGGATTTCCCTTGATACCCTACAGAAGTCTATTCCCCTACTGGGGATCGATTCTACCCCTTTGGCTGAGAATAAACCCCAGTTTTCTACTCAGGTGATAATGAGGGTTGAACCTGATCACCAGGAGTGCTGCAAATTTTTGGTTCTATATAATCTGCATGACATTATCGTGCTGGGTTTCCCTTGGTTACAGTCTCATAATCCTGTTTTGGATTGGAAATCTGTGTCTGTAACCAGTTGGGGCTGCCAATGTGTTAATACCAACACTCCTGTTTTTTCTGCCTCCCCCAGGCTGAGGATGTTCCTGACTTTTTGTTTGATTTTTCTGATGTGTTTAGCGAAAGTAAATCTGCATCCTTACCTCCCCATAGGAGCTATGACTGCGCTATTGAATTAGTGCCAGGTAGTAAATTCCCTAAGGGTCGCCTTTTTAACTTGTCTGTACCTGAACATGACGCTATGCGGTCTTATATCAAGGAATCATTGGACAAGGGTCATATCAGACCATCCTCTTCACCCTTAGGTGCCGGTTTTTTCTTTGTGGCCAAAAAAGATGGTTCATTAAGGCCGTGTATTGATTATCGTCTCTTGAACAATATTACTGTGAAATATCAATACCCGTTACCCTTGATTTCTGACCTGTTTTCCAGGGTGAAAAACGCTACTTGGTTTACCAAGCTTGACCTCAGGGGGGCGTATAACCTTATTCGCATTAAGCACGGGGATGAATGGAAGACGGCATTTAACACCCCTGAAGGGCATTTTGAGTACCTTGTGATGCCCTTTGGCTCACTAATGCTCCTTCCGTCTTCCAGTCCTTCATGAATGACATTTTCAGGGATTTTGTGGACAAGTTTCTGATTGTTTATTTGGATGATATCTTGATTTTTTCTAATGACTGGGACTCTCATGTGAAACATGTTCGAACTGTATTCCAGATTTTGAGAGAGAATGCTCTGTATGTGAAGGGATCAAAGTGTCTTTTTGGCGTACAGAAGATCTCATTTCTGGGATTCATTTTGTCCCCATCTGTTATTGAAATGGACCCGGTCAAGGTTCAGGCCATCTGTGATTGGGTCCAACCTACTTCATTAAAGGCTCTTCAGAGATTTTTGGGTTTTGCCAATTTTTATCGTAAATTTATTGGTAATTTCTCTGTTATTGTTAAACCATTAACTGATTTGACCAGAAAGGGTTCTGATGTGGTGAATTGGCCTCCTGAGGCAGTCTCTGCGTTTCAGGAACTTAAGCAGAGATTCACTTCTGCTCCTGTTCTACGGCAGCCTGATGTTTCTCTGCCATTTCAGGTGGAGGTTGATGCCTCTGAAATTGGGGCAGGTGCCGTTTTGTCCCAAAAAGATCCAGAGACCTCTAAAAGTAACCCTTGTGCCTTTTTCTCTCGAAAATTTTCTCCTACTGAACGTAATTATGACGTGGGTAATCGGGAGTTATTGGCCATGAAGTGGGCTTTTGAAGAGTGGAGACATTGGCTGGAGGGAGCCAAACATCAGGTGGTGGTCCTTACGGACCATAAGAATCTGGTCTATCTGGAATCTGCCAAGCGACTCAATCCTAGACAGGCCAGGTGGGCCTTGTTTTTCACACGTTTTAATGTTGTGGTTTCCTTTCTTCCTGGCACTAAGAATGTTAAGGCGGATGCCCTCTCGAGGAGTTTCCTTGCGGACTCTCCTGAGCTATCTGATCCCTCTGTTATTTTGAAGGAGGGTGTAGTTCTTTCCGCCATCTCGCCTAATTTGAGACTTGCTCTGGAGGGGTGTCAGGAGGATAGGCCCGAGCGCTGCCCTGTTGGAAAATTGTTTGTCCCGGACCAATGGAAAAAGAGTGTGATGTCTGAGATTCATTGTTCCGCATTGGCTGGGCATCCCGGAATTTTTGGTACCAGAGACTTGGTTAGTCGGTCCTTTTGGTGGCCTACCTTGTCTCGCGATGTCAGGGAATTTGTGCAGTCCTGCGGGACTTGCTCTCGCTCCAAGCCTTGCTCTCGCTCTAGTGGTTTGTTGATGCCATTGCCTGTGCCCAAGAGACCATGGACCCATATCTCTATGGATTTCATTTCCGATCTTCCTGTTTCTCAGAGAATGACCACCATCTGGGTAATTTGTGATAGGTTTTCCAAAATGATACATCTTGTGCCATTACCTAAGTTGCCTTCCTCCTCTGAATTGGTGCCGTTGTTCCTTCAGCACGTGGTTCGTTTACACGGCATTCCTGAGAACATTGTGTCTGACAGAGGAGTCCAGTTTGTTTCCAGATTTTGGAGGACTTTTTGTTCTAAACTGGGTGTTCAATTGTCTTTCTCCTCGGCATTTCATCCTCAGACCAATGGTCAAACTGAGAGAACAAACCAGACATTGGAGACTTATCTAAGATGCTTTGTGTCTGCTGATCAGGATGACTGGGTCTCTTTTTTGCCTTTGGCTGAGTTTGCTCTTAATAATAGGGCTAGCTCTGCCACTTTGATGTCTCCGTTTTTCTGTAATTCTGGGTTTCACCCTCGATTTTCTTCAGGACAGACGGAGGCTTCTGTCTGTCCAGGTGTTGACTCTGTTGTTGAGCGTATGCAGCAGATTTGGGACCAGGTAGTGGAGAGGTTGTCCCTCTCTCAGGAGAAGGCCCAGCGGTTTGCTAACCGGCATAGGACTGATGGTCCTCGGTTTAAAGTGGGGGACTTGGTCTGGTTGTCCTCAAAGAATATTCCTATGAGAGTAGCATCTCCTAAATTTAAGCCTAGGTTCATTGGACCTTATAAGATCATGGAGATTATTAATCCTGTTTCTTTTCGTTTGCTTCTTCCAGGGACATTTAAGATCCATAACGTGTTCCACAAGTCCTTGTTGAAGAGGTTTGTTGAGCCAGTGGTTCCTGCTGCTGTGCCTCCTGACCCTGTTTTGGTTGAGGGCAATCTGGAGTATGTGGTTGAGAAAATATTGGATTCTCGTTTTTCTAGACGAAGACTCCAGTATTTGGTTAAATGGAGAGGTTATGGTCAGGAAGATAATTCTTGGGTGTTTGCTTCGGACATCCATGCTAGGAGACTTATCCGTGCGTATCATAGAACTCATCCTGACCGACCTGGTTGCTCAAATGAGGGTTCGGTGACCCCTCCTCAAGGGGGGGGTACTGTTGTGAATGGGTTTGAGATGAGTTCTGAGCAGAGGCTCCCTCTGGTGGTTACAAGCGGTACTAGTGAGGATTGGGAATCAGGTGTTACTGATTGGTCTTATTTAAGGGAATCATTTTCCCATCAGGGTTGCCGGTGATCAATTGTTCTGGTCTGAATCCTTCTTTCCAGTTTCCTTGTAGCCTGCTGTGTCGTGTCTGCATCTCCTGCTATCAGATAAGACAATTTCTTATTTTGTGTTTTTGCTATATTTTTGCATTTTGTCCTGCACTTCTGTGGGGGCCTTCAGGGTCCCCTCCGGGGGCTTTTGCCCTCTCAGTTTAGTCCAGCCACTGTGTTTTGTACTTTTGCTTTTTGCAGTTTTTTCAGTGGCTGCTGTTTTTGTTATACCAGAGAACTAATTTAGGTGGTAGAGGTCGTGTGATCTCAGGTATTTTTTGAAATTAGTAAAGTTGGTGCTTTTCAGGGTTTTCTGGGATTGCAGTAAGTACCCTTCCTGTCCTTTTCTATTTAGATAGTTTGGGCCCCAGCGTTTGCTCATACTATTTTCTTTCTGTGTCAGTATTTCCTCTTGTCTAACCGCCATTACATGTTTGGGGGCTTTCTATTATCTTTGGGGTTCTGCTCCGGGGCAGATAGCTTTCCTATTTCTATCTTTAGGTGTAGTTAGTTTCTCAGGCTGTGACGAGGCGTCTAGGACCAACGTAGGAACGCTCCACGGCTGCCTCTAGTTGTGGTGGTTAGTCAGGGTACTGCAATCTCATAGATTCCAACTGCTCTGGTGTATTTCCTTTTTTACCTGCACTCCTCAGCTACCGTAACATAACACATACATAGGAGAGACCTGCCAATCACCTGGAGCGGTGCAGGGAGACGTTGACCTGGACATCAGACCAGTGCACCACACCCAGATCACAGATTGTCTAACCTTTTTCTGTTTTCTGATTCATGCTGCCTGTGGTTTGGGCAGCATGAATAGATTGACAGGTTCCCTTTAAGATAAACGTGAAAGTTAAGATTCATGTTTGTTGAAAACCATGGGTGCCAGGCCATTTAAAACACCCCCTTCAACCGAGGTCAATTTCCTCACAGGTGTCACATCACTAAAGTCAGCCCTGAGAATATGCAACAACACGGTCAATAAAGCAGAAATCTTTATTTATAGCTTTAACGCATATGGAAAAATTTTGGGGATTGTTTAATCTTTTCAGCGCCAGATCTTTTAGCATAAAAATTCCAACCCTCAAAAATCCCTTTTTTCCCCTAGAGACTGATACCAATATATTTTTACCTTTGTACGCACTTTAATATTTCATTTGCACTTAGACCTAGAGAATTAATTTCAGCAGCTTGAAGCTATCAAAATGACACAACCTTCTAAAATTCAGTGTTTAGCCAGGATTCAGATTCTTGTTACTTTTCTTTCTAGTTTTTTTCTAAACAAAGGGCTATTTTCCAGCTAGTGGACAATATCTGTCTGTTCTTATTAAGTGATATGTGTTTCTTGCTTTTTCTCTCACTGTGTTCTTCTTAGCCTAGCATCCTAAAGTCCAAGTAAGCGCAGGGCTCAGGCAGGGTGTTCCAGATGGGTTACCAAAATATGATATAGGAGTGAGAGGATTTGGCTTCTTGAACGAGCCAAATGAGGTTTTTAGGGAACAAAGTTCGTTGGTTGTGCCCGAAAGGCGTAGAAGTCAAATCGTGTTCAGAGCTCCCACGTCTTAACACAGCAGGAGAAGAATCGTCCTGTCTTTTCAGCTGTAACATGTACAAGAAGCAGCATGCCTGGAAGACACTTGTGTGTGATAACAGCTATACGGCAAACAGGATATACTTAAAGGCATTGAAAAGCTGAGCGCAGCTCTATGTGTTCATCCTCCGTCCGCCAGATTCAGAGTGACAACTCCTTATTCTCTTCATGTTGTGGATAACCTGAGAATAAAATCACTCGCACTGAGAACACTCTAAAACCAACAAACACTGTCTAGTAATAAACTGGCGCTCTTGATGAGATGAGGAATATTATATGATTGCTTATTTTGTAATATTAATAAAATTTTATCTTTATAATCACATTAAAATCACATATAAAAGCCTATCCTCTATGTTATAACAGCAAGAAATGCTACATATAATTTTTTGAAGTACCAGTATTTGGTTTACACAGACATAAACAGTATTACGAGAAAGCAACACTGTACATTTTATGAATATATATAGTATTTCTTTATAGGTTTAATAACCAAGATATTCAATGTTTGCATGCATCTTAGCACTTAGTGTGCTGTTGTATGCCTTTGTTTGTATCTATTTATCTATCTATTATCTATCTATATATATTATTTATATATGTATTATCTATCTATATTTTCTATCTATCTACTGATTTCTCTTTTATCTATCAAATCTATATATTTATCATTATAACTATATCTATTTATCCTATTTATCTATCTATCTATCTATCTATCTATCTATCTATCTATCTATCTATCTATCTATCTATCTATCTATCTATCTATCTATCTATCTATCTATCTATCTATCTATCTATCTATCTATCTATCTATATCTATCTATTTATCTCATATCTATCTATCTATCTATCTATCTATCTATCTATCTATCTATCTATCTATCTATCTTCTATCTATCTATCTATCTATCTATCTTATCTATCTATCTATCTATCTATCTATATCTATCTATCTATCTATCTATCTATCTATCTATCTATCTATCTATCTATCTATCCCTTTTCTATCTATCTAAATAGAAAAGGCAGATAGCAGCACAAACTTGAGCAGATTTTGGGTGCAATACTTCCTGAGTAATGCGGTTGTCCAATGCAAAATATAAATGGAAAAAAATCAGGCAGCACTCCAGTTCAAGGAAAAATTGTGAGCTTTAATCCAGCACCAAGTGGTGCAACGTTTCGATCTCACAACACGGTCTTTGTCAAGTACGTCTTGTGAGGTTGAAACGTTGCACCACTTGGTGCTGGATTAAAGCTCACAATTTTTCCTTGAACTGGAGTGCTGCCTGATTTTTTTCTATCTATCTATCAATCCCATATCTATCTATCAGTCCCATATCTATCTATCCCAAATCTATCTATCTATCTATCTATCTATCTATCTATCTATCTATCTATCTAGGGGTGGGATTCAGCCGGTTCTCCCCGGTTCGATGGAACCGCTTGTTAAAAAAGTAGCCGGTTCCCTGAACCGGGGAGATTCAGAGCCGCGATCCGGTACTGGCCCCACAGCCCCAGCACATGCACGGGGCCACATGTGCCTGCTGTGCTGTGACGCGGACGGCAGCAGACACAGCCGATCGCGTCACAGTGTTCAAGCCGGAGCGCGGGAGCTGTGCTCGGCCGTCACCTTGACGGCTGCGCAGCTCCTTCCTCCTCTCTACTTCCTGGTGTCAGGCCTGCGCGATGACGTCATCGCACAGGCCTGACATGTACGGGACGCTGGAAGCGGAGAGGCGCTGCTGGGCAGCGGCTGTGAGGAATCTGAGGTAAGTATGGGAAACTTTTTTTTTGTTTATAAAATGAATTGATGGGCTGCGGCCTGCGGGGACTGCACATGGTGGAGGGGGCTGCAGGGGGTTGTATAATGTGAAGGGGGCTTCACATGGTGGAGGGGCTGCAGGGGGTTGTACATGTGGAGGGGGTGAATGGGGCTGTAAATGATGGAGGGGGGTGAATGGGGCTGTACATGATGGAGGGGGAGAATGGGGCTGTTCATGATGGAGGGGGTAGTGGGGCTGCACATGATGGAGGGGGTGAATGGGGCTGCACATGATGAAGGGGGGTGAGTGGGGCTGTACATGATGAAGGGGGGTTCAGGGGCTGCACATGATGGAGTGGGGCTGCACATGATGAAGTGGGGGGAGTGGGGCTGTACATGATGGAGTGGGGCTGCACTTGATAACGGGGTAAGGGGGATTGCACATGATGAAGGGGGAGTGGGGCTGCATATGATGACTGGGAGGGTAAGAGGAATTGCACATGATGAAGTGGGGGGAGTTTGGCTGCACATGATGAAGTGGGGGGAGTGGGGCTGCATATGATGAAGTGGGGGTAAGAGGGACTGCACATGATGAAGTGGGGGTAAGCGGGACTGCACATGATGAATTAGTAAGGGAAACTGCACATGATGAAATGGGGGGTAAGGGGGACTGCACGTGATGATGGGGTAAAAGTGACTGCACATGATGGGGAGTGTGGCTGCACATGAAGTGGGGGTAAGGAGGACTGCACATGATGAAGTGGGGGGAAGGGGACTGCACATGATGAAATGGAAGGGGGATAGGGGGCTGCAAAGGAATGGGGCAGTGCAGAAGTAAGGGGGTGGATAGGGGACTGCAATGGATGAAGTAAGGGTACTTCAAATTGTAGTGGAGGATTGCAAATGATGAAGTGGGGGAGAGGATGAGGGACTGCAAATGATGAATTTAGTGTGAGTGATGGAGCACAGCAATTTAATTGAAGGTGGGGGCTGGGGAGAACAAATAATGAATTTTGAGGGTGGGGGGGTAAATGATGTATTGAATGTAGGGTAGAGCAGTTGATAATGAATAGAGGGTGGGAGAGAAAGACATGACAATGAATTGGGGCGGAAGGGGCATGTAAATATAATGAATCGGGATTAGGGTTAGAGTGGGAGGTACATAGTGGGGGGCGTTGAAGATGAAGTGTCTGGTAATGATTTTGGGGAAAGAGTACAGGTGCTAATTTATATATTAAATGGGGAAAGTGGCTATTTATAGTTAGCGGGTGCACAGTGGTGAATTATAATTTATATTTGGAATGGTGGGTTGCATAATAACCAACTATATATTGATTGTGGGTGCATATCTGTAATCAGATGAGTAGTGTAGAAGGGAAAAAGTGGGGAATGTGCTCTGGAAGTGGTGCTCTAGGTAACTGTGTTATTTTATGAATAGACGAGTCCTGGCTGGAAGAAGTGATGGCAGTCTGCACTGGATGAAGAAGAAAAGCAAAGATGAAGGACTTCAGCTAGAGACGTCACTGGTGAGTGTGTTACCTGTACACTGACACTATACACTGTATACTATACACAGCAGTCCTGTGCATAATGTCACTGGTGATCCCTGTATTACCTGTACACTGACACTATATACAGAGCTCTTGTGTATAATGACACTGGTGATCCCTGTATTACCTGTACACTGACACTATATACAGAGCTCCTGTGTATAGTGTCACCAGTGATCACTGTATTACCTGTACACTGACAGTAAATACAGAGTTCCTGTATACAATGGCACTTAGTATTGTGTTTTTTTAAATTAATGATCAGTATTGTAGTATTCAGTCTCTATGTGGTGGTAATATGTGGTCTGGCCATGGTGTGGTGGTATTTGTTCCTTGCATGTGGTATTATTCAGTCACTATGTGGTTGTAATATGTGGTTTGGCCAAGGTGTGGTGGTATTTGTTCCTTGTATATGGTATTGTTCAGTCACTATGTGGTGGTAATATGTGGTCTTGTCATGGTGTGATGATATTTGTCCCTTGTATGTGGTGATTTTTACTTTAAATTACCATTAGGACACAGACATACTGTCGTATGAATCAGAATGTAGTGCACAGCCTGGCCAGCCGGTCAGTCAAGTGAGACAGCTGCATAGAAATATATGCAGCTGTTACACTCGGGTCAGGAGAGCTGCTGGCCAGAATGTGCACTGTTCTGATCTCTTTCCAATTTATTTTTTTTCAACTGTTTGCGCCCCTACTTGTATATGTTTGAGGAAAAGGTGCGGGAAATGGGTGTGGCTTAAAAAATGGGTGTGGTTTTCCTACACACAAACACAGAACCTGTTGTTAAAAATTTGAATCCCACCCCTGTATCTATCCCATATCTATCTATCTATCTCTCTGTCTATCTATCTATCTATTATCTATCTATCTATCTATCTATCTATCTATCTATCTATCTATCTATCTATCCCATATCTATCTATCTATCCATTACATATCTATCTATCTTTCTCAAATTTAAGTTAAAATAAGCTTTATTGATAGGACTAAATACACATTACTTTTGCCAAAGCCAGTGTACAATAGGGATAGGGACAGTGGGGATGATGGAAGGGGGCACATCCAGTGTGGGGGCTATGGAAGTTCATGGCATATCATAGTTTTCTTCTCGCAGACTATGGCATGCTTTCACATACTGTGCTGCTATCTCCACCCTGCTCTCTTCTTCCCCCAGCGGATAAATGTTTTCTCTTACTCCTTCATGTAGTTGAAATCCGGGATAGATTGAAATCTCCTAATGTGAGTGTCCCTCATTGCTGAGTATTTGGTGCAGTGGAAGAGGAAGTGGGTCTCATCCTCCAGGTCGCAGTGTGGACACAGTATGTCCTCCTTGGGCTTGTAGCTCTGTCTGTGCAGTCCGGATTCGATGGCCAGACTGTGGGCACTGAGTCTATATTGGCTCAGGATCTGGTAGTTTCTGGGGTCCGGGAGTTTCTCCAGATATGCCAGTCTGTAGTCTCTCTGTAGATTCTGGTACATAGACAGTTTCTGTGAGGTGATGATAACGTTCCTCCAGACATACCTCTCCTGGCCCTCGTCAACCATCTTTTTGATTCTGTCTTTTGTCAGGCGGCTGTGATTGGTGTTTTTGTCTGGTTGGATTTGTGTGAGCTGTTACGGGGTCCTAGTTCATATGGACCACCTATATGTAGCAGGGCTTTATGGTGATGGGAGCTTGGATTGCTACTACGTAGGTGAGGCTGTAATGACAGCACCCTCTTCAGAACTGCTAGGTCAAGAGAGAATCTGCCCAGCACAGTCTGACAGGCGATGTTGGTGGTGCTCCAATGGACCTGGAGAAGGTGCTTACAGAATTCCAGGCTGTAATCCCACCTTGACCGGTCTGGGTATGTGTGAGGACCCCAGACTTCACTACTGTACAGGAAGAATGGGGCAATGATGACATCGAAGGTTTTCAGCCAGACCCTCACTGGCGGCTTCAGATGGTAGTTTCCTACAGATGGCATAGAAGGTTTTGCAGGCCTTGTCTTTCATGGTCTCTATGGCTTGTTTGAAATTTCCAGACTGGTGAATTTCCAGGCCCAGTGAGATGTATTTTTTTGCCTAACTTCTGTTCCATATTTATATACAGGGTGGGCCATTTATGTGGATACACCTAAATAAAATTGGAATCGCTGGTGATATCAACTTCCTGTTTGTGGCACATTAGTATATGGGAGGGGGAAAGCTTTTCAAGATGGGTGGTGACCATGGCGGCCATTTTGAAGTTGGCCTTTTTGGATCCAACTTTATTTTTTTCAATGGGAAGAGGGTCATGTGACACATCAAACTTATTTAGAATTTCACAAGAAAAGCAATGGTGTGCTTGGTTTTTACGTAAATTTATTCTTTCTTGAGTTATTTACAAGTTTATGACCACTTATAAATGTGTTCAAAATGCTGCCAATTGTGTTAGATTGTCAATGCAACCCTCTTCTCACACTCTTGACACACTGATAGCAACACCTGGGTTATCCTCGTTGAGCTGGATTTTGTAAGGGTCACCAGACATCAACACAATTTCTATCCGCTCATCACGTGTTAACCTCTGCGACATGTCAATGGCTGTAAACAAAGAGAAACTTGTAAATAACCCATGAAAGAATAAAGTTACATTAACCCCTTAACGACCAAGCCATTTTGTAGGTTAAAGACCGGGCCAATTTTTACAATTCTGACCACTGTCTCTTTATGAGGTTATAACTCTGGAACGCTTCTACGGATCTTGGCGATTCTGAGATTGTTTTCTCGTGACATATTGTACTTCATGATAGTGGTAAAATTTCTTCAATATAACTTGCGTTTATTTATGAAAAAAACGGAAATATGGCAAAAATTTTGAAAATTTTGCAATTTTCAAACTTTTAATTTTTATGGCATTAAATCAGAGAGATATGTCACAAAAATTAGTTAATAAATAACATTTCCCACATGTCTACTTTACATCAGCACAATTTTAGAACCAAAATTTTTTTTGTTAGGAAGTTATAAGTGTTAAAAGTTGACCAGCAATTTCTCATTTTTCCAACAAAATTTACAAAACCATTTTTTTTAGGGGCCACCTCACATTTGAAGTGAATTTGAGGGGTCAATATGACAGAAAATACCCAAAAGTGACACCATTCTAAAAACTGCACCCCTCAACGTGTTCAAAGCCACATTCAAGAAGTTTATTAACCCTTTAGGTACTTCACAAGAATTGAAGCAATGTGGAAGGAAAAAATGAACATTTAACTTTTTTTCCCAAATTTTTCTTTCGACACAATTTTTTAAAATTTTGTCAAGGGTATCAGGAGAAAATGAACCACAATATTTGTTGTACAATTTCTCCAGAGTACACCGATACCCCATGTGTGGGGGTAAACCACTATTTGGGCACATGGCAGAGCTCGGAAGGGAAGCAGCACCATTTGACTTTTTTGGCTGGAATTGAGATTGGACGCCATGTCGCATTTGGAGAGTCCCTGTGTGCCTAAACAGTGGAACCCCCCACAAGTGACCCCATTTTGGAAACTAGACCCCCAAGGAACTTATCTAAATGTGTTGTACGAGCTTTAACCCCAAGGCTTCACAGAAGGTCATAACGTAGAGCGTAAATTAATAAAATCATATTTTTCCAACACAAAATGATCTTTTCATCCCAATTTTTATTTTCCAAAGGATAAAAGGACCCCAAAAGTTATTGTGCAATTAGTCCTGAGTACGCTGATACCCCATATGTGGGGGTAAACCACTATTTGGGCGCATGGCAGAGCTCGGAAGGGAAGCAGCGCCATTTGACTTTTTTGGCTGGAATTGAGATTGGACACCATGTCGTATTTGGAGAGCCCCTGTGTGCCTAAACAGTGGAAACCCCCCACATGTGACCCCATTTTGGAAACTAGACCCCCCAAGGAACTTATCTAGATGTGTGGTGAGAGCTTTGAACCCCCAAGGGCTTCACAGAAGGTTATAACGTAGAGCAGTAAAATTAAAAAAATCATATCTTTTCCACAAAAATGATCTTTCCACCCCCAATTGTTATTTTCCAAAGGGTAACAGGACCCCAAAAGTTATTGTGCAATTTGTCCTGAGTACGCTGATACCCCATATGTGGGGGTAAACCACTATTTTGACGCATGGCAGAGCTCGAAAGGGAAGGCGCGCCTTTTTCAAATGCAGACTTTGATGGAATGGTCTGCGGGTGTCATGGCACGTTTGGAGAGCCCCTGATGTGCCTAAACAGTAGAAACCCCCACAAGTGACTCCATTTTGGAAACTAGACCCCCAAGGAATTTATCTAGATGTGTGGTGAGCACTTTGAACCCCCAAGTGCTTCACAGAAGTTTATAACGTAGAGCCGTGAAAATAAAAAAATCATATTTTTTTCCACAAAAATAATCTTTTTGCCCCCAAACTTTTATTTTTATAAGGGTAACAGGAGAAATAGGACCCCAAAAGCTATTGTGCAATTTGTCCTGAGTACGCTGATATCCCATATTTGGGGGGGAACCACTATTTTGACACATGGCAGAGATCGGAAGGGAAGGAGCACCGTTTTTAAATTGAGACTTTGATGGAATGGTCTGCGGGTGTCATGTCGCGCTTGGAGAGCCCCTGATGTGCCTAAACAGTAGAAACCCCCCACAAATGACCCCATTTTGCAAACTAGACCCCCCAAGGAACTTATCTAGATGTGTGGTCAGCACTTTGAACCCCCAAGGGCTTCACAGAAGTTTATAACGTAGAGGAGTGAAAATAAAAAAATCATATTTTTTTCCACAAAAATGACCTTTTTGACCCCAAATTTTTATTTTTCTAAGGGTAACAGGAGAAATAGGACCCCAAAAGCTATTGTGCATTTTGTCCTGAGTACGCTGATACCCCATATGTGGGGGGAACCACTGTGATCGCCTTACTGCGATCTTTGGGAGGCACAATTAACAAATCCACAAAAGGTGAAGAATTGGTTTTCTTTTTTGCGCCGTTCCTCGTGCGGTATTAGTGATTAGGCGACTTTATTCCTCTGGTCGGTGCGATTACAGCGATACCAGATTTACATCCTTTTTTCATGTTTAGCTTCTGTCACACACTAAAAGATGCTTTTTTTTGGAATAATTTTTTGTAAGAAATTTTTGCATCGCCGTATTTTGAGAGCTATAATTTTTCCATATTTCGGCCGACAGAGTTATCTGTGGGCTTATTTTTTGCGGGACGAGCTGACGTTTTTATTGGTACCATATTCGGGCACATAACGTTTTTTGATCGCTTCCTATTCCGATTTTTGTGGAAGCAGAATGAACAAAAACCAGCAATTCAGGAATTGTTTTTTTTTTTTTTTTCCTCCGTTCCGCGTGTAGTAAAATTGATAAAGCAGTTTTATTCTTCGGGTCACTACGATTACAGCGATACCTCATTTATATATTTTTTTATGTTTTGGCGTTTTTTACACAATAAAAAATTTTATAGAAAAAATAATTATTTTTGCATCAGTTTATTCTGCGAGCTATAACTTTTTTATTTTTTCGCTGATGATGCTGTATGGTGGCTTGTTTTTTGCGGGACAAGATGACTTTTTCAGCGGTACCATGATTATTTATATCTGACTTTTTGATCGCGTGTTATTGCACTTTTTCCAAGCGGTATGATGATACCGCTTGGAAAAAGTATAATTTACTACTTTTTTGTGATTTTTTTTTACGGATTTCACTGAAGGGGTTAACTAGGGTTACGCTTTTATAGATGGGATTTTTACGGACGTGGCGATACCAAACATGTTTTTTTTTTTTTTTTTTAATTTTTTTTATTACATAAAAATGTGTATTTTTTAGGGGATTTTTTTAAAATTATTTTTTAATATTTTTTTTACAATTTTTTTATAAAAATGATTTTTTTTAACTTGTCCCTTTATGGGACTTTCACTTTTTTTTACTTTTTATTGCAGTTACAATGCATTGCAATGCTCCAGCATTGCAATGCATTGTACCTATGGGGAAAGCTGTTGTGAGCATGATCACAGCAGCTTTCCATAGCTAGATGACCCAGAGGTTGTCATGACAACCCAGGGTCATCAAGGCAGAGATCGGGCCCTGCAAATAGATTGCAGGGCGCCGATCTGAGGCAGAGGGAGCTCCCGACCCTCTGCCTCCCCCCCTGAGCTCTGCGATAGCGCTCGATCGCAGCAGTCAGGGGGTTAACAGCCAGGGGCGGTGGGGGCTCCGCTCCTGGCTGTCAGTGCAGGAAGCCTGGCCACTGCAGCGCCGGCTCCTGCACTGATCGCGCTGGAGAAGCTGAAATTTCAGCTTCTCCTGCGCGATCGCTGCTGTGTTTGGTCAGTCAGATTGACTGACCAAGCACAGCGCTGTAGGTGCGGGGACCGACGGCAAAGGTCCCCGCACCGCTTGCCGTGCCTGTCAGCTGTCTGTGACAGCTGTCGGCACTGATCTACCACTGTGTGTTTACACGCAGTGGTAGATCAAAGGCATGACGTGCACAGTCCGTCCTGGTGCCGGAACTGACACCTTGCCATGACGGACTGTGCACGTCATTGGACAGTAAGGGGTTAAAACCAAGCACACCATTGTTTTTCTTGTGAAATTCTCAATAAGTTTGATGTGTCACATGACCCTCTTCCCATGAAAATATCACTGTGTGTAGTACATGTCACTTTTACCAACCAATAAAAATGAGTAATCAAAGTAATTAACACTAAAAATGCTGCTTATGATGCAAACATATTTAGAAATGAAAGCATTTTCTGAGAACCTGCAACATTTTAAGCCATTAGATTGCATGTTTATGCAATGACCTTACACATATCATTGGCAATAGAGAAGTTCGAGTCACTTTGATGCCAATCAAATTCATGTGAAATTTTATGAAATTTGCAGGTCGCTTTAAATTTGAATGACTTGGAATTTGATATGTGCAAATCACCAAAAAAGTCCCGCTGCCCGTTTACATATAGCACAAGATTGCATCAGCAACAGAGAACAACCATGCGGGCTTCCCCATAATACCTTATAGCTAACGCATGATATAGCACAGTCAATCGAGGGACTGCAGCAGATAAAGGGTGGAACTGCTACTCATGTCCATTATTCACACTGCAATAGGTACAAGAGTAGATAGCAACGTACGTTTCAAGTATAATACCTTTCATAGGGTATTTAACAATGGATTGGTTGATAGGAATTCCCATATTTGGGATGCTCTTCCCCAGAGTCAGGCCAGGAATCATCCTGTGTATCTCACAGGAGGGACTATAATAGCCTATATAAAAGTAGAGATAGGGAATGCAGCAGCCATATTATGGTGATTTATTATAGTAAGAGAACATAAGAGCTTACAGCTCAGCAATTCCTAAACCATGAGACAAATACTCCAGACTCTAATGTGTTAGGCTAGTTTCACACTATGGCCGAGCTGTAGAGGGATGCAGACTTCCTTTGTGAAGCTCCGCACACCGCCGCACCTCCTCCGGTCAGCTCTGCCTATGTCAGCATGCTGCCTACGTACCTATATTTAACATTAGGTACGCAGGCCGTGCAGACGAGTTGCATTTTGGTGCGGTCGACGCACCGTCAAAACGACGCATGCGTCGGCATCCGCATACAGCTGCACGGTCTCCGTACCTAATGTTAAATATACTCAGCTAGCCAAATCAGTTCTCATACTTTGCACTGACGATGACCAATAGTCCGAAACACCGTGTCTGCAAATTGAGATATGATTTGGTTTTTATCCAAAGTCACATTACAAGACTCGTTAAATGGTTAATTGTGATTGTAGGATCGCTACTTCCAATAGGTGGCGCTATAGAGTACATGTCCTCTTTTTCTCTTAAGAGGCAATTTGCATATTTAAGTGTGAGCAACACTTATAAACTGTGTTTCAGGACCATGGACAGTTGCAAAAGCTTCTGCTTGTTATACAATGTAGCGCAAATAATATGCTTTGGATCAAATGTATTAAAGAGAAATGTGTAATTCAAAAACAACCATTTAAACTAGGTTGTTATATTTTTAAGTCTTGGTAATTTTTTTTATAATTTATTTTTCATATTACTATCTATGCTAAAAAAAGAAATCTTGCAAATTTCATACTGGCCATTATTCTAGACTCATACTACCTGTTCTTTCAGGAAATCCACATATATGCTGTCAGCAGTTGTGACATCACTTCTTGTTAATGGTGGCTTTTGTGTGTAAAAGTAGCTGTGTATAAAGGTGCTACCTGGCATTGTATTCTTGACTGAGATGATAATGAGACCTTTGAAAAGTCTTACAGGCTACATTTTTCTTTTACGGAACAAAGAAATAGGCATAGTCATGGTGTTTCCACATGAGAATGTACCTATGTTTTATAGTAATGTATGTTATCTGAAGGTAAAACCCTCTAGGGCTGCAGTTTAGCCTAGACAGGCTTAAAGAGGTTGTCCAGTACTATAACTTTTTTTTTCATAAATCTTGCTATTATGTGCCACTAAAAACATCCACTGTGTTTATTTTAGCAATATTACTTTTGATCATGCTCTAGAAGCACATTCTCAGTGCAGGCTCCAGCTCTCATGAGGTTAATCGATAACTTCATTTCTCCTGACTTACTATGCTCTAATACTACAAGTTCCATGATGCATTGTCTGTAAGCCAGCACCTAGCACACCCACTCCAAAACACACACAAACCCTCCCTACTCTCCCTCCTCTATCTTCCATCTGAAGCATTGTAATACATTGCAAGCATTGTGAGCACACACACACGAATGCATAGATATAGCTATAGATATTTCCATAGATATTTCCATAGATATATCCATAGATATATCTATAGATATTTCCATAGATATTTCCATAGATAAATCTATAGATATTTCCATAGATATATAGATTTATCCATAGATATATACTTAGATATATCCTTAGATACTGTATATACATAGATAGATAATAGATAGATGGATAGATAGATAGATAAATAAATAGATAAAAGATAGATGGATAGATAGATAGATAGATAAAAGATATATGGTAGATATTAGATAGATTAATAAATAGATAGATAATGGATGGCTAGATAGATAATAGATAGATATGGGATAGATAGATAGATAAAATGGTACATAAATAGTTAAAGACACACACAAACAATCTTCACGCAATATCTTTAATTAAAAAAAAATGGGAAAAAAATGACATGGTCTCCCGCACAATTTTCTGCGCCAGAGGGGGAAAGCCAAAGGCCGGGGCCAATATTTCTAGCCTGGGAAGGGGTTAATACCCATGGAGCTTCTCAGGCTATGAATATCAGCCCGCAGCTAGCTTTTACTGGCTATTAAAATAGGGGAACCCCCCAAAAAATGACGTGGTGACCCCCTATAATTTATAGCCAGAAAGGCTATGCAGACAGCTGTGGGCTGATATTCATAGCCTAGGAAGGGGCCATGGATATTTGCGCACCCTCCTGGCTAAAAATACCAGCACCCAGCCACCCCAGAATTGGCTCATCTGTACGATGCGCCAATTCCGGCACTTAGCCCCTCTCTTCCCACTCCCATGTAGCGGTGGGATATGGGGTAATAAGGAGTTAATGTCACCTTGCTATTGAAAGGTGACATTAAGCCCGGTTAATGATGGAGAGGCGTCAATAAGACTCCTATCCATTATTAATTTTATAATAATAAAGGGTTAAAAAAACCACACACATAAGAATAAAGTATTTTAATGAAATAAAACACAACACGGTTTTCATATTTTTATTTGCACGCCCAGATCCAAGCGACACCCTCGATCTCCTAGAATAAAAAGTAAAAAAATAAACAAACGTATACTCCCTGTCCGACTCAGTCCAATTAATAACGAGTGTCCCACGATAATCTCCCCTATAGAATAGTGACATCAGGTGATGTCACTGCTCTGTAGTGCCTCCCAGTGATGAACTGACAAGAGACAATGGCTCCTGCAGTGCGTCACTGAGGTTACCTAAGTTCAGGCTCTCACTTTACAGCAATGCTGAGTGAGAATTAGGGTTAGGGTTAGGGTTACGGCTCCTCCTGTCATTTCATTGCTGGAGCCCCTGGAGAGTGGTCGCATCAGCTGATGAGGCCGCTCTCCATGGGAGATCGTCGTGGGACACTCATTATCTGGACTACGGCGGAAAGGTAATGTATAGGTTGGTTTATTATTTTATTTTTATTACAGGAGATCGATGGCTTTGGGGAATTAGGTGATTGGTAAGTATGTACTCTATGTTATGTGTTGTATGTTATATGTATGTTCTGTATGTTATATGTTTTGTATGTTATATGTTGTATGTTCTGTATGTTGTATGTTCTGTATGTTGTATGTTCTGTATGTTATATATTCTGTATGTTATATGTTGTATGTTATATATTGTATGTTCTGTATGTTACATGTTGTATGTTCTGTATGTTATATGTTGTATGTTCTGTATGTTATATGTTCTGTATGTTATATGTTGTATGTTCTGTATCTTATGTATGTTCTGCATGTTATATGTTGTATGTTATATGTTGTATGTTCTGTATGTTATGTTGTATGTTATATGTATGTTCTGTATGTTATATGTTGTATGTTCTGTATGTTATATGTTGTATGTTATATGTTGTATGTTGTGTATGTTATATGTTGTATGTTCTGTATGTTCTGTATGTTATATGTTGTATGTTCTGTATGTTATATGCTGTATGTTCTGTATGTTATGTTATATGTTATATGTATGTTCTGTATGTTATATATTCTGTATGTTATGTTGTATGTTATATGTATGTTCTGTATGTTATGTTGTATGTTATATGTATGTTCTGTATGTTATATGTTGTATGTTCTGTATGTTATGTTGTATGTTATATGTATGTTCTGTATGTTATATATATGTTCTGTATGTTATATGTTGTATGTTCTGTATGTTATATGTTGTATGTTCTGTATGTTATATGTTATATCTTGTATGTTCTGCATGTTATATGTTGTATGTTCTGTATGTTATATGTTGTATGTTATATGTTATATATTATATGTTGTATGTTATATGTTGTATGTTCTGTATGTTATGTTATATGTTATATGTATGTTCTGTATGTTATATGTTGTATATTCTGTATGTTATATGTTGTATGTTCTGTATGTTATGTTGTAAGTTATATGTATGTTCTGTATGTTATATGTTGTATGTTCTGTATTTTATATGTTGCATGTTCTGTATGTTATATGTTGTATGTTATATGTTGTATGTTCTGTATGTTATATATTCTGTATGTTGTATGTTGCATGTTATATGTTCTGTATGTTATATGTTGTATGTTATATATTGTATGTTCTGTATGTTACATGTTGTATGTTCTGTATGTTCTGTATGTTATATGTTGTATGTTCTGTATGTTATATGTTGTATGTTCTGTATGTTATGTTGTATGTTCTGCACGTTATATGTTGTATGTTATATGTTGTATGTTCTGTATGTTATGTTGTATGTTATATGTATGTTCTGTATGTTATGTGTTATATGTATGTTCTGTATGTTATATGTTGTATGTTATATGTATGTTATGTGTTGTATGTTATATGTATGTTCTGTATGTTATATGTTGTATGTTCTGTATGTTATATGTTGTATGTTCTGTATGTTATATGTTGTATGTTCTGTATTTTATATGTTGTATGTTATATGTTGTATGTTCTGTATGTTATGTTATATGTTATATGTATGTTCTGTATGTTATATGTTGTATGTTCTGTATGTTATATGTTGTATGCTCTGTATGTTATATGTTGTATGTTCTGTATGTTATGTTATATGTTATATGTATGTTCTGTATGTTATATGTATGTTCTGTATGTTATATGTTGTATGTTATGTTATATGTTGTATGTTCTGTATGTTCTGTTGTATGTTCTGCATGTTATATGTTGTATGTTCTGTATGTTCTGTTGTATGTTCTGTATGTTATATGTTGTATGTTCTGTATGTTATATGTTGTATGTTCTGTATGTTATATGTTGTATGTTATATGTTATAAGTTGTATGTTCTGCATGTTATGTTATATGTTATATGTATGTTCTGTATGTTATATGTTGTATGTTCTGTATTTTATATGTTGTATGTTCTGTATGTTATATGTTGTATGTTCTGTATGTTATATGTATGCAATGTATGCATTTTTTTTTACATTCAGCACATTAGCCGGATGATGGGACTACTACTGTCCCATCATTGGCTAATGTGTCAGTCACTGACAGTGTAGCAGGCATCGTCCGATGGGACTTGTAGTCCCATCGGACGATGCCTGCATACACATACACCCCCCCGCACAGCCAGCAGAGCTTTTCCGAACAGCCCCCCCGCCCGCCTGCAGACAGCCACATAGAAGCAGACAGCCTGCACAGCCCCCCCGCACACAGCCCCGTCACTCTGGATGGGAGAAGAGATAGAGGCTGCAGAGCGACGGGGCTGTGTGCGGGCGGGGGGGCTGTGCGGGCTGTGTGTGGGGAGTAGCTGTGCGGGCTGTGTGCCGGGGGGCTGTGATTGTGGCGCAGCACCGCCCACAGACTGCTGTCACTCTTGATGAGTGACCGCAGTCTGTGGAGGCTGGGTCACGCCTGCTGATGATGTCACGTCAATTTCCAGAGAAAGGAAATTGACGTGAAATCAGCGGATGTTAGTGGCGCCTGCAGCCTGGGGGTCACGGGAACCGGACTCAGCTGCCGGCATAGCGCCGCTCAGAGGCAGTATTGCCAAAAGAAAATATATAAAAAGTTCATTACCATTAGGGGCCCCGGGGGGATACATTGGGCGGTTAATAAAAAGTAGTGGACAACCCCTTTAATTTTAATGGCCAGCCCAGATTAGGGAGGGGGAACTGATAGTTAGTGTCAAGTTCAATAAGTGTCAAGTTCAGCTAGCGAAAGTGTGGTGAAGTCACAACAGTGGTCATAGTCGGTAGGATGCTAGGGACAATGTGAACCTGTTACTTTGGGCAGTGGATTTCCATAGAACCCTTCCGTGCGAATCTTTCTGTCGACCTGAGAACCCTGAGATGGATGTTGGGGCCCTTGGGTGCAGAGTTGCAGGGAACTATGGACTCAAACTCTCACAAGCAGGAGGTGATGGAATCCGGGTGCACTGCTTGTGGTGGAAAAGAACTCCTAGTGCTAGAGTAGTTTTCAAGAGGGATGCTCTACCCATACCGAGAATTAGGGCTGATGTTATGTCCAGTACCTGTGGGAATGACTGTAACCCCGTTGGGCCATATCCCATATGCTTCATTGCAATTGTACTGTAGGTCTCCAAGTAAAAGTTTGACTGTTTTAATAAATTCAATATCCTCTGGATTGTTTGCTGCAAAGGTTCTGGAAGATGAAAGCCTGGAGTCAGTGGAAGCCTATGGGCTACAAGCAAGTGTCATGCACCCCACACAGGAGTACACTGGGACAGGGACACAATTTTCCCATAGAAAGTCAGAAGCAGCAGCTCGCCCACGACTACCTCTCTCAGGTGCCTTACATTACAATTCTCAGCAACATAATACTGTGTTAATTTGGGACAGTCATATTTCTTGTAACCCGAGGGTTCCTGAAGAAAAGACAACATACAAAGTAAATTTTTATTATATATGACATACTCCATGCTCCCTCCTTGCAGTCTGAAAGCATAGGGATTGCTCAGTAGAGGACCTTCCGTGAAGGGTGCTTTATATTTGAGTTTTCAGAAGGCCAGAGAATTATTAATGTACTGTTTTGTACAGTTTATATTGTAAGATTATCATTTTAATATCTTTCATAACTTTAGTTTTTACAGAGTTTTTTGAGTCTCATAGCTGGATGTAGTTTGCAAGGAAAGAGAACAAAAATGATATTAGGAAATAAAAAGAGCGTGTCACTCAGACAACATCCATTAGTGAATCAATGGTCATTTAGCGCAGAGCAGGCTCACACAGCAGGCTGCTAATGATCAGGGAAAGATTATTACAGCGGATCTCCTGATGGGAAAGGCAATCTGCTGCCAGGACATGATGTGAGGGCAGTATTACCCACCTCATACACCTGTATAATAAAAAAACAGAGTGTAATATCTACATATTTAAGATAGAGACACATGATATAAAATATAAACACAAACATAAGCATTTATGTGCACATACAAATATTGTTTTCAATCAGTCTATCTGCAAATAAACTTGGAGAAACTGTTCATCCAGGGAGAATCTTGATAAATTGTCTATTTTTATTTCTCTTTTTTTGCCAGTGTTAGGAAATCTGACCA
This sequence comes from Oophaga sylvatica, assembly GCA_033576555.1. NCBI lineage: Eukaryota > Metazoa > Chordata > Amphibia > Anura > Dendrobatidae > Oophaga > Oophaga sylvatica. The sequence goes on from JARQOD010000002.1 coordinate 347,622,823, forward strand.
AGGGATTAGTTATAGTAGTGAAGAAGATGCAGATGCACAAGGACTCTAGTTCCTGGATTCCTTAGAACAGATCTGGGCAATCTAGCCCTTTAACTGTTGCTTTTGGCCAGCGGGTTAGGACAGGCAAAGGGTTGGAAACAGTGGCCTACTGGCCTTGAGTTGGGGGAGCCCGTTGCCAAACAGCACCACCCCACTTTCTAATGCATCTCAATTTAACTGGTATCTGCTTTTTCAGGATGCATACACCACGAAGTACAATAGTGAAACAGGAAGCTGTGGGCTCCATGTTGAACCATTCAGCATGTGCAATGTAGTGATAACATCACTAGATCACACCTGCTATGAGGAGCCTTAAGGCCCCGTTACACGCTACGATATCGTGAACGATATCGTTGCAACGTCAACGGTTTGGTGACGTTGCAGCGATGTAGAAACGACATAGTTGTGTGTGACACGTAGTAACGATCAACGATCAGTCGGCTGATTGTTAATCGTTGCAGAATGTACTGGACCATAAATCTATCATTGGTCTCCCACTGGGCAGCACACATCGCTGCATGTGACAGCGGGAGACCAACGATCAGCGAGCTCCCAGCACTGTACCACAGACGCTGGGAGCTGGTATCCAGGGTAAACAGCGGGTAACTAAGCGCCGCGCGGCACTTAGTTACCCGCTGTTTACCCTGGATACCAGCATGCTTGCTGGTCCTGATTGCTGGTGAGTCTGCCTATGTGACAGCTTACCAGCAATCAGCTGACAATGTCCCAGCGATCCCATCCATGTCGGATCGTTAGTGGGATCGCTGGGACATTGAAGCGTGTAACGGGGCCCTTAGTCTACTTAGCACACAAACTGGAGCAGCACACTGGAAAAACATGGGAAAGCTCAGTAGTACTCACCCATACTTTGTGTGGGGAATTGAGGAGGTCATTATACTGTTTGGGGAACTGCAAGGAACATAATAATGTGCACAGGATCTGTGAAGGATCATACTGTGGAGAGACGGTTATAGGGACCAGGATACTGTGTAGTTTTTATGGGTTTGGGGGCCATCACACTGTGTGTGGTGAACAGCTGTGATGGTATCATACAGTGTGGGGCTGAGGAGAATCATATTATGTGGTGTGCTGTGGAGGCATAACACTGTGTGTGGGGGGCTGTGTGGTTTATCATACTTTATGTGCTGCTATGATGGGTCAAAATGTATGGGGGGGCTGTGGGGATTATACTGTGTGGGGAGCTGAGCAGTCAATCATACTGTATGTCATGGGCTGCTGTGTGGGATCATACTTTGCATGCTGTGAGGCTGTAGGGGCAATAATACTGTGTGGAGGATGGTGTGGGTCACACTGTGTGGAGAGAGCAGTGGGGGCCAACATACTGTCTGTTTGGGCAGTTTTGGGGGGCTATCATACTGTGTGTGGGAAACTGTGGGGCCATCTAACTGTGTGTAAAGGGCTATGGAGAAAACTTTACAGGGTGATTCACTCTCTACTTTACCCAGAAAAATTACTGCAACTTCTAAAAGAGATACTTGACCATGCTGAAATGTGGACTGTACATAGTTTGGTCCATGAGAAGAGAGAGTGTAATGAACCTCAGTGACAGTGACGAGAAACATACTCGTGCTGAGTGGTCTCACCAACTTGTCGCCCCGCTGGTCATCCCCACTACATGTTAGACTTGCTGCACGCCATTCTGTGCATCGGTAGTTTATGTGGTGCTTCTATTTCACTCCGGACCAACCAAAGTATGTACAGTCCAAATTTAAGTAGGATAGATTGTCTCTTTTAAAAGTTGCAGCAATTTTTGTGGTTAAAGTAGTGAGTGAACCTCCTGTACTGTGTGTGGTGATGTGCGGCAATCCTACTGTGTGTATAGGAGATCTGTGCTGGCTATCATACTGTGTGTGGGGGCTGTGCTGAACATCATAGTTTGTATGTGAGGGCTTTGGAGCCATCATACTGTAAGAAGACTTTGGGAGCCATTATACTGTGTGTGGGGCCTGATAATTTGAGTGGGTCTGTGTGGGAATCATACTGTATAGAGTGCTGTAGGGGCATGATACTCTGTGGGGGCTGAGGGCTTCACCATATTGTGTAGTGGATTGGGGAGGATGAAACTTTTGAGGGATGTGGGGATCATACTCTATGTGGGGGAGGCTGTTGGGGCCATCATACTGTGTGACTGGGTCTGTAGAGGATCATACTATGTGGGGTGGTGTGGGGGTCATCATACAAAGTATGTGGGGATCAGTACGGTTATCAAACTGTGTGGGGGTGTGTAAGGTCATTATACTGGGGGGGTATGTAAGGCTTTGGTGAATCAAAGTTTTTGGGGGCTACGGGGATCATATCAAGTGGGAAACTGTGGAGTGCATCATACTTTGTGCTAGGGGATGGTGTAGGTGTCATTATACTGTGCATGTGTGTGTGCAGGGGAGTTCAGCTCTGAATAACAGTCACGGTCTCTCATGTGTCCCCTCACGAAAATTAATTGTCCATGTCTGCTCTAGAACATGAGTGAACAGAAATACTGTGTAGATATAGGGTACCGAATGGTGGTGATTCATGGTAATGGCTAAACAAGTGTAGAAGACTGAATTTACTAGACTTTACTCTTGACCACATGCACACGTTGAGTATTTGGTGAGTTTTTTTACCTCAGTATTTGTAAGCCAAAATCATGAGTGGGTGAAAAAATGCATAAATGGTGCACATGTTCTTATTATACTTTTCCTCTGATTGTTCCATTCCTGATTTTGGCTTTCAAATACTGATGTAAAATACTGACCAAATACAGAACGTGTGATTGTGGCCTGATGTATATAGCTTTTACATAGTACAATGTAAATGACACAATCGGGTTTAATGGCTGGAGGTTGGGTCCTGGTATTAATTTTTTTCTGGAGTCCTTGAGCCTTATGCTTTGCCTCTTTGGTTTTGAAGTGGTGGCTGAACATGTAGAATTTCTTTTTGACAGTTTTACACTTAGGCCAGTGGGATATTGGGAGTGCGCATGCTGGAACATGTACTCCATCCACCTATCATGCAATGCCTTGACACTGTGGGCGTTAACCAGGTTCCTAAAACTAGGGGTGCCCTAGTCTATCCATGTCCTCTGGATTACTCCTTATGGTAGAGATGTCTGGTTCACGTGCCTTGCTATGCTCCTATATCAACCCTTATCTGTCCCCTCTCCCACTCAGGGAGGTGGTAAGCCGAACTGTATAGGATTACACTAACCAGATAAACAAGGGAAGACGGACAGGGATAAATGAAAATAACAATTGTAAAAAATACACTCACCAAACAACAGAGTAGAACACAGGGGAGTAAAAGGAAGTAGAAACCAAATAGGAGAGGATGAGAATGTACACACAAACAAAGCTCCAAGCAACAATCTCCTGAACAAATCTCCAAACATTAACTCCGAACTTCACCTCCAACTCCAAACCAGGCAGTAAGATCTAACATTGACAATTCCGAGGTGCCAGTGGTGAGCATATATAGCAGAGGGGAGTGGCAAACACTGAGCAGCCGAGATAATACAGGTAGGGAAGCTCCAGGAGCTTCAACTGAACAGACTAACTCTTCCACTGCCAGCACGGAGAAATCCTGCACTGTTTAATAAGAAGGTGAAGTACTTCTAACCAGTGCAGAAGTTTGTGAAACCAGACTCCGCGATCTTCTGGCCCCTCTCTGTCACAGTATCACCGTTATACCACCTACACTCCATTGATGTCTATTCAATGACTCCTGGCCATTCACTGTGGTTTTGAATACGTTCTATAGTGTAGCTCACCTCTTTCTCTCATAAAAGCCCTTCCACCTTTCCAGATTGTGATCCAAAATCTGGAAGCTGCTCGGGCTCACATCCCCTCCAAACCTCTTTAAGACACTACCTGAGATTGCATACCCCTGCCAAAAACACTACTTGGGATAGCATTTCCATCTCTCCTCGATGACAATGAGGATGGAACTAGAGCCCCTATATAACCCACTCCGCTAATTAGGATTCCAACTCCCAGCGCCGTCAATGAAAACAGCAATGCTGCACCATGTAATTTCATTGGAAACACACAGAGTTCAGGCTGGTAGCAACGATACAGCCAGTCAAAGAGATACCTCCATCAAACAGGAAGCTAGGAGGTCTCTAACGTTAGAACTTGAAACAACCTTTTAAAAAAGGCAGTGTCTATAAACTGCTGTTGGAGGACATGCTTCTATAATTGGCTATTTTGCAATGCAGTGTGTATTTAAGAGAAATTTCAACATACGTCAGTGGTGATATTGCTGGATGAAAAGGGCAATATAATAGGCTGTGTGATAAATCATATCAGTCAAGCCATGATTTCAGGGCCGGCTCCAGGTTTTTATGGGCCCCGGGCGAAAGAGTCTCAGTGGGCCCCTTTAACACAGACCACGATTCATGATGCACAGATACTGCAGAGAAATATGGGTATAGTACAATGCCAAACACTTCACTTCTTCCATTACATGAGTGATATCTATTGTAAATTGTACAATAGCTCAAAAACCGACAAATCCTCGCAGCTCCCAGTACAGACTGGACAGTACAGTCCTCCATACAATATTATGGGCACCACATAGTCCTCCATACTGTATAATGGGCCAAATATAATGCTCCATAAAGTATATTGGACCCCAAATAATGCTCCATTCAGGATACTGGTCCCCATATAATGCTCCATACAATATATGGAGCTCTCCTCTGCACTGCGCTGCGTTCTGCACTGTTACGGCTCAGGAAAGGGCGCTGTGGAAAGACTCCCCATTATCATCATCATTGCCTGCCCATTATCATCATCATTGCCTCCCCATTATCATCATCATCATTCCCTCCCCATCATCATCATCATAGCCTCCCCATCATCAACATTTCCTCCCCATCATCATCATTGCCTCCCCATCATCAACATTGCCTCCCCATCATTATCATTTCTTCCCTATCATCATCATCATTGCCTCCCCATCATCATCGCCTCCCCATTATCATCATTGCCACCTCACCACCATCACTGCCTCCCCCCACCAGTGCCACCACCATCACAGATACAGCACCACACACAGACAGCACCGCAGCACTCTCTCACATACACACACACAAAGCACCGCACTACATACACACACACACACACATACACCTCACATCTCACCTGTCCAGCGCCCGCGCTCTCTCTGCCACAGCCGGCTGCTGAATGATGATGTCATTCAGCGGTGCTGCTGTCAGAGGAAGCGCAGGCGCCCTTGCAGGCACACCCCTGGAGCCCGGAGCTGCGGAGGCACGGGGAGAGGTAAGTATTGCGCCGGCTGCTGCTGGGGCCCAGAGCAAGTGGGGATGGGCCCAGTGGCGGCGCTGGTATCGCTCTCATCTGCTAACGGGTGCCGGGGTGCCCGATGGCGAGTGGGCGCCCCTGCCTGCTCAGGGCCCCGGCACTTGCCCGGGTAGGCCGGGTGCTGACGCCGGCCCTGCATGATTTTTATCAAAGTAACCCCACCCCTTTAAATGTTTATTTTATAGGGATGAGCATATATTTTGAAATGTGAATTTACCAGCTTTGATTCATTTTTCCCCAAAAATAGATTTCAACATGAATTACAAATTCTTCAAAGCTTCCAGTTGTCCAGAAAAGACTTTTGCAACATTCTGAGGTCTCCTTGGACTTTCAAGCTCTGTAGCACAAACACAGCCTTATCCCAATCATCACAGATTAAGCAAGACTGTCCAGAATTGATGACTCAGTCCCAGCTTCTAATACCTACCTCTCTCTGAGGTGTTCATCGCTCCATATACCCTCAGGGGGTGGGGCCCCATATTTCTGATCAGTGCTTAAATTATTCACTTTTTGTGGACTATTTTCTCCCAGGCTCAAACTGACAAGCTTATGTTTGCAGATAGGTAGCGATGAGCCACAGTCCACAATGATGAAGATAGGAGAGTTTGGTAATTTTCTTGAGCTGTATTGCAGTCAGTGAACCCAGAAGCAGATTATACTATTACTAGATGGTGGCCCGATTCTAAAGGTACTGTCACACTAAGCGATCGCACCAGCGATCAAGACAACGACACGACCTGGCGAGATCGTTTGTACATAGCTATATGGTCACTAGTTAGCTTCCAAACAGGAAGATCTCATAAACGACACATCAGCGATCAGTGATCTGTATAATGACCTCGACGGTCGTTGGGACCTGTCACACAGCATGTATTGTTAAAGATCCCGACCTCGATATGCGTGATTGAGCGCAACCTTTTCCACGCCCCACAGCACAGATTGGTGGTCACTGTATGTCATGACTGTTTATGTCACAGCTCTCACTTTGTGATTGGACGACCGCGTCATAAAAGACAACTGTTATGAATTTTTTAGAAATGAATTCTGAGCAGAGGCTCCTTCTGGAGGTTGCAGACAGTACTGGACCATTCAATGAGGATTGGCAATCAGGAATTACGGACTGGCTGGATATAAGGGAGGTTTCCCCCCATCATGGTTGCCGGTGATCAATTGTTCTTGTCTCAACTTTGTTTCCTGGTTCACTTGGAAGCTTGCTGAGTCTTGCCTCTTCTCCTGCTCTCAGATAAGATATTTTCTGTTTTTTTGTTTTTGTGCTTGCCATTTGCATTTTTCTCTGCATTTCTGTGAGGTTGGCCAGGTTCCCCTCCCCGGGGGCTTGGTCTCCTCTCGGTTCCTCTGGAGCCACTGTTGTTTGTTCATTTGCCTTTTCCATTTTTTTCAGTGGCTGCGGCTTAGTTTTGTTACACCAGAGAACTAATTTAGGTGGTAGAGGTCGTGTGATCTCAGGTGTTTTTGCAATTAGTAGCGTTGGCTTTTTTTTTAGGGTTTTTTGGAATTGCAGTAAGTATCCTTCCTATCCTTTTCTATCTAGGCAGATTGGGCCCCAGCGTTTGCTCATACTATTTTCTGTCTGTGTCTGTATTTTCTCTTGTCTAACCACCATTACATGTTTGGGGGCTTCCTATGTTCTTTGGGGATCTGCTCCGGGGCAGATAGCTTTCCTCTTTCTATCTTTAGGTGTAGTTAGCCTCTCAGGCTGTGACGAGGCGTCTAGGACCAACGTAGGAATGCTCCACGGCTGCCTTTAGTTGTGGTGGTTAGTCAGGGTACTGCAATCCAGTAGATTCCAACCTCTCTGGTGTATTGCCGTTTTTGCCTGCTCTCCTCAGCTACCAAAACATAACAGACAACGTATTAGCGCTCCCTTCCATTGTTCTCAAGCGCAAGTGGTTCATACGAATTTCCAGCATCGTTCCATACTGCGTCCTGCTAGCCTTCTGCTTTGCAGCTACTGCGATCCAGTCTGTGCCGCTATTGCGTTTGCAATTGCGATAGTATCCTCGCAACAACGCACAAAGGACTTGAATATTGGAGTAAGCCACAAAGCGCTCTGGAACAAAGGATGGGGGCGCAGTTTTCCGTTTTCATCTATTGCTGAGGTGATGTTGTGGCCACCAATCAGAGCTGAGGGGCGTTACTAAAGAAAACCTAATCCCACCTGCGCCGCTGACATATGAGTCGCCAACGAGGTCGCTCGTCGTTCATAAAGGGTGTCAAACTCAGCGATTCAGGCTCACCAGCGGGACGCCAACGATCAAAATACGGCCCAGAATGTTCGTGCACGATCAGCGACATCGCAGCAGGGGCCACATCGCTGCTACTTGTCACACACAGCGACGTCGCTGACGATGTCGCTGCTGCGTCATAAAATTGGTGTCGCTTAAGCGATATCGCTAGCGATCTCGCCTAGTGTGAGAGTACCTTAACAAAATTATTAAACAGATCATCAAAATATATAAACTATTAAATGAATATCTAACTGTATTTAAATGAATCATCGGACAAAAGGAGTACATCGACACTATAATATATTTGTTAACAATATCAACCCAAAATATTTTTGTACACTACATTTTTTGTGAATACTTTTTGACTATCTCTAAGCAACTTTCCTTGTAAATGGGTATCCAAAACTTGCACCTTGACGTTAGATCTCATTTTAACTCTTGAAAATGCAACATAGAGTTGTCCATGACCAAAAACGGGCTCCGGTGCCAATTTGCCGGAGAGCGTGTTTAAATTTGGCACCAAAATCGCTGATTGGTCATGGGCAGCGGCCGTGACCAATCAGCAGAGCGATGTTTAAATTTGGCGCCAATATCGCTGATAAAAATGTTACGATAAAAGTTCACAGGTGTGTCTGGCTGCTTGAAATGGCTCGAGCATCATGGGCACTCCAACACCTGCACCCAGACACCTCCTCTACAAGAGTGTCTCTGGGGAATTTTATACCATCTCCGTAAGTGCCACCTTCCATTATTGACAATTGTTTGTGAACACAAGGGAAGTGGTTAGGAGTCCAGTAACCCACTTCAGCTACCATGACATCCACTGCCTGTGGAACTACATGTTCCTGCTGGCCCATCTGCAACATCTGGTACCTTCCCCCCGTAGTTCATCGTAATTTCTGGCATCTGCCCGATTGTGAGCATTCACCCCTGCATCTAGATCATGAGTGACTCCAGAAACAATAGCCAAGCTGGTGCTACCAGCCCTTCTGTGTCCATAGTGTGCAACATGCCTTTCTCTGTCTCGTTTTATCCTGGGGCTCCCTTGTTGCCATTCTACACACAGCTTCAGGGACATCCATGAAAAAATGCTGGCTCTTTTTATGTTTTTTAACCCCTCTCTCCAGAACAACAAGTGCAGATCCTGCTGGGTCATTCTTGCTGCCAGAGAAGTCTGATCCTGGCAACCATCAGAGGAAAAAAATGCCTGAGCAAATCCTTGCAAAATTGAAGGATGCCTTTGACATTACATCCAACTCCAAAGTCAAGATAAGATGACAGCAGCCTGGTGAGACCCTACTGAACTATGCTGTATCCCTCCAAGAGGCTTTCTCCTCATTTCTACAAGTTGACCCCGGTAAAAGTGTGTTCTCCGCCAAAATCCTGATAGACCACTTCATAGAGGGGGCAGGTTCTGAACTGCTGCACAACCATCTCTGCATGCTTGCTGCCCAACATCCCAGCTTCAACTTTGCAGACTTCGAGACCCTAGCCATCTTTGTCCTGGGAAATAAATATTCTTAGGGAAACTCTTGTCACCATTGCTCCCCTAGCTGGGTCTATTCCTGGTACTCCTCCATCTTTCATGATGACATCGCCAGGTGCCATGCAGGCTACACAAACTGTGCAGACTCCTGCATCAGACTCCAAGGCATCTTTTGAGGTCCATGTGGATGACACTGCCAGAGGATTCAACAAGTCTCTCAGCAGATCAAAACCTCATAATTTCACCTTCATGCTCCAGCGAGCAAACTGAAAGAAGAACTCTCTCTCCTGAGCCTCCACCCAAACATCTACCTCCAGACAGAGCTTCTTGCCCTTGAAGTCCTTTCTGTCAGCACTGCCATAGGTATGGACACACACAGGTCCAATGTTGTCAGTTAAATGGGCCACCCCCAAGACTGAGGACTGCCCCTCAGGAGGAAGAATGTCACTGTGCGGAGATCTCAATCTGCTGCCTCTGGTGGCCATTTTCCTGAAGCCCACTGCCGGGAAACCAATGCACTCCCCTTCTGCCTCGGACATTTTCTTGAAGCCCAGAGCCCAGAGCCTCACACCGCCGGGACACCCTCTCCTCCCAGCCAGGGGCCCACAGCATCGCCCCACTCCTGCCACCACCAGCTTTCTGCAGCAGCAACCCTGCCTTCTGTGACCCACTCCACCGCCACTGTCCTCCCCGGTAAGCTACATTTGTGGCGCCCCTGAGGGTTCAGTCGCCACAGAGGTATTGCACCTCATCCAGAGGTGTGATACGCCACTCTCAGGTAAGGAGGGAACACCACCCAGGACTATAACACCTGCATCCAACACAGACTATAGAACAGGGCACCCTGGACGTACCCTACGGGAGGATGGTCTCATCCCAGGCTGGGTAGTAAAGAGTGCATGGGTGGGTGGAGTTAGTAAGAAGGATGGGAAATGAAGCTTTAGAAGGCAGGAAACAGAGTCTAGTCAGACAGTCTGAGAGGGGACCTTGAGCTGGTAGGAGCTCGGCCCCAGACAGAGAACGAGAGAGAGAGAGGGAAGCGTAGACGGAAGCTTCTGGAAGGAAGAAGGGCACGGATAGTGAGTGATCCATCAGTGGGGCCCGATCCAATTGTGGAGGGACCAGGTTGCAGAAGGGACTCGGCCCCTAGCCTAGTGGAGAACTTTAAGACTCAGCTAGCAAGCCGACTGCTGTTGCAACTTTTGGGGTCACAGACAACAACCACATTCATCTTCTCCAGACAGGTAGCTATATAGAATCAAGGAAACGCAGAGAAGACGTTATCCGACAGGATCCACAGCAGCCGATCTGGGACACTGTTTGTGGTGTGCTGGAAAGGAAGTAGAAGTGGGAATCAGCACAGTGAGACGGCCAGTGAAAGGAACACATTAAGAGGAGTCCTGGAAAGGTGTATCCCAATCTGCCTGGGAGTTTGCTGAGCCCCTCACCTGGAGGACACTGTACCAAGCGGGCATCTGTGCTGCAGACAGAACTGTGAGTAAAGCTTTGGAAACTGCATCTGACTGTGTCCTCTCAAGTTCTTCCTGCAAAACACACTCCACTCTGCTACATCTCCCAGCACCATTACTCTCTACAACATCTCTCTGCCTTGGGACAATAAGCTTCACTTGTGGGAAGCTATTCCAACTCTGCTGCATCACACCATCTGTCCCAGAGGATCTGCACTGCAGCACTGGTCACCTCTGACCAGAAACCATAGGTGGCGTCATGAACACTTTACTACAAACTCTAACATCCCCTGTAAATATTCCCCTTTTATTGGACGCCCAAGGCCACGGACCGGGTCACTGCTGCTGTGACACATCCCTTTAAGACACCAGCCGGGTACCGAGTATCCCACTGCCCTGGCGGGCGATCCACATTCAGATTATAAGACGCACTCCATTTTCCTCAAAAATTTGAGGGAAAAAAGTACGTAATTTAGGCCGGTTTCACATTAGCGTTTTTTAGTGCAGCGCATCGTGCTCATCTGATCGCATGCGCCATGCGCCCCTATCTTTAACATGGGGGCGCATGGTTTAGCATTAGCATGCGATCATCAGCGTTTTCGTGCGCTTGCGTTATTTTGAGGTGAGCTACTTGGCGCGCACAACGCAACATGTTGCATTTTTGGGTCTGGCCAAAGTCGTTAATAAGGCGCATGCGCTCGCTTTACGCACGGAATGCACCAAAACAACACATTACAATCTATGTGATCGCTGACGTGCGCTGGGACAGGCGCACGTCAGCGTTCTACTACGCATGCGTTGTCCGAGATAATCATGTCTAGACACTGGTTTAAACCACCCACTAAACAAAGAAACATTGTATGGGGGTAGTGTATATAAAAGAAGGTGTTGGCACTTCTGTCCACTACTCTACAGCCAGCCAGCTAGAGAGACAGCAGCTACAGAGACACAGCAGCTACTGCATTGCACAGGAAAGAAAACTAGGATAATGTGAGTATGAAATCTAATATCTTTCTTTCCTTTTTTCTCAATTTATTAGGTACTAATGTCTCTTTTTTAACTGCAGCATGTCTTCTGGGGATGAATATGTTCCGGCCCCTGGTGAACTGGCCCAAGCAGATGGTGAAGGGAGTATCTTCCTTCCATACTGATTGGTAAGTATTTGCTGTTGCATGGACATATGTGGCAAATTATTATTTTTTCTTTTTCAGTCCACATCGTCAAAGGCAGTGGAGGAAGAGCGGGAGCAGCCAGTCCAAGTGCAGGCGGGGAGGCGGCCTGTAAGTATAGACTGACAGATTGTACTCTTTTTTTGCCCCTGACTTTTTTATTGCCCATTTTTCCTATTTAATCTTGCTTCTATTCTCAATCTTTCTTCTATTCTGTCTTGTTTTCTATCTTTTTCATTTCAAAATCTTTCCAAGATTAATGTTTTACTTTCTTTTCTAGACTTCACAACGGGATGAGGAACTCGCCCTGGACAATGACGCCCTGATCCGGTTGGTCCAGGAGCGAGTCCCATTGTGGGACAGCCGTCATCCAATGCAGTGCGACAACGTGGTGATCCAGTGGCTCTGGAATGAGGTGGCCGCAGCACCGATGGATGGCTGGGACAATGCCTCTCCCTGGTCCGCAAGGAATTTCGTATTTCAATGATGTGTGATGCTGCAGTGACCTTGGCCAGGATCACACAACTGTGTGTGATGCTAGTAACTCCTGTGAGTTTCTCGCATCACACACAGTTGTGTGATCCCGGCCTACAGTGCATTGTCTAAATTTTATTTTTGATTTTCCACAGTGAACAAGGTCAGAACCTGTTGGCGCTCAATGAAGGACCGCTTCAACAGGGACCTGAGGCAGGAGAACCTGGTTGCCAGTGGTGCTGCGGCAAAGACCATAAGAAAGTACCGTTACCATCGGGCTTTGGCTTTCTTAAGACCGGTCCTTGGCACCAGAGTGTAAGTATTTTGTTGTTGTATTGTATTTTGTTTACTCTGTGGTTTCTATTCCACAGGAGTTGGCGCTTTTACTATTGTAAATGCATGATCCTAATTTTTTTTTCTTTTTTGTTTTTTTTCCAGAGCACATGGAGCAGCACCCTGCAACCTGGTCCTGGAGCGGTCCTTCAGAGAGCTGCCTCGGACCCGTCCCAGCCATCCACCAGCCAAGAAGCACCTTGTGGGTCGGCATCACAGCCAGCTGGAGAACAGGAAGCTGGTCAATCAAGTGTTCCCCTGTCACAGGTCTCTGCCACTGGTTTTGCGGGCACTTCCCGCCCGCGGCAGAAGGACTCTAACAGGAATCTCATGCTCGAGTTCATTCACTTGAGCACGGTTTTCCAAAATGGCCTCTGGGCAATGGGTGACAGAGTGGATAGCGATTTTGCACTAATGGAACAACGCTTCCAGTCTGTCGAGCGTCGCCTTGACCATCTTGAAGCCGAGCTCAAAAGACCAGCCCACCATTTTTCAACAAATTGAACGTTGCATGGCGGAACACCTTAGTCCTGATCTCCAGCTGACTGTAATGCATGCCTGCAACAATGCTTACACGCAGGCTATGCAGCAGAGTCGAAACGTGCAGCAGCCAGTGGTGCCTTTCCCACCAGTGCCACCACTGACTCGCTTCACCTGACTACCGACTTCTGCGGCATACCACTGCACGGCCACCAGCATTCTAAGCCATGCTGGACCACACTACACCACACAAAGTCACAGTGCAGGTGGACAATCCCCTGCCACCACCATGCCAAGCGCTGCTCCTGTTTGGACTTCCTCCATCCCTGCTTGGACCTCCACCCCTGCTTGGACCACAACCACCTCCAGGGACGCCACCACCACCGAGCAGCAGCTGGGGGACCCTCATTCTCTGTTCAGGGCCATGGACCCTCGCAGGAGGTCCAGCAGCCCACGGAGGTCCCCAACACACGGTGGTCCGCAAGCACAAGAAGCTCCACAAGCGCCAGGAGGTCCCCAAGCCACAGGAGGTCCCCAAGCACTAGGTCCCCAAGCCAAAGGAGCTCCACAAACACCAGGAGGTCCCCAAGCCACAGGAGGTCCCCAAGCACCAGGTCCCCAAGCCAAAGGAGCTTCACAAGCACCAGGAGGTCCTCAAGCACCAGGTCCCTAAGCACCAGGACCTCCAAAAAAAGTACAAAGATTAGACGAAGAGTCCACAAAAAATTAAAGACTTTTGTCCTCCCTCCCCGTTCACCTCCCACTATGTTTGACCCGCTGCCTTCCCCCACCACTTTCGTCACCCCTTCCCCTCGAACCCCCTTGTCACCCACCCAAAGTCAATCCTCGTACCTCCACACCCCCAAGTTACCCCCATCTTCCCCCAAACGTCATCCCCATTAATTTTTTTTTGTGAGTGTGTCTTGTCAAATAAATGTACATTTTTTTTCCCTCAACTGTTTGGTTTAATTGTGTCTTTCGCCGCCTACACACACTACGCCGTACACTTTGTGATTTTGCCACCACATAGCTCCATTAGCGACACATGCTTCTTGTGTCAGTCCTGGAGCTATGTGTTGTCAAAAACACAAATATATGACTTGTATTTTCACCACCAGTCTCTTCAGTCTACAAATATTAGTAGACTGAATAGAGGATGTTGGTGAGTGCAAGGCATATCTATTCTCACCTTGCCAGGTATCATAAAGAGTGAATTGAGGATGGTGTGTTTTGCCCATCAACATTTCACTCTTTGTGACACAAGGCCAGGGGATTGTAGATATACCTTGTAATTAACCACATTCTCTATTCAGTGTGTGGTGAATAAACTGAAGAGATGATGGAGAAAATACACGTCATATCTACAATCCCCTGGCCTGGTATCATAACTATCACACCTGGACAAGTGACTATACCTATGAGTTGTCATCTGCAGCGTCACTTTAATCTGCATTGTCTATCGCACGCAAACTGGAGAGATGCTGGTGGTTAACTCATATGTGTATTCGCCTGCCCAGGTGTCATTAAATTCTAAAGTACGTGCATACTGAAGCCACAGTGGAGATACTACAAAGAATATCTATACTGTTAAGGTCAGGTGTCATAAACAGTGAAGGATGCTATTGCATCGCAAAATCACTATTTGTAACATCAGGCCAGGTGTATAATATTTGTTGTATCTCCACCGTCGCTGCAGTATCTCCACCGGCGCTGCAATCTGTTTGAACACAGACTGGAGAGATGATGGAGGTCATACAACTTTTCTCTGTAGACTCACCTGGTAGAAGTCCTATTTAAGTCAGGATGAACAAAACACAGCATCCTGACTTCACTGGGACACCTGGGCAGGTGATTATTGTATTTGAGTGTATAAAAACAGAGTGCACTCGGTACAGGTATCAAAACAGGTTTTTTATTATCATAAACACAAGAAAACAATTTTATTACACCATTTGCTCTTGCCATTCCACACGTCCCACATTAGATATAAAGTAGGCAGCAAATTGGTCCCTCATTTGGCCAACTTCAGCTCATGACCTGAGAGGGTGCTGAGTGAATTCAGTCAATGGGTTGGCAGGTGGTTCATCTAGTTCAAAGGTAGGGTGCTCTTTAGCCATCACAAAATTGTGAAGAACCACACAGGCTTTCACCACCTCATCCACAGTTTCAAGTTTCAGATTAATGGCTGCGACTAGAATGCGCCATCTGGACACAAGAATCCCAAAGGCACACTCTACAGTTTTTCTAGCCCTGGTCAGTCTGCAATTAAAGATTTTTTTGGTGTGGTCCAAGTCCCGGCTAGAGTACGGTTTCAACAGGTTTGTACACATTTGAAAGGCCTCATCACCAACCATTACAAATGGCAGTGGCGGACCTTCGGTGTGGGGAAGAGGCCGTGGCAGGGGGATATTAAAATGGTTGCAATACAACCTACGGCCCATGTCCGAGTTCTTAAAGGTCTGGGAGTCATTGCCCCGGCCAAATGCCCCAATGTCCACAGCAACAAAACGACAGTCTGCATCCGCAATGGCCATGAGTACTGTAGAAAAGTACTTTTTATAATTATCGTACTCAGAGCCACTTCTTGGGGGTTTTGTTATCCTGATGTGTTTCCGATCCACAGCTCCCAAACAGTTGGGGAAATTGCAGACTGTCCAGAATTTTTCAGCAATATCCAACCACTTTTCCGCGGTGGGCAGGGGCATAAATTCAGGACAGAGAACGTCCCACAAAGCCCGGCAGGTGTCCGCAACTATTCCCGACAAGGTGGAGATTCCAAGCCGGTACTGAAAGTTCAGTGAAGAGAGGGTCTTGCCAGAAGCCAGGAATCTGCAAAACAGATGAAGAAAAATTGCGATTGTCTAGGCTTTGGCAAAACACTGACATGAAAAATAAATCTGTAGATGGCAGAACTATAATTCTGCAGGCTTTTAATAAATGGCAGAACAAAAACAATACACGCATTGGTTTAATATTACATACCGTAATGTGACGAGGAGCTGTTCCTCAGGAGGAATCCCATGACGGAGCTGTGTGTCCTGTCTCCGGATGGCTCCTTCAACACGACCAAGCAAAGACATGAAACTTTGCGCATAGTCCAAAATTTTGCGGGATTTGCCTGGAGCTCGCTGCCGTCTTCGCTGTCTCTCTCCCTTTGTTGCTGGCAAGCAAAAGCAAAAGCCAGAAACAGCGCGATGTCCAGATCCAAGTTGAAGCGAAAACTCTCCCAATGCAGATCCATGGTGACACAGGAAACAGCAGGAAAATCTGAAGAATTCAGCTGAACAGGGTCTATATAAAGTAGTCCCATGACACTCGCCCACTGGTGTCCCATTGGTGGAGTCTGTTTCAAGGATTTTCCTCCTGTGAAATGTGTGACTCATGCGCCTAAAAAACGCAAACACATGCAAAACGCTAGATAAACTCATGCAAATGCTACGTTTTTTTGTTGTTATGTGTACCTTAATGCTTTAAAAAAACCATGCGCTTGCAAGCGCTTGTATGCGTTTTTGCACGCGTTTTCAGATGCGCACGATGCAAATGTGAAATTAGCCTAATTGAATTTATTCACTTATTTCTAATATTTTGGAAAAAGGGAGAATATGTAACTAATTAAAAAAAAACTATGTAACTACTTAATTAGGAATGATTGTTATGATTTTCATTTTTTCTTTTTAACATAAAAACTGGGGTACACTATAGGCATTTTTTGCATATGTTACTTGAGGTTGATATTGGGTCACATATTACGGTAAATGCATGAGTGTCAGATATTATGCTATTCTCAATTTGGAATTGTATCATGGAGGTGTTCTTCCTTAAAAGCATTTTTTTTAGGGAGAATTTTTCTGTGATGCCGCAGTATGGAGGCATGATGTGGCATCTTACTGATATGGAAGCTCCATTGGGCTTCACGTGTGAAGAGATAATCTCCCCATTGAACAAAGCTTTCTGATACAGTGCTTTGCGAAAGTATTCGGCTCCCTGGAACTTTTCAACCTTTTACCACATATCATGCTTCAATCTTAAAGATACCAAATGTAAATTTTTGGTGAAGAATCAACAACAAGTGGGACACATTTGTGAAGTTGAATGACATTTATTGGTTATTTTAAATTTTTGAGAAAATACAAAAACTGAAAAGTGGGGCATGCAATATTATTCGGCCCCTTTACTTTCAGTGCAGCAAACTCACTCCAGAAGTTCATTGTGGATCTCTGAATGATCCAATGTTGTCCTAAATGACTAATGATGATAAATATAATCCACCTGTGTGTAATCAAGTCTCCGTATAAATGCACCTGCTCTGTGATAGGCTCAGGGTTCTGTTTGAAGCACAGAGAGCATCATGAAGACCAAGGAACACAACAGGCAGGTCTGTGATACTGTTGTGGAGAAGTTTAAAGCCGGATTTGGACACAAAATGATTTCCAAAACTTTAAACATCCCAAGGAGCACTGTGCAAGCGATCATATTGAAATGGATGGAGTATCATACCACTGCAAATCTACAAAGACCCGGCCGTCTCTCTAAACTTTCATCTCAAACAAGGAGAAGACTGATCAGAGATGCAGCCAAGAGGCCCATAATCACTTTGAATGAACTGCAGAGATCTACAGCTGAGATGTGACAGTCTGTCCATAAGACAACAATCAGTTGTACACTGCACAAATCTGGCCTTTATGGAAGAGTGGCAACAAGAAAGCCATTTCTCAAAGATATCCATAAAAAGTGTCGTTTAAAGTTTGCAACAAGCCACCTGGGAGACACACCAAATATGTGGATGAAGGTGCTCTGGTCAGATGAAACCAAAATCGAACTTTTTGGCAACAATGCCAAACCATATGTTTGGCGTAAAGGCAACACAGCTCATCACCCTGAACACACCATCCCCACTGTCAAACATAGTGGTGGTAGCATCATGGTTTGGGTCTGCTTTTCTTCAGCAGGGCAGGGAAAATGATTAAAATTGATGGGAAGATGGATGGAGCCAAATACAGGACCATTCTTGAAGAAAACCTGTTGGAGTCAGCAAAAGACCTGAGAATGGGATGGAGATTTGTCTTCCAACAACACAATAATCCCAAACATAAAGCAAAATATACAATGGAATGATTCACAAATAAACGTATCTAGGTGTTAGAATGGCCAAGTCAAAGTCCATACCTGAATCCATTTGAGAATCTGTGGAAAGAGCTGAAAACTGCTGCTCACAAACGATCTCCATCCAACCTCACTGAGCTTGAGCTGTTTGCCAAGGAAGAATGGGCAAGAATTTCAGTCTCTCGATGTACAAAACTGATAGAGACATACCCCAAGCAACTTCCAGCTGTAATCGCAGCAAAAGGTGGCGCAACAAAGTATTAAGTTGAAGGGGCCGAATAATATTGCACGACCCACTTTTCCACAAAAATTTAAAATAACCATAAATTTTGTTCAACTTCACAATTGTGTCCCACTTGTTGTTGATTCTTCACCAAAAATTTACATTTGGTATCTTTATGTTTGAAGCATGATATGTGGGAAAAGGTTGAAAAGTTCCAGGGAGCCGAATACTTTCGCAAGGCACTGTACCTTTGTACATCTAACGTCTGATGGAATCTTCCATGATTTAGATAAATACTGATTAATTCTTCAGAAAAACTCTGCAGATGTATAAAAGACCATTAATCGCTCCATTGAAAACAGATCTACAATACAGCCATGTACATGAGCCCTAAATGTCATTCATTGTGAATTTTTATTTCACAATTTACAAATCCCTTGTTTCGGAAGTCTGAACATTTATCACATTACATCCTCGGAGAGATGTTTCTAATGATAACTGCTGTTTCTGTACATTAAAAATGTTTTTACAACACACATTTAACCATTGCAATGCTAGATTAATCTCATAATGTGAAATACTACTGAGTGAGAGGAGCTCCAGACAGTAAAATGCCCATCAGAACAGAAATAAGTGGTCAGCAGAGTGCATATATTTTACAGAAGATTAAACAAGCCAACTCCAATTAAGCGTTGGAGCTCCAAATATTTAATTGTGTCTTTACAGATCGTTTTTTTTTCCTGCAGGGTGTGTAAAGTTTTGATGCTAATGAAGCAGAGTAAAGATTTATCTCTATATAACTGATCTTTTAGGGAATATCTGGTTTTACAGCACTTAGTTAATGTGTGCAGAGCATCCCTACACATTGCATTAGTTTGAAGACCTCTTAAGTCTTAACCCAAATCCTGCTGACAAAGCAAAAGAGCATATTACACTTTGGGAGCCAAGAAGAATATATATCTATGACAGAAAAACCACAATAGATGACAAATAAATTGAACAAACGTGTGTTGCATTGCATTGTTAAACGTTTCCTTGATATTGTATTGTTTAATACAATATCCGACCCTGACATAACTTTAGTTCCTATCACAGCACCAAACAGCTATTACAAAATATGTTTAGGTCGACTATAACCTTATGCTGTAGGCAGAGGCGTAGGTAGGGGTTTAGCTCAGTGGGGGCGAAGCATCTGAGTGGGCCCCTAACCAGGTAACCTTGATTACAACTATAGTGGCGCACCCTAGTTGTGGGCATAGGGGAACCTCTGCTAATGACCATTGTATTACAGAAAATAAATCTCTATGAAAAAACAACACTGTTATTACCACTATATGGTGCTAGACACCACTACTGCAGAACATATAAGAGATTACAGTACAGTTATAAATAGTGACTAACAGCTGACGTTCTTTCTGATGGAAATGTTCACTTTTCCCGTCTTTTCCATCTGACCCAGACCGACAATGACAATTTCTCTAGCCCAGACTCAGCTGTAGATATTACAACAAAGACACATATGATTTCTCATATTTCCAGCACCGTTCCCATCTATTTCCTGCCTGCACAACCTCCTCATCCTACTGAAACCCAACACTGAACCATGTCTGCTGAATGTGCCCCTATTAATGCACCTGCTATACAAAAACAGGGCTCCTCTTACTGCCCCATATAGTAATGCCACCTCTGTGCCACTGTGAAAACAGTGTCCACAATTAGTCCTTAGAAAGAAATAATGCCACCTTTGACAGTCACAAAACTCTGAGTGTCCATATAACAATAATGCTTCTAAAGTGCCCACTTAACATTTAATAATGTCCCCTGAGTCTCCCCGTGTACAACTCCCCTATACACATTATGAGGGGCCCACAGCTTCCATATACACTGCATGATGGGCCCACAGCTGCCCTATACATAGCAGGGTGGGTCCACAGCTCTCCTATGCACAGTATGAGGGGCCCACAGCTGCCCTATAAACAGTATGATGGGCCCACTGCTCCCTCAAACACAATATAATGACCCCCACAGTACTCCTCACAGTAACACCCACACTAAATAAAGGCCTCCACAATGTCTAATGGCTCCCACAGTAGCCCCAATACTATATATTGGCCGTCACACTTTATATTAGCCTCTGTTGTGAATGTGTTAGAAATGAATTCTGAGCAGAAGCTCCCTCTGGTGGTTACAAACAGTACTGAACCATTCAATGAGGATTGGCAATCAGGAGTTACAGACTGGTCTTATATAAGGGAGGTTCCCTCCCATCATGGTTGCCGGTGATCAATTGTTCTTGTCTCAACTGTTGTTCCTGGTTCACTTGGAAGCTTGCTGAGATTGCCTGCATCTTCTGCTATCAGATAAGATATTTTCTGCTTTTATTTTGTGCTTGCTTTTTGCATTGTTCCCTGCACTTCTGTGGAGGTCAGCCAGGTCCCCTCCAGGGGCTTGTGCTCCTCTCAGTTTATCTGAGCCACTGTTATTTGTTCATTTGCCTTTTCCAGTTTTTTCAGTGGCTACGGCTTAGTTTTGTGACACCAGAGAACTAATTTAGGTGGTAGAGGTCGTGTGATCTCAGGTGTTTTTGCAATTAGTAGAGTTGGTATTTTTTAGGGTTTTTTGGATTGCAGTAAGTGTCCTTCCTATCCTTTTCTGTCCAGGTAGATTGGGCCCCAGCGTTTGCTCATACTATTTTCTGTCTGTGTCTGTATTTCCTCTTGTCTAACCGCCATTACATGTTTGGGGGCTTCCTATGTTCTTTGGGGATCTGCTCCGGGGCAGTTAGCTTTCCTCTTTCTATCTTTAGGTGTAGTTAGCCTCTCAGGCTGTGACGAGGCGTCTAGGACCAACGTAGGAACGCTCCACGGCTGCCTTTAGTTGTGGTGGTTAGTCAGGGTACTGCAATCCAGTAGATTCCAACCTCTCTGGTGTATTGCCGTTTTTGCCTGCTCTCCTCAGCTACCAAATCATAACAAGCCTCTATAGTAGTCTCCACACTGTATGATGGCCCCTAAACTATAGAATGGCACTCATATTAGCTCTCACATTGTATATTGGCCCCACAGTAGTCCACACACTTTATATTGGCACCCACGCTGTTTGAGGGTTTCTCACAGTAGTCCCCATATTAGCCCCCAAGCTGTATAATGGCCCTCTCATTAGCTCCCAAACTGTATAAAGGCGACAACATTAATCCCACACTGTATAATGGCCCCCATATTAGCTCCTATGCTGTATAATGGTCCTGTCCTTAGCTCCCAAACTGTATAATGACCCCAACAGTAGTCCTCACACTGTATAATGACCCCCACATTAGCTCCCATGCTGTATAATGGCCCCAATACTATATGAGGGCCCCCTGAAATTGTATTTACATTGGACTAATTGGATTGTGAATAAAATGTAATTCTTGTTGCAAACCTCTTGAGTGCTGAGTTCTACTTATATTAGCATTTAATAATATCCCGAGTCCACCCATGTACAGTAATAATGTCCCCAGTATCGGTGATGTTAACAGGCGGTCATGTGACCACAGGTATACAATTTGCAGTCATGTGTCAACTACACTCTTTTGGCTTTTCTCAATCCTTTTTTATTGAAAGACGCCAAACGTATCTAGTCGGCATGTGCAAATAGCAAACATGTGCTTATATGACCACCTTATCGTACCTGATCAGACTCATGGCAGCAGGCGCACTGCACCTTGTCATGATTTGGCAGTCTGCAGTCGCCTAGATTGAATACAGACTTTTATCCCAAGCCTGCAAGCCTAGACTACCCCTTTAAAGAGAGCCTGACATGTGATACAGGCCGCTCATGGTTTGTGCAGTGTGTATCAGGCCCCGCTGTAGTGTCCCAGCCAGGCATGTTTGTCTCTGTAAGGGCTCATACCCATTTACGAGAAAAAAAATGGTCCGTTTTCTGGATGGAAAAAACGGTCCGAATATATGCAATTGTCATGCGATTGTCATGCGATTTGTATGCGATTTTTAATCGCACCCTCAGTTTTCCATCCGTTTTCCATCCGTTTTCCATCCATATGCATTGCAATTTTAACATGATGTTTTACATAGAGCAGTTCTCTCTATGTAAAAACTCATGTTATAATCACATTGTAAAAAAAAAACTGTACACAAAAAGCAAATAATTATATATATATATGTATATATATATATATATATAGGTCATACACTTATACATAGCAGAATAGCCGCTCATTCAATTGCCGGCTTCTGTAAAATCATTACAGAACCCGACATGAAATGACACATGGTTTACATAGTTAACCATGTCATTTGATGTAGTTTGATATATGGTATTCACTAACAATGACATGAGTGTATGTGTGCAAAATTTAGCTGGGAAGCTTAATTGATTGTTTCCCACGGTAATCAGTTCACTTCAGGTCAGCCGGGGACTCCCTCTGACATCACTGATGCTGTGTGGAGTTCCCGCCTGACCTGAAGTGAACTGATTACAGTGGGAAGAAATCAATTAAGCTTCCCACACTAATCACTTCCTTTTCTGACAGCCAGGAGATTAGCTCATTCATTCGGGGGTTTACAGCTGAGCTGCCAGCATTAGCTGCTTGCTTGCTGTAACCTGTTAACCCTTTCCGATGGATTACAGCGTGGGACCTGACTGAGCACCGGATAGGTAAGAATAATCTTGCTTTATTATTTTATTTTTATTACAGGAGAACAAGGGAATCGAGGATTACCTGTACAATAAAAGATGGTCAAAAACTGTCTATTTAGTTCATTAACCCCTTCACCCCCAAGGGTGGTTTGCACGTTAATGACGGGCCAATTTTTACAATTCTGACCACTGTCTCTTTATGAGGTTATAACTCTGGAACGCTTCAACGGATCTTCGCGATTCTGAGACTGTTTTCTCGTGACATATTGTACTTCACGTTAGAAGTAAAATTTCTTCGATATAACTTGCGTTTATTTTTGAAAAAAACGCAAATATGGCGAAAATTTTTAAAATTTTGCAATTTTCAAACTTTGAATTTTTATTCCCTTAAAACAGAGAAATATATCACACAAAATAGTTAAGAAATAACATTTCCCACATGTCTACTTTACATCAGCACAATTTTGCAACCAAAATTTTTTTTTGTTAGGAAGTTATAAGGGTTAAAAGTTGACCAGCGATTTCTCATTTTTACAACAAAATTTACAAAGCCATTTTTTTTAGGGACCACCTCTCATTTGAAGTCACTTTGAGGGGTCTATATGGCAGAAAATACCCAAAAGTGACACCATTCTAAAAACTGCACCCCTCAAGGTACTCAAAACCACATTCAAGAAGATTATTAACCCTTCAGGTGCTTCACAGGAACTAAAGCAACGTGGAAGGAAAAAATGAATATTTAACTTTTTAGCCACAAAAATGATCTTTTACAAACTTTTTTTCTATTTTCACAAGGGTAAAAGGAGAAAATGGACAGATAAGGTTGTTATGCAATTTCTCCTGAGTACGCCAATACCCAATATGTGGGGGAAAACCACTGTTTGGGCACACGGCAGAGCTCGTAAGGGAAGGAGCGCCGTTTGACTTTTTCAAACTAAAATTGGCGGGAATTGAGATTGGACGCCATGTCGTGTTTGGAGAGCCCCTGATGCGCCTAAACAGTGGAAACCCCCACAAGTGACACCATTTTGGAAACTAGACCCCCTAAAGTACTTATCTAGATCTGTTGTGAGCACTTTGAACCCCCAAGTGTTTCACAAAAGCTTATAATGCCTGGGTGTGAAAAAAAAAAAACAATTTTCCACAAAAATGATTTTTTAGTCCCAAATTTTTGAATCTTCCCAAGGAAATTGGACCCCAAAAGTTGTTGTCCAATTTGTCCTGAGTACGCTGATACCCCATATGTGGGGGGGGGGAAACTGTTTGGGTGCACGGCAGGGCTTGGAAAGGAAGTAGTAACGTTTTGGAATGCAGACGTTGATGGGGGTCATGTTCCGTTTGCAGTGCCCCAGATGAGCCTAAACAGTGGAAACCCCCCACAAGTGACCCATTTTGGAAACTAGACCCCCTAAGGAACTTATCTAGATCTTTGGTGAGCACTTTGAACCCCCAAGTGCTTCACACAAGTTTATAATGCCCGGGCATGAAAATAAAAAATCCTATTTTTTTCCCACAAAAATTATCTTTTAGTCACTAATTTTTTATTTTCCCAAGGGTAACAGGAGAAATTGGACCACATAAGTTGTTGTCCAATTTGTCCTGAGTACGCTGATACCCCATATGTGGGGGGGAACCACTGTTTGGGCGCACGGCAGAGCTCGGAATGGAAGGAGCACCATTTGACTTTTTCCAACCAAAATTGGCTGGAATTGAGATTGGATGCCATGTTGCATTTGGAGAGCCCCTGATGTGCCTAAACAGTGGAAACCCCCACAAATGACCCCATTTGGGAAACTAGACCCCCTAAGGAACTTTTCTAGATCTTTGGTGAGCAATTTGAACCCCAAGTGCTTCACACAAGTTTATAACGTAGAGCCGTAAAATTTAAAAATCATATTTTTTCCACAAAAATGATCTTTTCACCCCAATTTTTATTTTTCCAAGGGTAACAAGACTCCAAAAGTTATTGTGCAATTTGTCCTGAGTGTGCTGATACCCCATATGTGGGGGTAAACCACTGTTTGGGTGCATGGCAGAGTTTGGAAGGGAAAGAGCGCCGTCTGACTTTTTCAACGCAGAATTGGCTGGACGCCATGTCGTGTTTGGAGAGCTCCTGATCTGCCTAAACAGTGGAAACCCCATAAATGACACCATTTTGGAAACTAGACCCCTCAAGGAACTTATCTAGATGTGTGGTGAGAACTTTTAACCCCCAGGAGTTTCACTAAAGTTTATAACGTACAGCCGTAAAATAAAAAATCTTTTTTTTTTTACAAAAATGATTTTTTCGCCCCCAATATTTTATTTTCGCAAGGGTAACAGAAGAAATTGGAACCAAAAAGTTGTTGTCCAATTTGTCCTGAGTACGCTGATACCCAATATGTGGGAGAAAACTACTGTATGGGCGCACGTCAGGGCTCGGAAGGGAAGTAGTGACGTTTTGGATTGCAGACTTTGATGAAATGGTCTGGGGGCGTCATGTCACATTTGGAGAGCCCCTGATGCACCTATACAGTGGAAACCCCCCACAAGTGACCCCATTTTGGCAAACAGACCCCACAAGGAACTTATCTAGATGTGTGGTGAGCACTTTGAACCCCAAAGTGCTTCACAGAAGTTTATAACGTACAGCCGTAAAATAAAAAATCTTTTTTTTTTTACAAAAATGATTTTTTCGCCCCAATATTTTATTTTCACAAGGGTAACAGGAGAAATTGGACCCTAAAAGTTGTTGTCCAATTTGTCCTGAGTACGCTGATACCCAATATGTGGGAGAAAACTACTGTATGGGCGCACGTCAGGGCTCGGAAGGGAAGTAGTGACGTTTTGGATTGCAGACTTTGATGGAATGGTCTGGGGGCGTCATGTCGCATTTGGAGAGCCCCTGATGCGCCTAAACAGTGGAAATCCCCAACAAGTGACCCCATTTTGGAAAATAGACCCACAAGGAACTTATCTAGATGTGTGGTGAGCGCTATGAGGCCCCAAGTGCTTCACAGAAGTTTATAATGTACAGCCGTAAAAACAAAAAAATAATTTTTTTTGTACAAAAATGATATTTTCGCCCCCAGTTTTTTATTTTCCCAAGGGTAACAGAAGAAATAGGACAAATTGCACAATAACTCTTGGGGTCCAGAGTACGCTGATACCCCATATGTGGGGATAAACTACTGTTTGGACGCATGGCAGAGCTGAGAAGTGAAGGAGCACCGTTTGACTTTTTCAAACGCAGAATTGGCTGGAATTGAGATCAGACGCCATGTCACATTTGGAGAGCCCCTGATGTGCCTAAACAGCGGAAACCCCCCAATTCTAACTCCAACCCTAACCCAACACACCCCTAACCCTAGTCCCAACCCTAACCACAAACCTAACCCTAACACACCCCTAATCCCAACCCTAACCCTAATCCTAACTTTAGCGCCAACCCTAACCCTAACTTTAGCCGCAACCCTAACCCTAACCCTAATGGGAAAATGGAAATAAATACTTTTTTTTAATTTTATTATTTTTCCCTTACTAAGGGGGTGATAAAGGGGGGTTTGATTTACTATTTATAGCGGGTTTTTATGATTGGCATCTGTCACTCTAAAAGACGCTTTTTATTGCAAAAATAGTTTTTGCATTATCACATTTTGAGAGCTATAATTTTTGCATATTTTGGCCCACAGAGTCATGTGAGGTCTTATTTTTTGCGGGACGAGTTGCCGTTTTTATTGGTACCATTTTTGAGCACGTGACGTTTTTTGATCGCTTTTTATTTCGATTTTTGGGAGGTTAGAATGAACAAAAATCAGTAATTCATGAATTTCTTTTGGGGGAGGCGTTTATTACCGTTCCGCGTGTGGTAAAATTGATAAAGCAGTTTTATTCTTCGGGTCAGTACAATTATGGCGATACCTCATTTATATCATTTTTTCATGTTTTGGCGCTTTTATAGAATAAAAACAATTTTATATAAAAAATAATTATTTTTGCATCGCTTTATTCTGCGAGCTATAACTTTTTTATTTTTTCGCTGATTATGCTGTATGATGGCTCGTTTTTTGCGGGACAAGATGACGTTTTCAGCAGTACCATGTTTTTTTATATCGGTCTTTTTGATCGCGTCTTATTCCACTTTTTGTTCGGCGGTATAATGATAAAGCATTGATTTTTTGCTTCGTTTTTTTTTTTTTTTTTTAAGGGGTTCACTAAAGGGGTTAACTAGTGGGACAATTTTATAGGGGCGGTCGTTACGGACGCGGCGATACCAAATATGTGTACTTTTATTGCTTTGTTTTTTTTATTTACAGGAAGAAGTGAATTTATTGGGGAATATATATATATTTTTTTTATTTATTTTGGATTTTTTTTAAAACATGTTTATTTTTATTTTTTTAACTTTTTTACTTTGTCCCAGGGTGGGACATCACTGTATTTTATCAGATCGCTGGTGTGACAGTGTGCACAGCACTCTGTCACACCAGCGATCGCTCAGGCAGTGCAGCAGGCTTCTCAGTGCCTGCTCTCGGCAGGCACTGAGGTAGCCGCCTCCCTCCAGGACCCGGCGCCATCTTGGATCCGGGTCCTGGGAGGGAGGAAGCCCTCAGAACAGCGCGATCACATCGCGCTGCTCTGAGGGTCTCAGGGGGGCGGCAGGGAGCCCCCACCCTGCGCGATCCTCCCCTGTGACCCAGTACACCGCGATCATGTTTGATCGCGGTGTGCAA
>JARQOD010000002.1:347650618-347694590 GCA_033576555.1 Oophaga sylvatica
TTTCTATCTATACATCTATTCTTTTATCTATTTATTTTCTATCTATCTATCCATCTATCTATTATCTATCTATGTATTTTCAGTTTAAGGATATATCTAAGTATATATCTATGGATAAATCTATATATTATGGAAATATCTATAGATTTTCTATGGAAATATCTATGGAAATATCTATAGATATATCTATGGATATATCTATGGAAATATCTATGGAAATATCTATAGCTATATCTATGCATTCGTGTGTGTGTGCTCACAATGCTTGCAATGTATTACAATGCTTCAGATGGAAGATAGAGGAGGGAGAGTAGGGAGGGTTTGTGTGTGTTTTGGAGTGGGTGTGCTAGGTGCTGGCTTACAGACAATGCATCATGGAACTTGTAGTATTAGAGCATAGTAAGTCAGGAGAAATGAAGTTATCGATTAACCTCATGAGAGCTGGAAGCCTGCACTGAGAATGTGCTTCTAGAGCATGATCAAAAGTAATATTGGCTAAAATAAACCAGTGGATGTTTTTAGTGGCACATAATAGCAAGAATTTATGAAAAAAAAAGTTATAGTACTGGCAACCTCTTTAAGCCTGTCTAGGCTAAACTGCAGCCCTAGAGGGTTTTACCTTCAGATAACATACATTACTATAAAACATAGGTACATTCTCATGTGGAAACACCATGACTTGCCTATTTCTTTGTTCCGTAAAAAAAAATGTTTGCCTGTAGGGACTTTTCAAAGGTCTCATTATCATCTAGTCAAGAATACAATGCCAGGTAAGCACCTTTATACACAGCTACTTTTACACACAAAAGCCACCATTAACAAGAGTGATGTCACAACTGCTGACAGCAATATATGTGGATTTCCTGAAAGAACAGGGTAGTATGAGTCTAGATAATGGCCAGTATGAAATTTGCAAGATTTCTTTTTTTAGCATAGATAGTAATATGAAAAATAAATTATAAAAAAAATTACCAAGACTTAAAAATATAACAACCTAGTTTAAATGGTTGTTTTTGAATTACAACATTTCTCTTTAATACATTTGATCCAAAGCATATTATTTGCGCTACATTGTATAACAAGCAGAAGCTTTGCAACTGTCCATGGTCCTGAAACACAGTTTATAAGTGTTGCTCACACTTAAATATGCAAATTGCCTCTTAAGAGAAAAGAGGAAAATGTACTCTATAGCGCCACCTATTGGAAGTAGCGATCCTACAATCACAATTAACCATTTAACGAGTCTTGTAATGTGACTTTGGATAAAAACCAAATCATATCTCAATTTGCAGACACGGTGTTTCGGACTATTGGTCATCGTCAGTGCAAAGTATGAGAACTGATTTGGCTAGCTGAGTATATTTAACATTAGGTACGGAGACCGTGCAGCTGTATGCGGATGCCGACGCATGCGTCGTTTTGACGGTGCGTCGACCGCACCAAAATGCAACTCGTCTGCACGGCCTGCGTACCTAATGTTAAATATAGGTACGTAGGCAGCATGCTGACATAGGCAGAGCTGACCGGAGGAGGTGCGGCGGTGTGCGGAGCTTCACAAAGGAAGTCTGCATCCCTCTACAGCTCGGCCATAGTGTGAAACTAGCCTAACACATTAGAGTCTGGAGTATTTGTCTCATGGTTTAGGAATTGCTGAGCTGTAAGCTCTTATGTTCTCTTACTATAATAAATCACCATAATATGGCTGCTGCATTCCCTATCTCTACTTTTATATAGGCTATTATAGTCCCTCCTGTGAGATACACAGGATGATTCCTGGCCTGACTCTGGGGAAGAGCATCCCAAATATGGGAATTCCTATCAACCAATCCATTGTTAAATACCCTATGAAAGGTATTATACTTGAAACGTACGTTGCTATCTACTCTTGTACCTATTGCAGTGTGAATAATGGACATGAGTAGCAGTTCCACCCTTTATCTGCTGCAGTCCCTCGATTGACTGTGCTATATCATGCGTTAGCTATAAGGTATTATGGGAAGCCCGCATGGTTGTTCTCTGTTGCTGATGCAATCTTGTGCTATATGTAAACGGGCAGCGGACTTTTTTGGTGATTTGCACATATCAAATTCCAAGTCATTCAAATTTAAAGCGACCTGCAAATTTCATAAAATTTCACATGAATTTGATTGGCATCAAAGTGACTCGAACTTCTCTATTGCCAATGATATGTGTAAGGTCATTGCATAAACATGCAATCTAATGGCTTAAAATGTTGCAGGTTCTCAGAAAATGCTTTCATTTCTAAATATGTTTGCATCATAAGCAGCATTTTTAGTGTTAATTACTTTGATTACTCATTTTTTATTGGTTGGTAAAAGTGACATGTACTACACACAGTGATATTTTCATGGGAAGAGGGTCATGTGACACATCAAACTTATTGAGAATTTCACAAGAAAAACAATGGTGTGCTTGGTTTTAACCCCTTACTGTCCAATGACGTGCACAGTCCGTCATGGCAAGGTGTCAGTTCCGGCACCAGGACGGACTGTGCACGTCATGCCTTTGATCTACCACTGCGTGTAAACACACAGTGGTAGATCAGTGCCGACAGCTGTCACAGACAGCTGACAGGCACGGCAAGCGGTGCGGGGACCTTTGCCGTCGGTCCCCGCACCTACAGCGCTGTGCTTGGTCAGTCAATCTGACTGACCAAACACAGCAGCGATCGCGCAGGAGAAGCTGAAATTTCAGCTTCTCCAGCGCGATCAGTGCAGGAGCCGGCGCTGCAGTGGCCAGGCTTCCTGCACTGACAGCCAGGAGCGGAGCCCCCACCGCCCCTGGCTGTTAACCCCCTGACTGCTGCGATCGAGCGCTATCGCAGAGCTCAGGGGGGGAGGCAGAGGGTCGGGAGCTCCCTCTGCCTCAGATCGGCGCCCTGCAATCTATTTGCAGGGCCCGATCTCTGCCTTGATGACCCTGGGTTGTCATGACAACCTCTGGGTCATCTAGCTATGGAAAGCTGCTGTGATCATGCTCACAACAGCTTTCCCCATAGGTACAATGCATTGCAATGCTGGAGCATTGCAATGCATTGTAACTGCAATAAAAAGTAAAAAAAAGTGAAAGTCCCATAAAGGGACAAGTTAAAAAAAATCATTTTTATAAAAAAATTGTAAAAAAAATATTAAAAAATAATTTTTAAAAAAATCCCCTAAAAAATACACATTTTTATGTAATAAAAAAAATTAAAAAAAAAAAAAAAAAAATGTTTGGTATCGCCACGTCCGTAAAAATCCCATCTATAAAAAGCGTAACCCTAGTTAACCCCTTCAGTGAAATCCGTAAAAAAAAATCACAAAAAGTAGTAAATTATACTTTTTCCAAGCGGTATCATCATACCGCTTGGAAAAAGTGCAATAACACGCGATCAAAAAGTCAGATATAAATAATCATGGTACCGCTGAAAAAGTCATCTTGTCCCGCAAAAAACAAGCCACCATACAGCATCATCAGCGAAAAAATAAAAAAGTTATAGCTCGCAGAATAAACTGATGCAAAAATAATTATTTTTTCTATAAAATTTTTTATTGTGTAAAAAACGCCAAAACATAAAAAAATATATAAATGAGGTATCGCTGTAATCGTAGTGACCCGAAGAATAAAAACTGCTTTATCAATTTTACTACACGCGGAACGGAGGAAAAAAAAAAAAAAACAATTCCTGAATTGCTGGTTTTTGTTCATTCTGCTTCCACAAAAATCGGAATAGGAAGCGATCAAAAAACGTTATGTGCCCGAATATGGTACCAATAAAAACGTCAGCTCGTCCCGCAAAAAATAAGCCCACAGATAACTCTGTCGGCCGAAATATGGAAAAATTATAGCTCTCAAAATACGGCGATGCAAAAATTTCTTACAAAAAATTATTCCAAAAAAAAGCATCTTTTAGTGTGTGACAGAAGCTAAACATGAAAAAAGGATGTAAATCTGGTATCGCTGTAATCGCACCGACCAGAGGAATAAAGTCGCCTAATCACTAATACCGCACGAGGAACGGCGCAAAAAAGAAAACCAATTCTTCACCTTTTGTGGATTTGTTAATTGTGCCTCCCAAAGATCGCAGTAAGGCGATCACAGTGGTTCCCCCCACATATGGGGTATCAGCGTACTCAGGACAAAATGCACAATAGCTTTTGGGGTCCTATTTCTCCTGTTACCCTTAGAAAAATAAAAATTTGGGGTCAAAAAGGTCATTTTTGTGGAAAAAAATATGATTTTTTTATTTTCACTCCTCTACGTTATAAACTTCTGTGAAGCCCTTGGGGGTTCAAAGTGCTGACCACACATCTAGATAAGTTCCTTGGGGGGTCTAGTTTGCAAAATGGGGTCATTTGTGGGGGGTTTCTACTGTTTAGGCACATCAGGGGCTCTCCAAGCGCGACATGACACCCGCAGACCATTCCATCAAAGTCTCAATTTAAAAACGGTGCTCCTTCCCTTCCGATCTCTGCCATGTGTCAAAATAGTGGTTCCCCCCAAATATGGGATATCAGCGTACTCAGGACAAATTGCACAATAGCTTTTGGGGTCCTATTTCTCCTGTTACCCTTATAAAAATAAAAGTTTGGGGGCAAAAAGATTATTTTTGTGGAAAAAAATATGATTTTTTTATTTTCACGGCTCTACGTTATAAACTTCTGTGAAGCACTTGGGGGTTCAAAGTGCTCACCACACATCTAGATAAATTCCTTGGGGGTCTAGTTTCCAAAATGGAGTCACTTGTGGGGGGTTTCTACTGTTTAGGCACATCAGGGGCTCTCCAAACGTGCCATGACACCCGCAGACCATTCCATCAAAGTCTGCATTTGAAAAAAGGCGCGCCTTCCCTTTCGAGCTCTGCCATGCGTCAAAATAGTGGTTTACCCCCACATATGGGGTATCAGCGTACTCAGGACAAATTGCACAATAACTTTTGGGGTCCTGTTACCCTTTGGAAAATAACAATTGGGGGTGGAAAGATCATTTTTGTGGAAAAGATATGATTTTTTTATTTTTACTGCTCTACGTTATAACCTTCTGTGAAGCCCTTGGGGGTTCAAAGCTCTCACCACACATCTAGATAAGTTCCTTGGGGGGTCTAGTTTCCAAAATGGGGTCACATGTGGGGGGTTTCCACTGTTTAGGCACACAGGGGCTCTCCAAATACGACATGGTGTCCAATCTCAATTCCAGCCAAAAAAGTCAAATGGCGCTGCTTCCCTTCCGAGCTCTGCCATGCGCCCAAATAGTGGTTTACCCCCACATATGGGGTATCAGCGTACTCAGGACTAATTGCACAATAACTTTTGGGTCCTTTTATCCTTTGGAAAATAAAAATTGGGATGAAAAGATCATTTTTGTGGAAAAAAATATGATTTTTTAATTTACGGCTCTACGTTATGACCTTCTGTGAAGCCCTTGGGGGTTAAAAGCTCGTACAACACATTTAGATAAGTTCCTTGGGGGGTCTAGTTTCCAAAATGGGGTCACTTGTGGGGGGGTTCCACTGTTTAGGCACACAGGGACTCTCCAAATGCGACATGGCGTCCAATCTCAATTCCAGCCAAAAAAGTCAAATGGTGCTGCTTCCCTTCCGAGCTCTGCCATGTGCCCAAATAGTGGTTTACCCCCACACATGGGGTATCGGTGTACTCTGGAGAAATTGTACAACAAATATTGTGGTTCATTTTTCTCCTGATACCCTTGACAAAATTTTAAAAAATTGTGTCGAAAGAAAAATTTTGGGAAAAAAAGTTAAATGTTCATTTTTTCCTTCCACATTGCTTCAATTCTTGTGAAGTACCTAAAGGGTTAATAAACTTCTTGAATGTGGCTTTGAACACGTTGAGGGGTGCAGTTTTTAGAATGGTGTCACTTTTGGGTATTTTCTGTCATATTGACCCCTCAAATTCACTTCAAATGTGAGGTGGCCCCTAAAAAAAATGGTTTTGTAAATTTTGTTGGAAAAATGAGAAATTGCTGGTCAACTTTTAACACTTATAACTTCCTAACAAAAAAAATTTTGGTTCTAAAATTGTGCTGATGTAAAGTAGACATGTGGGAAATGTTATTTATTAACTAATTTTTGTGACATATCTCTCTGATTTAATGCCATAAAAATTAAAAGTTTGAAAATTGCAAAATTTTCAAAATTTTTGCCATATTTCCGTTTTTTTCATAAATAAACGCAAGTTATATTGAAGAAATTTTACCACTATCATGAAGTACAATATGTCACGAGAAAACAATCTCAGAATCGCCAAGATCCGTAGAAGCGTTCCAGAGTTATAACCTCATAAAGAGACAGTGGTCAGAATTGTAAAAATTGGCCCGGTCTTTAACCTACAAAATGGCTTGGTCGTTAAGGGGTTAATGTAACTTTATTCTTTCATGGGTTATTTACAAGTTTCTCTTTGTTTACAGCCATTGACATGTCGCAGAGGTTAACACGTGATGAGCGGATAGAAATTGTGTTGATGTCTGGTGACCCTTACAAAATCCAGCTCAACGAGGATAACCCAGGTGTTGCTATCAGTGTGTCAGAGATGTGAGAAGAGGGTTGCATTGACAATCTAACACAATTGGCAGCATTTTGAACACATTTATAAGTGGTCATAAACTTGTAAATAACTCAAGAAAGAATAAATTTACGTAAAAACCAAGCACACCATTGCTTTTCTTGTGAAATTCTAAATAAGTTTGATGTGTCACATGACCCTCTTCCCATTGAAAAAAATAAAGTTGGATCCAAAAAGGCCAACTTCAAAATGGCCGCCATGGTCACCACCCATCTTGAAAAGCTTTCCCCCTCCCATATACTAATGTGCCACAAACAGGAAGTTGATATCACCAGCGATTCCAATTTTATTTAGGTGTATCCACATAAATGGCCCACCCTGTATATAAATATGGAACAGAAGTTAGGCAAAAAAATACATCTCACTGGGCCTGGAAATTCACCAGTCTGGAAATTTCAAACAAGCCATAGAGACCATGAAAGACAAGGCCTGCAAAACCTTCTATGCCATCTGTAGGAAACTACCATCTGAAGCCGCCAGTGAGGGTCTGGCTGAAAACCTTCGATGTCATCATTGCCCCATTCTTCCTGTACAGTAGTGAAGTCTGGGGTCCTCACACATACCCAGACCGGTCAAGGTGGGATTACAGCCTGGAATTCTGTAAGCACCTTCTCCAGGTCCATTGGAGCACCACCAACATCGCCTGTCAGACTGTGCTGGGCAGATTCTCTCTTGACCTAGCAGTTCTGAAGAGGGTGCTGTCATTACAGCCTCACCTACGTAGTAGCAATCCAAGCTCCCATCACCATAAAGCCCTGCTACATATAGGTGGTCCATATGAACTAGGACCCCGTAACAGCTCACACAAATCCAACCAGACAAAAACACCAATCACAGCCGCCTGACAAAAGACAGAATCAAAAAGATGGTTGACGAGGGCCAGGAGAGGTATGTCTGGAGGAACGTTATCATCACCTCACAGAAACTGTCTATGTACCAGAATCTACAGAGAGACTACAGACTGGCATATCTGGAGAAACTCCCGGACCCCAGAAACTACCAGATCCTGAGCCAATATAGACTCAGTGCCCACAGTCTGGCCATCGAATCCGGACTGCACAGACAGAGCTACAAGCCCAAGGAGGACATACTGTGTCCACACTGCGACCTGGAGGATGAGACCCACTTCCTCTTCCACTGCACCAAATACTCAGCAATGAGGGACACTCACATTAGGAGATTTCAATCTATTCCCGGATTTCAACTACATGAAGGAGTAAGAGAAAACATTTATCCGCTGGGGGAAGAAGAGAGCAGGGTGGAGATAGCAGCACAGTATGTGAAAGCATGCCATAGTCTGCGAGAAGAAAACTATGATATGCCATGAACTTCCATAGCCCCCACACTGGATGTGCCCCCTTCCATCATCCCCACTGTCCCTATCCCTATTGTACACTGGCTTTGGCAAAAGTAATGTGTATTTAGTCCTATCAATAAAGCTTATTTTAACTTAAATTTGAGAAAGATAGATAGATATGTAATGGATAGATAGATAGATATGGGATAGATAGATAGATAGATAGATAGATAGATAGATAGATAGATATAGATAGATAGACAGAGAGATAGATAGATAGATATGGGATAGATACAGGGGTGGGATTCAAATTTTTAACAACAGGTTCTGTGTTTGTGTGTAGGAAAACCACACCCATTTTTTAAGCCACACCCATTTCCCGCACCTTTTCCTCAAACATATACAAGTAGGGGCGCAAACAGTTGAAAAAAAATAAATTGGAAAGAGATCAGAACAGTGCACATTCTGGCCAGCAGCTCTCCTGACCCGAGTGTAACAGCTGCATATATTTCTATGCAGCTGTCTCACTTGACTGACCGGCTGGCCAGGCTGTGCACTACATTCTGATTCATACGACAGTATGTCTGTGTCCTAATGGTAATTTAAAGTAAAAATCACCACATACAAGGGACAAATATCATCACACCATGACAAGACCACATATTACCACCACATAGTGACTGAACAATACCATATACAAGGAACAAATACCACCACACCTTGGCCAAACCACATATTACAACCACATAGTGACTGAATAATACCACATGCAAGGAACAAATACCACCACACCATGGCCAGACCACATATTACCACCACATAGAGACTGAATACTACAATACTGATCATTAATTTAAAAAAACACAATACTAAGTGCCATTGTATACAGGAACTCTGTATTTACTGTCAGTGTACAGGTAATACAGTGATCACTGGTGACACTATACACAGGAGCTCTGTATATAGTGTCAGTGTACAGGTAATACAGGGATCACCAGTGTCATTATACACAAGAGCTCTGTATATAGTGTCAGTGTACAGGTAATACAGGGATCACCAGTGACATTATGCACAGGACTGCTGTGTATAGTATACAGTGTATAGTGTCAGTGTACAGGTAACACACTCACCAGTGACGTCTCTAGCTGAAGTCCTTCATCTTTGCTTTTCTTCTTCATCCAGTGCAGACTGCCATCACTTCTTCCAGCCAGGACTCGTCTATTCATAAAATAACACAGTTACCTAGAGCACCACTTCCAGAGCACATTCCCACTTTTTCCCTTCTACACTACTCATCTGATTACAGATATGCACCCACAATCAATATATAGTTGGTTATTATGCAACCCACCATTCCAAATATAAATTATAATTCACCACTGTGCACCCGCTAACTATAAATAGCCACTTTCCCCATTTAATATATAAATTAGCACCTGTACTCTTTCCCCAAAATCATTACCAGACACTTCATCTTCAACGCCCCCCACTATGTACCTCCCACTCTAACCCTAATCCCGATTCATTATATTTACATGCCCCTTCCGCCCCAATTCATTGTCATGTCTTTCTCTCCCACCCTCTATTCATTATCAACTGCTCTACCCTACATTCAATACATCATTTACCCCCCCACCCTCAAAATTCATTATTTGTTCTCCCCAGCCCCCACCTTCAATTAAATTGCTGTGCTCCATCACTCACACTAAATTCATCATTTGCAGTCCCTCATCCTCTCCCCCACTTCATCATTTGCAATCCTCCACTACAATTTGAAGTACCCTTACTTCATCCATTGCAGTCCCCTATCCACCCCCTTACTTCTGCACTGCCCCATTCCTTTGCAGCCCCCTATCCCCCTTCCATTTCATCATGTGCAGTCCCCTTCCCCCCACTTCATCATGTGCAGTCCTCCTTACCCCCACTTCATGTGCAGCCACACTCCCCATCATGTGCAGTCACTTTTACCCCATCATCACGTGCAGTCCCCCTTACCCCCCATTTCATCATGTGCAGTTTCCCTTACTAATTCATCATGTGCAGTCCCGCTTACCCCCACTTCATCATGTGCAGTCCCTCTTACCCCCACTTCATCATATGCAGCCCCACTCCCCCCACTTCATCATGTGCAGCCAAACTCCCCCCACTTCATCATGTGCAATTCCTCTTACCCTCCCAGTCATCATATGCAGCCCCACTCCCCCTTCATCATGTGCAATCCCCCTTACCCCGTTATCAAGTGCAGCCCCACTCCATCATGTACAGCCCCACTCCCCCCACTTCATCATGTGCAGCCCCACTCCATCATGTGCAGCCCCTGAACCCCCCTTCATCATGTACAGCCCCACTCACCCCCCTTCATCATGTGCAGCCCCATTCACCCCCTCCATCATGTGCAGCCCCACTACCCCCTCCATCATGAACAGCCCCATTCTCCCCCTCCATCATGTACAGCCCCATTCACCCCCTCCATCATTTACAGCCCCATTCACCCCCTCCACATGTACAACCCCCTGCAGCCCCTCCACCATGTGAAGCCCCCTTCACATTATACAACCCCCTGCAGCCCCCTCCACCATGTGCAGTCCCCGCAGGCCGCAGCCCATCAATTCATTTTATAAACAAAAAAAAAGTTTCCCATACTTACCTCAGATTCCTCACAGCCGCTGCCCAGCAGCGCCTCTCCGCTTCCAGCGTCCCGTACATGTCAGGCCTGTGCGATGACATCATCGCGCAGGCCTGACACCAGGAAGTAGAGAGGAGGAAGGAGCTGCGCAGCCGTCAAGGTGACGGCCGAGCACAGCTCCCGCGCTCCGGCTTGAACACTGTGACGCGATCGGCTGTGTCTGCTGCCGTCCGCGTCACAGCACAGCAGGCACATGTGGCCCCGTGCATGTGCTGGGGCTGTGGGGCCAGTACCGGATCGCGGCTCTGAATCTCCCCGGTTCAGGGAACCGGCTACTTTTTTAACAAGCGGTTCCATCGAACCGGGGAGAACCGGCTGAATCCCACCCCTAGATAGATAGATAGATAGATAGATAGATAGATAGATAGATAGATAGATTTGGGATAGATAGATATGGGACTGATAGATAGATATGGGATTGATAGATAGATAGAAAAAAATCAGGCAGCACTCCAGTTCAAGGAAAAATTGTGAGCTTTAATCCAGCACCAAGTGGTGCAACGTTTCAACCTCACAAGACGTACTTGACAAAGACCGTGTTGTGAGATCGAAACGTTGCACC
Source organism: Oophaga sylvatica (assembly GCA_033576555.1). NCBI lineage: Eukaryota > Metazoa > Chordata > Amphibia > Anura > Dendrobatidae > Oophaga > Oophaga sylvatica. The sequence goes on from JARQOD010000002.1 coordinate 347,661,745, forward strand.
ACTTGGTGCTGGATTAAAGCTCACAATTTTTCCTTGAACTGGAGTGCTGCCTGATTTTTTTCCATTTATATTTTGCATTGGACAACCGCATTACTCAGGAAGTATTGCACCCAAAATCTGCTCAAGTTTGTGCTGCTATCTGCCTTTTCTATTTAGATAGATAGAAAAGGGATAGATAGATAGATAGATAGATAGATAGATAGATAGATAGATAGATAGATAGATAGATAGATAGATAGATAGATAGATAGATAGATAGATAGATAGATAGATAGATATGAGATAGATAGATAGATAGATAGATAGATAGATAGATAGATAGATAGATAGATAGATATGAGATAAATAGATAGATATGAGATAGATAGATAGATAGATAGATAGATAGATAGATAGATAGATAGATAGATAGATAGATATGGATAGATAGATAGATAGATAGATAGATAGATAGATAGATAGATAGATAGATAGATAGATAATATGGATAAATAGATATAGTTATAATGATAAATATATAGATTTTGATAGATAAAAGAGAAATCAGTAGATAGATAGAAAATATAGATAGATAATACATATATAAATAATATATATAGATAGATAATAGATAGATAAATAGATACAAACAAAGGCATACAACAGCACACTAAGTGCTAAGATGCATGCAAACATTGAATATCTTGGTTATTAAACCTATAAAGAAATACTATATATATTCATAAAATGTACAGTGTTGCTTTCTCGTAATACTGTTTATGTCTGTGTAAACCAAATACTGGTACTTCAAAAAATTATATGTAGCATTTCTTGCTGTTATAACATAGAGGATAGGCTTTTATATGTGATTTTAATGTGATTATAAAGATAAAATTTTATTAATATTACAAAATAAGCAATCAATAAATATTCCTCATCTCATCAAGAGCGCCAGTTTATTACTAGACAGTGTTTGTTGGTTTTAGAGTGTTCTCAGTGCGAGTGATTTTATTCTCAGGTTATCCACAACATGAAGAGAATAAGGAGTTGTCACTCTGAATCTGGCGGACGGAGGATGAACACATAGAGCTGCGCTCAGCTTTTCAATGCCTTTAAGTATATCCTGTTTGCCGTATAGCTGTTATCACACACAAGTGTCTTCCAGGCATGCTGCTTCTTGTACATGTTACAGCTGAAAAGACAGGACGATTCTTCTCCTGCTGTGTTAAGACGTGGGAGCTCTGAACACGATTTGACTTCTACGCCTTTCGGGCACAACCAACGAACTTTGTTCCCTAAAAACCTCATTTGGCTCGTTCAAGAAGCCAAATCCTCTCACTCCTATATCATATTTTGGTAACCCATCTGGAACACCCTGCCTGAGCCCTGCGCTTACTTGGACTTTAGGATGCTAGGCTAAGAAGAACACAGTGAGAGAAAAAGCAAGAAACACATATCACTTAATAAGAACAGACAGATATTGTCCACTAGCTGGGAAAATAGCCCTTTGTTTAGAAAAAAACTAGAAAGAAAAGTAACAAGAATCTGAATCCTGGCTAAACACTGAATTTTAGAAGGTTGTGTCATTTTGATAGCTTCAAGCTGCTGAAATTAATTCTCTAGGTCTAAGTGCAAATGAAATATTAAAGTGCGTACAAAGGTAAAAATATATTGGTATCAGTCTCTAGGGGGAAAAAAGGGATTTTTGAGGGTTGGAATTTTTATGCTAAAAGATCTGGCGCTGAAAAGATTAAACAATCCCCAAATTTTTCCATATGCGTTAAAGCTATAAATAAAGATTTCTGCTTTATTGACCGTGTTGTTGCATATTCTCAGGGCTGACTTTAGTGATGTGACACCTGTGAGGAAATTGACCTCGGTTGAAGGGGGTGTTTTAAATGGCCTGGCACCCATGGTTTTCAACAAACATGAATCTTAACTTTCACGTTTATCTTAAAGGGAACCTGTCAATCTATTCATGCTGCCCAAACCACAGGCAGCATGAATCAGAAAACAGAAAAAGGTTAGACAATCTGTGATCTGGGTGTGGTGCACTGGTCTGATGTCCAGGTCAACGTCTCCCTGCACCGCTCCAGGTGATTGGCAGGTCTCTCCTATGTATGTGTTATGTTACGGTAGCTGAGGAGTGCAGGTAAAAAAGGAAATACACCAGAGCAGTTGGAATCTATGAGATTGCAGTACCCTGACTAACCACCACAACTAGAGGCAGCCGTGGAGCGTTCCTACGTTGGTCCTAGACGCCTCGTCACAGCCTGAGAAACTAACTACACCTAAAGATAGAAATAGGAAAGCTATCTGCCCCGGAGCAGAACCCCAAAGATAATAGAAAGCCCCCAAACATGTAATGGCGGTTAGACAAGAGGAAATACTGACACAGAAAGAAAATAGTATGAGCAAACGCTGGGGCCCAAACTATCTAAATAGAAAAGGACAGGAAGGGTACTTACTGCAATCCCAGAAAACCCTGAAAAGCACCAACTTTACTAATTTCAAAAAATACCTGAGATCACACGACCTCTACCACCTAAATTAGTTCTCTGGTATAACAAAAACAGCAGCCACTGAAAAAACTGCAAAAAGCAAAAGTACAAAACACAGTGGCTGGACTAAACTGAGAGGGCAAAAGCCCCGGAGGGGACCCTGAAGGCCCCCACAGAAGTGCAGGACAAAATGCAAAAATATAGCAAAAACACAAAATAAGAAATTGTCTTATCTGATAGCAGGAGATGCAGACACGACACAGCAGGCTACAAGGGAAACTGGAAAGAAGGATTCAGACCAGAACAATTGATCACCGGCAACCCTGATGGGAAAATGATTCCCTTAAATAAGACCAATCAGTAACACCTGATTCCCAATCCTCACTAGTACCGCTTGTAACCACCAGAGGGAGCCTCTGCTCAGAACTCATCTCAAACCCATTCACAACAGTACCCCCCCCTTGAGGAGGGGTCACCGAACCCTCATTTGAGCAACCAGGTCGGTCAGGATGAGTTCTATGATACGCACGGATAAGTCTCCTAGCATGGATGTCCGAAGCAAACACCCAAGAATTATCTTCCTGACCATAACCTCTCCATTTAACCAAATACTGGAGTCTTCGTCTAGAAAAACGAGAATCCAATATTTTCTCAACCACATACTCCAGATTGCCCTCAACCAAAACAGGGTCAGGAGGCACAGCAGCAGGAACCACTGGCTCAACAAACCTCTTCAACAAGGACTTGTGGAACACGTTATGGATCTTAAATGTCCCTGGAAGAAGCAAACGAAAAGAAACAGGATTAATAATCTCCATGATCTTATAAGGTCCAATGAACCTAGGCTTAAATTTAGGAGATGCTACTCTCATAGGAATATTCTTTGAGGACAACCAGACCAAGTCCCCCACTTTAAACCGAGGACCATCAGTCCTATGCCGGTTAGCAAACCGCTGGGCCTTCTCCTGAGAGAGGGACAACCTCTCCACTACCTGGTCCCAAATCTGCTGCATACGCTCAACAACAGAGTCAACACCTGGACAGACAGAAGCCTCCGTCTGTCCTGAAGAAAATCGAGGGTGAAACCCAGAATTACAGAAAAACGGAGACATCAAAGTGGCAGAGCTAGCCCTATTATTAAGAGCAAACTCAGCCAAAGGCAAAAAAGAGACCCAGTCATCCTGATCAGCAGACACAAAGCATCTTAGATAAGTCTCCAATGTCTGGTTTGTTCTCTCAGTTTGACCATTGGTCTGAGGATGAAATGCCGAGGAGAAAGACAATTGAACACCCAGTTTAGAACAAAAAGTCCTCCAAAATCTGGAAACAAACTGGACTCCTCTGTCAGACACAATGTTCTCAGGAATGCCGTGTAAACGAACCACGTGCTGAAGGAACAACGGCACCAATTCAGAGGAGGAAGGCAACTTAGGTAATGGCACAAGATGTATCATTTTGGAAAACCTATCACAAATTACCCAGATGGTGGTCATTCTCTGAGAAACAGGAAGATCGGAAATGAAATCCATAGAGATATGGGTCCATGGTCTCTTGGGCACAGGCAATGGCATCAACAAACCACTAGAGCGAGAGCAAGGCTTGGAGCGAGAGCAAGTCCCGCAGGACTGCACAAATTCCCTGACATCGCGAGACAAGGTAGGCCACCAAAAGGACCGACTAACCAAGTCTCTGGTACCAAAAATTCCGGGATGCCCAGCCAATGCGGAACAATGAATCTCAGACATCACACTCTTTTTCCATTGGTCCGGGACAAACAATTTTCCAACAGGGCAGCGCTCGGGCCTATCCTCCTGACACCCCTCCAGAGCAAGTCTCAAATTAGGCGAGATGGCGGAAAGAACTACACCCTCCTTCAAAATAACAGAGGGATCAGATAGCTCAGGAGAGTCCGCAAGGAAACTCCTCGAGAGGGCATCCGCCTTAACATTCTTAGTGCCAGGAAGAAAGGAAACCAAAAACATTAAAACGTGTGAAAAACAAGGCCCACCTGGCCTGTCTAGGATTGAGTCGCTTGGCAGATTCCAGATAGACCAGATTCTTATGGTCCGTAAGGACCACCACCTGATGTTTGGCTCCCTCCAGCCAATGTCTCCACTCTTCAAAAGCCCACTTCATGGCCAATAACTCCCGATTACCCACGTCATAATTACGTTCAGTAGGAGAAAATTTTCGAGAGAAAAAGGCACAAGGGTTACTTTTAGAGGTCTCTGGATCTTTTTGGGACAAAACGGCACCTGCCCCAATTTCAGAGGCATCAACCTCCACCTGAAATGGCAGAGAAACATCAGGCTGCCGTAGAACAGGAGCAGAAGTGAATCTCTGCTTAAGTTCCTGAAACGCAGAGACTGCCTCAGGAGGCCAATTCACCACATCAGAACCCTTTCTGGTCAAATCAGTTAATGGTTTAACAATAACAGAGAAATTACCAATAAATTTACGATAAAAATTGGCAAAACCCAAAAATCTCTGAAGAGCCTTTAATGAAGTAGGTTGGACCCAATCACAGATGGCCTGAACCTTGACCGGGTCCATTTCAATAACAGATGGGGACAAAATGAATCCCAGAAATGAGATCTTCTGTACGCCAAAAAGACACTTTGATCCCTTCACATACAGAGCATTCTCTCTCAAAATCTGGAATACAGTTCGAACATGTTTCACATGAGAGTCCCAGTCATTAGAAAAAATCAAGATATCATCCAAATAAACAATCAGAAACTTGTCCACAAAATCCCTGAAAATGTCATTCATGAAGGACTGGAAGACGGAAGGAGCATTAGTGAGCCCAAAGGGCATCACAAGGTACTCAAAATGCCCTTCAGGGGTGTTAAATGCCGTCTTCCATTCATCCCCGTGCTTAATGCGAATAAGGTTATACGCCCCCCTGAGGTCAAGCTTGGTAAACCAAGTAGCGTTTTTCACCCTGGAAAACAGGTCAGAAATCAAGGGTAACGGGTATTGATATTTCACAGTAATATTGTTCAAGAGACGATAATCAATACACGGCCTTAATGAACCATCTTTTTGGCCACAAAGAAAAAACCGGCACCTAAGGTGAAGAGGATGGTCTGATATGACCCTTGTCCAATGATTCCTTGATATAAGACCGCATAGCGTCATGTTCAGGTACAGACAAGTTAAAAAGGCGACCCTTAGGGAATTTACTACCTGGCACTAATTCAATAGCGCAGTCATAGCTCCTATGGGGAGGTAAGGATGCAGATTTACTTTCGCTAAACACATCAGAAAAATCAAACAAAAAGTCAGGAACATCCTCAGCCTGGGGGAGGCAGAAAAAACAGGAGTGTTGGTATTAACACATTGGCAGCCCCAACTGGTTACAGACACAGATTTCCAATCCAAAACAGGATTATGAGACTGTAACCAAGGGAAACCCAGCACGATAATGTCATGCAGATTATATAGAACCAAAAATTTGCAGCACTCCTGGTGATCAGGTTCAACCCTCATTATCACCTGAGTAGAAAACTGGGGTTTATTCTCAGCCAAAGGGGTAGAATCGATCCCCAGTAGGGGAATAGACTTCTGTAGGGGTATCAAGGGAAATCCACAACGTTTAGCAAAATCATAATCCATCAGGTTAATAGCTGCTCCAGAATCAACGAAAGCCTGAGCAGAAAATGAGGACAGAGAGCATATCAGAGTGACAGTTAATAAAAACTTAGTCTGAACACTACCCAAGACAACTGAGCGTGCAAAACGTCTTCCCCGCTTAGGGCAGACTGAAATAGCATGAGAGGCATCACCACAGTAGAAACATAACCCATTGCGCTTTCGAAACTCATGACGCTGTGCCCCAGACACCACTCCATCACACTGCATGGGCTCAGCAGCTGGCTCACAAGGCAACACCACTCCACGCATACTTCTCCGCTCACGCAAACGTCTGTCAATTTGAATCGCTAATGACATAGAATCATTGAGACCAGAGGGGACAGGGAATCCCACCATAACATCCTTTACATTATCCGACAGACCCTTCCGGAAAAGGGCCGCCAAAGCGTCGTCATTCCATTTGGTCAGGACTGCCCACCTGCAGAATCTCTGACAGTATAACTCAGCGTCATCAAGCCCCTGATTTAATGCCAACAAGGCTTTTTCAGCTTGATCAGTGACATTAGGCTCATCGTACAATAACCCCAAAGCCTGAAAAAATGCATCAACATCACTCAAAACAGGATCCCCAGGTGTGAGGGAAAAAGCCCAATCCTGAGGATCGCCGCGCAGGAGAGAGATGACAATTTGAACCTGCTGCGCTGCGTTTCCTGAGGACTTAGATTTTAAGGCAAGAAACAATTTACAATTATTTTTGAAATTCTGAAACTTAGCTCGATCCCCTGAAAACAAATCTGGCATGGGGATCCTAGGTTCCACAACAGGCAACCCAGCAAGATAGATAGCAATACTCCGAACCTCAGTGGCAAGCTGATCCACACGGCCAGACAACTGTGCAAACTCCTTTGGGGAGAAAAGATCCTCCCCAGCACCCAGAGATACAGAGGAAAAAAAAAATGCAACAAACAGAAAAATATCTCTGACAACTTTTCTTCCTTCAAAATATTTTTTCCCTTCTGTGAGTACCATACAATTTTTAGGGCCGGTGATACTGTTATGTTACGGTAGCTGAGGAGTGCAGGTAAAAAAGGAAATACACCAGAGCAGTTGGAATCTATGAGATTGCAGTACCCTGACTAACCACCACAACTAGAGGCAGCCGTGGAGCGTTCCTACGTTGGTCCTAGACGCCTCGTCACAGCCTGAGAAACTAACTACACCTAAAGATAGAAATAGGAAAGCTATCTGCCCCGGAGCAGAACCCCAAAGATAATAGAAAGCCCCCAAACATGTAATGGCGGTTAGACAAGAGGAAATACTGACACAGAAAGAAAATAGTATGAGCAAACGCTGGGGCCCAAACTATCTAAATAGAAAAGGACAGGAAGGGTACTTACTGCAATCCCAGAAAACCCTGAAAAGCACCAACTTTACTAATTTCAAAAAATACCTGAGATCACACGACCTCTACCACCTAAATTAGTTCTCTGGTGTAACAAAAACAGCAGCCACTGAAAAAACTGCAAAAAGCAAAAGTACAAAACACAGTGGCTGGACTAAACTGAGAGGGCAAAAGCCCCCGGAGGGGACCCTGAAGGCCCCCACAGAAGTGCAGGACAAAATGCAAAAATATAGCAAAAACACAAAATAAGAAATTGTCTTATCTGATAGCAGGAGATGCAGACACGACACAGCAGGCTACAAGGGAAACTGGAAAGAAGGATTCAGACCAGAACAATTGATCACCGGCAACCCTGATGGGAAAATGATTCCCTTAAATAAGACCAATCAGTAACACCTGATTCCCAATCCTCACTAGTACCGCTTGTAACCACCAGAGGGAGCCTCTGCTCAGAACTCATCTCAAACCCATTCACAACATGTATGTACTTAGAAACAGATCTGTCAATCACATTGTGTTGCGACTTGTCTCGCCTGACTCATCTTATTTCTGGGCAAGGTCCCCGGCCGCCTCATTAAACTATATTTTATGAGCAATTCAGAGAAAAATATACCTGACTGTAATCATGCAGCCAGGCTCTGATTCCTGCTGAATGTAGCTTGGGCAGCATGAATTGACTGACAGGTTCCCTTATAAATAAAGGTAGCTGGGTCACAGCCAATTAGCAACACTTAATAAACAGCACAGAAATTGGTTAAACCAATTGTTACAGTCGTTAGCATCTGATTAGCACTCAGATTGGCTAATTACAAATAGTTGCAACCACATGCAGTGCGACACAAGTCTGGTGGCTCCTGCTGCTGAGAAGTGACCACACAGCAGCGTCGCAGGAAAAGTACATTGCAATTTGGTACTGTTCTTAGGCATCTGTGGAACATTTCTAGTTAGACATTGCTGGTAAGGTTGGTTGCAGCACATACTGTATGTCAATATACCATAGAACTGGGTAACAAAAGGCTCCGCACCATGTGGAAGTTCTATCTGCTGTACAATATATTGCCCCTCCATGCTGCTTATGATTGCTTTAGCCCTGTCTTTCTCCAACACACTAAATATAAATATATATTCTTATTAAAGCATTTTGTGCTACTAATTTACACACAGTAGTATAAAAAATAGTTGTATGTGTATATACATATAGGATATCATTGGTAAAGTATGGAATATGCCAAACTACAGGTAAGCATGCCTGAAGAAGAGCGTTATTGAAAAATCCCACCCAGTTACCACAATGTGTCAAGCATGTTCTTAGTATAGATCTCCTTGAATTATGCATTCACTTTTGCAGTATTCATAGGGTTAATGTGACTAAGTATTAAAAAAAAAATGTTGTACATTTAGATATTATGGCCACAAAGGTAAAATGCTGATACCCTTATCATTAACAGTACCTGCTGCTTGCAAACAGCAGCCAATCTATTCCTATCTGCACCCACCCACAGGAATCTTTTCAGCAAAGATTTTCTACGGTGAGTAGAACAGAAGGAGGTCTCATTCAACTGCCTAATATACTTTTCTGTGCAGAAAATATGTGTTACTAGGGATATGTATGCACTATTACTGTAATTATTGTTTGTGTTCTTTACCAATGTGCTGTTAGAAAATAGCCAAATAACCATCATTATTATCCTCTCCATATTACTAGCGGATAAGTGTTGTCCAGTGAAGGAGACCAACTGAACATTCAAGGATAACAATGAACAATCTGTAATCAATTAGAAGAGGCCAGCACAATGAAAATTGGCAGAGCTTTTATTATTTCACCCCCCATTTAGCAGAACGGTAGTGCTCAGTAAATCTTCATTTACCATCCATAGACCAAACAAAAGATTATGAATATAGGAAACATGGAGTCAGATTTAAAGCTTCAGTAACGACACCCACAAAAAACAGAAATGACCGAAGTTCCTAAAAACATCAATGGGGTCACTAAGGTCTGGGTGGCCACTTTATGGCGTGAAATACTGTTCTATTAGAAGAAATATATTCATTACATGTACTCGAAATTCTTCTGTTTTATAGCTAGCGACACCCGACGTGCATACTCACCAGTTTTACCAGGACAAGTAACGTTCTGTCTGTAGGCATAATAACTCTTTACAGAGTAATATTGGTCATCACCATTTTTTCTCAAAGACCACAATCTTATTTCTAAAGGTAAAATGGAGCATTGATAAAACTGTTGCCAGCAGCAGTTTGTTCTCGACATGGCCAGGGTTGTCAACTTGTTTCTTTGGTCAACTTACCCAAAAATTAGCCAAAATTGTTAAGGACAAGCTCAATGATAAAGAATTACAGATTATTTTAATAATGTACTGTGAACGGTTACAAGCTAATAGATGACAATCACAATGCCTTCACGCTGGCATTATGGCTTCCATTAATAAGTACAGTCATGTAACTAAGTTGGATACACCAAATGGACAGATCCCATTCACTTATATGAGGCATATTGGGGTTCCTATGAGGTGAACATTTCCTTTTCAGCAAGTATGCACTGCTTGTTGCCCTGTTCTTGCCATCAAAAGTAATTTAATCCTCCAAGAAACCCAAATATGAACACAATCTTCACAATCACAGACATCTTTAAAAAAATTCTCATAAGAAAGGATAAACATACTCCAACATCTGTATAGGAAATGCTTCTCTCTCCATTGTACTAAGATCTGAGCCTTCTTTTGAATAAATAAGATGCGTAGATCAGTTCAGGGCTATGGGAATGTCTCATGTGTCCTATTTTGCAGATAACCCTGGAATAATCTAGTTTCTTGTGCCTAGAAGGTGCTAAAGCTGGTCCTTCAGGAAAGGAGCAATGGTTTCCCATGAGACAGCCAAAGTGTCTATACCCATTAACTAACTGTTGCCTGAATACCTGTTTTTCCAGACTCCACCATAAGCATATATACTCAGTTGCACGCTCCTTGACCTTTCCAAAATCAGCACAGTGTACAGGAACCTATGTGGTTTGTTTTCATCTCTGCATGACTACACTGTATTAGGTTTGTGACCCACTTTCCTTTTTGATTCTCCAGAAGCGATTTTTGGCAGGTATGTTTTTGAGAACTTTGTTGAGGCACTTTCACAAACTACACATAGACATTACATTCTTCAGCATTGCATAAGGAGATGCTCCAATCCCACATAGCAATGTAGGTGTTAAATTGCTAAGCTATGAGCCATAACTGGTTCCTGGGATCATAATTCTGAAACTCGGTGACAGTTTTCCCCACACCCACTAAAGACGGATGTTGGTGGCATCCTTCATTCATCTTCTTTTGACATTTAAAAAGAAATACTAAAATTTTAATGTCATTTTTCAGACAGTGCGTTGTCTTTAACCTTTCAATAAGGAGTTGCTAAATTAATTTCTACAGACTTTTAAAAATGTTCCAACTATAATAATCAAAATTAGAGTTTTGTACACAAACATCAAACTGGTATAAAGTATAACTACTAATTAAATATTTGATGATGGATAGTAGATAAATAGATAATAGATAGATACTGTAGGTACAATAGATAGATAGATAGATAGATAGATAGATAGATAGATAGATAGATAGATAGATAGATAGATAGATAGATGATAGATAGATATAGATAGATAGATAGATAGATAGATAGATAGATAGATAAGAAAGAGATAGATAGATAGATAGATAGATGATAGATAGATAGATAGATAGATAGATTAGATAGATAGATAGATAGATAGATAGATAGATAGATAGATAGATAGATAGATAGATAGATAGATAGATAGATAGATAGATAGATAGATAGATAGATAGATAGGGATAGATAGATAGATAGATAGATAGATAGATAGAGTAATAGATAGATAGATAGATAGATAGATAGATAGATAGATAGATAGATAATGATAGTAGGATAGATAGATAGATAGATAGATAGATAGATACATACATACATAGATAGATACATGATAGATAGATACTACCATAATAGAAAAGAATTGATAGTCAAAAAAATCCAGGAAGGCATTTTTATGTAAAGAGATTGTACATTTTATTGGATGTATGTGTTCTCTCTAAAAAATATATTTATTACTATAAATGTATACAATTTATATTTCTGCTATGCAATGTTGAGATAAGTCAAAACCTTGGACTCTTCATCAAAGGTTTATGCCAGATTGAAGCAGCAAAATGGATAGATGTAGGGAGGCACCCACTCATTAATTTGAACAAAAAGCTGATGGGACGCAAGTTTGGCACACACCACTGAGAAGTTGCGCAACCACTTTAACCCCTATATGTCATAATAAACGCTATTGATGCACTCTCTTTGGGCTGATAGATGCCATAGAAGGGGAATATTAGCCTTAGCATAAAGCAAGTGCACAGAGCAAAATACAACTTTCTATTACAGAGTTCCATTTATCTGGATGAATTCTATGTAGTCCTATGTTTTGCCTGTTGTGTTACAACTTACAATACGTGTTCTTAGCTTACATAGATCTGATGTTGAGAGCTTTGCTTTGAGGTTCTGATGATACATTCCCACCTCCACTGGCGGACAAAGTCAGAAAAGGGCCCCTGTGCAAGAACAATACATGGGCCCTTTGCAGCCCAAAATCTCCTAAAAATGCAAAATTGCACCTGCTTTGAAGGTATAAATGGGCCCCCTCACCTCTTAAGCAAGAGTAGACTACATGGAGAGGAGGATGTTAAATGGGCAAAGCTCTCTACAATTCCATGATATGGAAACTGTTAAGCAGGCTTTGGATTCCCATTTTCCAGATATTTACAATCCTGGGGTGAGAACATTTCCTACTAAACCTTTATGACAGATAAAGTTTAGCATTTTCAGCAAGTTATTGGTTATTCTTTGATTTCTCTATGGATTTACATTTTTAGGTGAGAATAGCTTTTACATTTTATTCACTGATCTGCAATGCAGATTTTAGAGTCAATTGACTTAAAATGTCTATATTTTATGTGGAAATATAGAATTTAACTCTTTAACTATACTTTTTTTTAACTATAAGTCTTAAGCAAATACTTTCAAACGATTCAATTCAGAAGTAGAGAGGGGCAGATCTTTTGAAATTCGAATTCATCAACTTTGCCGAAATTTACCCAAAAATTTTAATAACTGCGAATAAGTCGTGCAAATCTCAATACTGGAAAGCTTATAATTGCTTTGAAAATACAAATACGGGAAAGGACGATGAGGGAGATGTCCCTGCTGACCATAAAAGCTCACACTCTACAGGAGAACGTAAGATTACTCTGTTGACCATAAGAGTTTACATGCTACTCGAGAGAGAGGACCCCACTGACCATAAGAGCTTACACGCTACAGGAGAGAGAGGACCCCACTGACCATAAGAGCTTACACACTACAGGAGAGAGAGGACCCCACTGACCATAAGAGCTGACACGCTACAGGAGAGAGAGGATCCCACTGACCATAAGAGCTTACACTCTACAGGAGAGAGAGGACCCCGCTGACCATAAGAGCTTATACTCTACAGGAGAGAGAGGACCCCGCTGACCATAAGAGCTTACACTCTACAGGATAGAAAAAGGGAACTCTGTTCCCCATATAAGCTTACACTCTACATATGAGAGAGAACCCTGCTGACCATAAAAACTTACACTCTACAGAAGAGAGTGATGACCCCACTGATCATAAGAGCTTACACTCTACAGATGAGAAAGAGGGAACTCTGATGACCATAAGAACTTACACTCTACAGTCAAGACAGAGACAGAGAACCCCGCTGACCATAAAAACGTTCACTTTACAGAAGAGAGAGATAATTCCACTGATAATAGGAGTTTACTACTACTGACCCGAAGAATAAAACTGCCTTATCAATTTTACCACACACTGAACGGTATAAACCCCCCAAAAAGAAATTCAGGAATTGCAGGTTTTTGCTCATTCTGTCTACCAAAAATCAGAAAAGAAAGCGATCCAAAAATATCATGTGCCCGAAAATGTTACAACTAAAAATGTCAGCTCCTCTGTGGGCCAAAATATGGAAAAATTACAGGTCTTAAAATGTGGTAATGCAAAAACTATTTTTTGCAATAAAAAGCGTCTTTTAGCTTGTGACAGCAGCCAAACATAAAAATATTAGTTTTCAACCTGGACAGTGCCAAGATGCGACTGTCCACGCTGAGAACCACTGGTGAATGAGCTGCTGGGAACGCAGCGTCAGTAACTTGGGGTGACGTCATAGATGTTACCTCTGGTCACTGGGCTCTGTTCACAGCCCGGCTGAGCTGCGGTGAGATCCGGTGAGATTCCCGCTAGCACCATGAGCGCCTATGGCTCACGATGCTAGAGGGGATCTCACCGAAGTCACCATAGTTACATCCGGTAACTGGGCTCTGTTCCCAGCCGGGCTGAGCTGCCTTGAGATCCAGGTTCACTTATAAAACTCACATAACAGGAAACAGTAGATTAGTTCCAAAAAGGGGGCACTTGTTGGGTATTGCCACTGTTAAGGCACATCTAGATAAGTTCCTTGGGGGTCTAGTTTCAAAAATGGGGTCACTTGTGGGGGGTTTCTACTGTTTAGGCACATCAGGAGCTCTCCAAACACAACATGACACCCGCAGACCATTCCATCAAAGTCTGCATTCCAAAACGTCACTACTTCCCGTCCGAGCTCCGACATGTGCCCATAGAGGAACTTTTGGGGTCCAATTCCTTCTTTTGCCCTTAGGAAAATAAAAAATTGGGGGTGAAAAGATCATGTTTGTGGAAAAAATATGATTTTTTAATTTTACGGCTCTACGTTATAAACTTTTGTGAAGCCCTTGGGGGTTCAAAATGCTCACTGCAGATCTAGATAAGGTCATTGAAGGGTCTAGTTTCCAAAACTGTGTCATTTGTGGGGGGTTTCCACTATTTAGGCACATCAGGGCTCTCCAAACGCGACATGGCGTCTGATCTCAATTCCAGCCAATTTTGCATTGAAAAGTCAAATGGTGCTCCTTCCCTTCCTAGCTCTGCCATGCGCCCAAATAGTGGTCCCTCCCACACATATGGGGTATCAGCGTACTCAGGACAAACAGCACAATACATTTTGTGGTACAATTTCTCCTCGTACCCTGGGGAAAATAAAAAAAATTGGATCTGAAGTAAATTTTTGTGAAAAAAAGTTAAATGTTCTTTTTTTTTTAAAACATTCCAAAAATTCCTGTGAAGCACCAGAAGGGTTAATAAACTTCTTCAATGTGGTTTTGAGAACCTTGAGGGGTGCAGTTTTTAGAATGGTGTTACTTTTGGGTATTTTCTGTCATATAGACCCCTCAAAGTGACTTCAAATATAATGTGGTCCCTAAAAAAAAAATGGTGTTGTAAAAATGAGAAATCGCTGTTTAACTTTTAACCCTTATAACTTCCCAACAACAAAAAAAATTTGATTCTAAAATTGTGCTGATGTAAAGTAGACATGTGGGAAATGTTACTTATTAAGTATTTTGTGTGACATATTTCTATGATTTAAGGCCATGAAAATTCAAAGTTGGAAAATTGCAAAATTTTCAAAATTTTTGCCAAATTTCAGTTTTTTCACAAATAAACGCAAGTCATATCAAAGAAATTTTACCACTATCATGAATTACAATATGTCTTGAGAAAACTTTGACAGAATCACTGGGATCCATGGAAGCGTTCCAGAGTTATTACCTCATAAAAGGACAGTGGTCAGAATTGTAAATATTGGCCCAGTCATTAACCACCCTTGGGGGTTAAGGGGTTAAGTAGGCATATCTCCCTAAGAATTAGCATAATGGGGGCATGCATCTTTTGAAACACAGTGTAAGGCCGGTGTTACACTGTCGAGTGTGATGCGAGAAACTCGCGCATCAACACCCGCCACTGCTGCCGGCACTTGTACCGGGAGCGTGCGGCTGCATGTATTTCTATGCAGCTGCACACTCTGGTCCGAGTGCTGGCGGCAGTTCCGGGTGTTGATGCGCGAGTTTCTCGCATCACACTCGCAAGTGTGACACTGGCCTAAGAGAAGGTCTCTATGGAAAAGATCTGAATGTGAGTGCTTAAAGGGAGTCTGTAACCATAAAATGACTGTTCAAAAAAAGTACATGTACTTTGTGCATCATGACGTGTCCAAACAGTTCAGTGCACCTTCCCCTTGTCACTTACTTCTTTTCTATCCATCTCTGTCAGGAGCGGATGCATAAAGAAAGAGGGCCCCTGTGCAAGAACAATATACAGGCCCTTTCCAGTCCTGTAGCTCATCACTATGTACAATTCCAACTGCTTTGGAGGTAACAGTGGACCCCTTACCTCTTAGGCCCCTGTGTGGCTGTATAGGTTGCACCAATGGTATGTCCGTGGTCTCTGCAATTCTCTGACTCTATGAAGCCAGCGCTGTCAATCAAAAAAGAGGGGACAGATAGAGGGAAAATAAGTAGGTGGGAAAGTGCCCTAAAATGATTGGTCACATCAAGGGCACCTGTACATGGTTGGAACAGTCATTCTGTGCTGACATAGTCCCTTCAATTATATTCATTGTAAAAAGGGCTGGTATGACTTACTATGAAACTTGAGATGTGGAGAACTTAAAGAGGCATTCCTATCTCATACATTTCTAGCATACACACAGGAACCACATTAGGACCTATATGTATCTCGAGAGTGGGACACCATTGTGTGCTGCTGTCAGTGGAGAGGAGGCAGGAATCTCATTCAACTATATGGGTTCCCCCGTATACAAGGTAGATGATCAGCGCTGGACTGGCCATCTGGCAATTTTGGCCCAGAAGGGCCTGTCTAGTCATGGGCCGCCTTGTCTGCTATGTTGTTAACAGAATCTGTGTTCTCAAGCCATCCATACAATTAAGAGTTGTGATGAAGCATAAAGTCGCTGACTCTGTCACTTATCCCAGCAGGTCACGGGAATCATTACAAATATTGATCTTTTTTCTTTTCAGAAAAAAGGCAGAGATGCTTACCTGCTCAGGCTTCCAAACAAATGCACTATCAGGGTGCAGCGGGCCTGATTAAAGATGGCTGCAACACAGGTGCAGCAATACCGATAAAACAACCACTCAGAACCTTTGACGTGAGTTGTGAGATTCAATTTTTTGGCCTTAATATCAACTAATACCTCACATATATTGATATGTTTTTTGAACTTCATTTATTTATTTTTCAGGGTACAGTTGGGCCCAGATGGCTCTGTAAACTGTGGCCTCTGTTCACACAGGATGCATTTTGGTTAGCACTGGGCAGCCCACCTGATCTAAGATTATGGGTGTCATTAATAGGCTGTAAGCCAGATGCTCTGCATTACCTGTAGATGAATAACGCCACATACAGATTATTATCTTTTGTGCACTAATATACCAAACAACCATCCCCTCCATGGATTAGTAGGTTGTGAGTGGTTGTTTTATCGGTATTGCTGCACCTGTGTTGCTTCCATCTTTAATCTGGCCTGCTGCACCCTGATATGTGCATTTGTTTGGAGGCCTGGGCAAAGAAGCATCTCTGCCTTTTTTTCAGGTGTTTCTTTAAAAAAACAAACATTTTTCGGAGGATTTTCAAGTCCTCTTTTTGTGTCGGTGAACTCTGTTCAAATATTGGTCTTGTAGTAAGTCTCGATCTCCTCCAGGCAGGTTAATATTAGTAATATATTCCATCTGGTGCTTAGGGACAGGGACAGCATGGGCCTGTGTGATTTCAAATGCCAGGGCTGAATTTCAGTCCCAGTCCGTACCTGTAGATGATGCAGGTCTTAAAAGTACAAGACCAAAGGTTATGAGCTATAGTAACAAAAGGGGGTTGTTAAAAGTGTGTGGAAAGTAAGTTGGGTGTACTATTGTTTCGAATTGTAGTAAAGCTCTGATCAAAGTAGAGCCTTACATGCAAAACAGCTTCTAAAAATCATACTCATTCAGAGATTTTACGTCTGACTATATCCAAATTTGCAAACATTTACAACATATTTAAAACTGAAGTATATTTTTTTCTAGATCTTGATGACAGTATTAGAGCAATGGAGTCAACAAGTGTCAAGGTAAGGTAAGAATATAATATAAAAAGCATGTCACTTGGAAGAAAAAATAGTGATAGAGTTAACTTTGTATGTAAAATAAGGAAACATGGGGGTGAGGTTAGGAATAAAATATCTTTAACATGTAAAACAATACAAGTTAATTGAATTGGATTAATATACTTAAGACAAATGTGAGAAAAAATAAATATCTTGCATCCGCTTTGAAAAGACTGCACATTATTACTTACCTTCTATACACAATATACTATTCAAAAACGTGCGTCACAACCATTCTGATAACATTGAGCTCATTTTTCCCCACACATACCCAGGCTGACAATAGCTTGAAATGCGAATGATGCCAATCCACTATTTGATTAGCCATGTCGCTCGCATTACTTTGATCAATAAACATACCGACTGTCTGATGTCCTAATGGACCATGTGGAAGAAGTGGCTGGAAGTGAAGGGGTTAATTCCATGATGGCTACTGTAGTAATTTATTTAAAAACTGCATAGCAGCTGACATGATAAATGAAATGGAATACGTGTACACAGCTAGTGCTGCGACTGGGGAGTTGGAGAAAGCTGTGACTTATGGTAAGTGTACTGTGCCCGTCCTCCCGCTCTCACACACCCTCTATCTCTGTCTCTTTCTCTCTTGGAGGCAGCTGTCAATCACAGACCATCATTGACTCCCAAGAGGGATGGCTGTGCCCACAGACAGTTGTGGAATAACTGCTCCCAGCCATCGGAGCGGCAGATGGAGTGTATCTGTCAATCATTGTCACTAATTATTACGTTGTGTCACTCAGCAGAGCGTCGTCTCTTCCCTTCGCCTCATCCGCTGTGATTTGAACTGTTACTCTGTTACTCACAGATGAGCAAGTTCTCCGTACGGGGAAGCTGCCAGAGGTCAGCCACTCTTCCAGCAGAGCGAGAGAAGGTGGTTTTGATTTCTTCACACTTCGTGAACGATGGAGCATTGTGAAGGACATTGTCTTGTGTGGCAAGGCGACGAGGAGTTTCCTGGATTCACCTTAACCTTCTCATCGCTGGTAATAATTAGGGACTTTTTCGGAAACCATATTATACAGTTTAGAGAACATCTGAAATGTAAAATCAGACAATTATTTCTCTTAGGTGCATTAACAGCTTATTACACTCATTTACAAATAGTGGATAAGGTTGGATTTTATCTTGTGCTACCGGTATAGTGGGGTAACTATATGTCCATGAACCTACATTTATGGAAATAAAAGATTAGAGAACAACAAAGCTATAGAGGTGGAGGTGATCATTTTGCAGTGATATAAGCACTTTATACAGAGCTCATTGACATTGATTTAGCTTCATACCTGTGATGAGGAGGTAACACTGTGTTCACTGGTGATTTTCTTTCCCTAATAAATCAGTAGCAATGCAGAGTCAAAATATTCTTCCTCAATTATAACGTTCAATTTATGTCAGAGAGTAAAAAAAAACAATGAATCAGAATGTAGTAAATCAATGAAATAATACAGACCTTACTGATTCCCTACCAGTTACTGGCCACAGCGGCAATCAACAGGAATCAAAACAGTCAGTAAGTGACTGTAGCATTCACGTGTCCATCTAGATGGAGCAGGAAGTACAGAGACAGGCAACGGGCTATGTATGGGTGTGATATAGAGGTTGGGTATATGGGTTAAAAATTATAGGGGGTGTCCGGGACTTACTTATTGATGACTTATTCATAGAATCATCGGGTCATCAGAAAGAGATCATCGGAGGTCGACAACCAGCAACCTTCAACAAATCAGCTGGTATCTGCTCTCTTCAGACCCCACACCATAATAAATGTGGGATGTAAGAACCAAAAAAACAAATACTCACCTCACTGCTCACCTGTCGTGCTAACCACCCAGATCAATGCCCTCTCATTCTTCACACCTCTTCTTTCCTCTCTCGTGCACTGTATCTCTAGGGACTTCATTCAGCTCACCACAGTGCAGCACCCCTAACATCTCCTCCCTCATTTCTATCGGCCTAGCAAATAGCTGCGCTCTCCAAACGACGTTCGACTAACTTCTGCACTAATCCGTACCTCCCACTCCTGACTCCAAGACTTCTCCCGCACTGCGCCAATCCTCTGGAATGCTCTACCACAAGAAATTAGGACCATCCACAACTTGCACAATTTTAGGAGCTCCCTCAAAACACATTTGTTCAGAGCGGCCTATCACGTTCCTAATCAAAGTCATTCTATGTGTAAGTGTGTGTGTGCAGCCATTCACTATCTCCATCCATCCCTCACTCCCTCAAATGGCTGGATCATCATTGTAAATGCACCATTGTATATACACACCTGTACTTTGTATCTCCCCCACCTCATTGTAGATTGTAAGCTCTCACCAGCAGGGGTGGCTGATTTTAATTATTGCTAGTGTTGTTACTTCTTATGACTGTATTGTTTGAAACTGTTAAACCGAAAAGCGCTGTAGAATATGTTGGCGCTATATAAATAAAGATTATTATTATTATTATTATTCTGTATGGCAGGCAGTGAGAGCAGCGTGGATGGCTAGACAGGTGAGCAATGAGGTAAGTATTTTTTTTTTTTACCTTTTGCCAACACTCTGCAGTTAAAGAAAATGGTGGGCAGCTGGCCACAATGTTGCTGAGTTTGTGCGGAGTGTATTACAAAAAATCCATATTCTGAAGAATACAGATTTTAGTAGAATTCAGTTGAACTCAATAAATTAGCCTTTGTCTACTGATGACCTATATAGTATTTATAGGTCATCAGTATGTAAGTCCAGGACTTAGTGTATGATATCTGTCTATACTGATGAAATTGGAGTGATTTATTATGTCTCATACTTTGTTGTGCATCTGTTTTACTTTGAAATATATCTTTTTGTATTTTCCTTCATACATCTCAATAAAAAACAATAGCAAGCACTAAAGCAGAGGACCTGTCACAGAATGTACTCCATGAGCAACAATGGTTCAGTGACAAAGCAAAGCTATAGAATATGTAGAGACTGTCAATCCTCCAAGAGTCTGCAAAAGTCAATGATAAATAGTTTGAAGAGGTTGTCCAGTCATATGAAGTTGATGATCTACACATGCGATAGATCATCAATATTAGATTAGTAGGGGGCTGACTCTAGGCAATGGATGGAAAAAACTTTTTGACAGTGAGGGTGATCAATGAGTGGAACAGTCTGCCACGAGAACTGGTGAGTTCTCCTTCAATGGAAGTCTTCAAACAGAGGCTAGACAGACATCTGTCTGAGATGGTTTAGTGAATCCTGCATTGAGCAGGGGTTGGGCACGATGACCATTGAGGTCCCTTCCAACTCTACCATTCTATGATTCTATGTAAATATTGAGCACAGCCTTAAGGGTATGCCACACTAAGCGATCACGACAATGACGCAAGCTAACGAGATTGTTTTTGTGATCGTTTTAAGGTCGCTAGTAGCTTCCAAACAGGAGATCTCATCAACGACACATCAGCGGTCAGCGATCTCTATAACGACTTTGGCGGTCGTTAGGATCTGTCACAGCATGTACTGAGCGCAACCTTTTCCACGCCCCTCAGCACAGATTGGTGGTCACTGGATATGTTTTATAATTATATATATATGTTATAATTAATGTTTTGACCGCGTCATGAAAGACGACGTATAGCGCTCCCTTCCATTGTTCTCGAGCGCTTTGATTCATAGGAATTTCCAGCATCGCTCCTGCTTCCTGCTAGCCTGCTTTGCAGCTACTGCGATCCAGTCTGTGCCGCTAAAGAAAACCTAGTCCCGCCTGTGCCGCCGACATATGCGTCACCAACGAGGTCGCTCGTCGTTCACAAAAGGTGTCAAACTCAGCGATTCTGGCTCACCAGTGGGACACCAATGATCAAAAAACGGTCCAGAACGTTCATAAGCGATCAGCGACATCACAGCAGGGGCCACATCGCTGCTACATGTCACACACAGTGACGTCGCTAACGATGTCGCTGCTGCGTCATAAAATCGCTGATGCTTGAGCGATCTCGCTAGCGATCTCGCTTAGTGTGGCATACCCTTTACTTCATAGCTCCATTCCATGTGTGGCAGCCGGTGCCGAGTACTATAGAGCAGCTCCATCTGTACATCAGGAACTGGAAGTAATAGGGTTGTTCGTGTAGCTTCGGATAACTCTTCATCCGAATAGCTATAGCGCTTACCGAATAGCTGCCTCAGTAACCTGGATACCTGGAGCACTCCCAATGATCAGCTGTTTGGCGCCGCAGCTGTATGTGTTGCAGCTGTGTGACAGTCACAACACCCAGGCTCTCCATGCATGTGTTGTGACTGTCACACAGCCGCGAGACATGCAGCTGTGGCACCGAACAGCTGATTATCAGGAGCGCTCCAGGTATCCAGGTTACCGATGCAGCATTCGGTAAGCGCTATAGCTATTTAGATAAGGAGTTATCCAAAGCTATTCGCTCATCCTTAGTAATAACAGTTGAACAGTGGGAGTGTCAGATGTTGGACCCCTACAAATCTGATTTTGATGACCTCTCTAAATGATAAGTCATATTATATGCCTGGACAACTTCTTTAAGATTAAAAAATGTAATTGCTTTAAAATATATCAATGATATGTTTAAACACTGGTCTATCATTAATAGTTTCATATTCAAGTCTTAAACTAAAGGTGGAGTAAAATGAGAGCATTTTTAACAGACAAACTTCTTAAAAAATTTTGAGATATCATGGGCTGTCCCGTAAACAGGTGTCCAATGAGCGGAGATAAATTTGTATTAATGTTTGCGCCACTTCCTTTTTATAGAGATGTTGAACCCCTGTGAGTTTTAAGCCATGTCCACTCTGGATAACCCCAGCCACTTCCTCTCAGCAAATTAGAGAAAAATCGCAAATTATTGGGCAAATATAGTATTCACCGTCACTTGTGACTTTTTAATGCCATAAAATATATAGAGCAGAGGACCATCTCTATGAAATCCATTTGTCCAAACAGAACATTGGGAAAGAGGTTGTATTCATGAGGGAACCCCTTTAGCAACATAGTAAAGGTATTAATCATTGGGGAGTCAGTCAAACTCTGTAATGAACAATGACAATGGGAAACTGCTTTTTAACATTTTCCTTTACCATTATATTTTAGATCTAAGTATTATTATTGTTGTTGTTGTTGCTGTTGTAGTTTCCCTAATTATCAGACACGTTCTAGCTCTAGTTATCTGGCTTGTGGTCTTCCTTTAAATTATTTATAATACAAGCTTTTTCTTTGGTGATGAAATTATTAAAACAGCCTAACAATGCTGTGAGTACAGACAATACAGAATGTATTTTTTAGAAGTGATGACTAAGTCTGTATAAGAAAAGTAATTTGTTCATAGGCTGGTGTGTATAACGTGTATACCGTCACAGGACATGCATGCACTGCGCACAGGCACGTGAAGGTACAGTATCTGTCTTTGAACTCTTCTTCACTTCATTTTCAAAGCAGCAGGAGTCTGTCTACAAGAAAAAAAAGCTCTGTACCCATTCTTCGAAGCGGCACACATGCACACGCCAGGGTTTCAGAGGCTTTTCACTGAGAGAGAATGCAGAAGTTGTAGACACCCTTTGATGAGTCAGTTTTGCCAAACTTTTAATTTACTCAACTTTAAGTCTGACGCTTATATAAGGTCTTATAGCTACTGTAGTTACCATGACTAAATTAAAGCGAGGGCGACTGTTTTGTTTCCTTCTCATTTAAATCAGCCTTGATAACAAGCTAAAGTCACTTATTGTTTGGCTGAAAGTTGAGTAAACTAAGCTTTTGGGAAAACTGACTTATAGGCGGGTGTGTACTACCAAATTTTCTCTAGGGTTTTTGAGCTATCAAAGAGCAGTTTCCAAACAACAAGCATATGAAAAAAAATTCAGATAGCAATGTGGGACCTTATGTACTTAGGTAATTTTCCATTTTGCAGAATTTCCAGTGCCATAAATTATTGGCATACTATGCCATCTGCCAGCCAGTACCTAATACTGGCTAAAAGTGCAATACAAGTGGTAAGGTCTTTTTTTCATATTAAAGTGAATCTGCCACCAGTTTTTTGCTACCCCATGTAAGAGTTGTATGATATAGGAGCAGAGAACCTGATTCCAGTGATGTATCACTTACTGGGCTGCTTGCTGTAGTTTTGATAAAATCACTGTTTTATCTGCTGCAGATCAATCAGCATTCTAAATGTTGAGCTCTGTTTAACCTCACCCCACCATTGTTTGGCAGCTTACTGTGTGCACTGTTCATAGGCCAAAAGCTACAAATCATTGGCGGAGGCGGGGTTATACAAATCTCAAGAATATGGAGGACTATGTGGCAGCAGGTTTACTAGTCTTCTAGTGATAATCTCTTGCAGATAAAACAATACATTTTATGAAAACTACAGCAATCAGCCCAATAAGTGACACACCGCTGGAATCAGGGACTCAGCAACTTTTATTATGCTTTGCTTATATAGCACCATCATATTCCGCAGCATGTCAACTTCTGTAGCAGAGATGCTAGTCTCCGCTGCCAATAGACTGTTATTAGATGCGGTAAATCCGCATAGTAACCTAATAGAACAAAAATGCGCTGCGTCTAAAACGCTACTCTTCCTGATCATGGGCAAGTACCAAAAGTTTTTTGTTTTTATACTAGGTAGGGAAAAGTGTATTTTTTTGGACTTGAGTAATTGCTAGCTGTATCCTATAAGAAGACATGATGTAACAATGGATGAGACATTTTCTGGAATTCAACTCCCTTGTAAATGTAACGCTCGTGCACAGTTTGGCTTTAAAGTCGTAGGAACCATGCTACCTGTGACATAGCAAGCAGTATATCCAAAATTGTTTCAATTGACTTTACTTCAATTTCCGCCACACTTTGATACACATGTCCCATTGGGTCATAAGACTATGCACGGTTCGTTAACAACAGCAAATAAAGTAAATTCATCAAATTGAATTCCTTGTATTTTCCCTGCGAATGGTGACACTTTGTATTTTATCACTCCTGCAAAGGCAAAAAAGTCGATAAGTAGCACCCCGAAGACATTAATTTATGTCAGAAAGACAGAAGTGGAGCCGTTATAGCTACCATGAGAAGAATAAATGTAGGTTTACTCTTCCCATACATTCAGACTTGTTTTATGACTAGATTTGTAAGTACAATGAGAATAATACAGCCTTTTTTTGCATTAGAGATGTTTTTTAAGGTGGTTGGTTTCCAGGATAATGAGAATCACAAACAATAAATAACTTAAAACTTAACTGTGTTTTTTTTAACTGTACATCTGTGAATCACTTTTTACAACTTGGATATTATATTGGCATCGTGTCGTCCCGTTATTGCGGATAAAAGCCTCGAAAAGGTAATTCTGCCTTAGTATTATAATAAAATGGGCCAGTCATATATATTGCAAATTAGCGAGCGCTGAAAGTCTTACGCATTTCTTCAAGAGGAGGGAATAGCAATTGTCATCGCGAAGGAAGCGAGCTCGTGTGTGCTACACCAAACCTCCGTAGTGTCCTCGTATAGGAGAGAACTGAAAAGAATCCAATTCTCTGCCGTCTTAATGAGCCGCTCGAAATACTGTAGATGAAGAGCAGTTAGTGAAGAGTTTAGAAGTACAAGAAGAGGAAGAGCAGCAATAAGATGCAATAATCACCACTCAAAGAGGTATGAAATCTGAGAAAGTGCTTTAATGGCAATTTCCCTCATATAAAAGTAGCTGGTGACAGTCACCAATGTATATAACAGTCAAAAGAGGCTGCAGATTATATAGGATTCACAGCGGCAAAGTCAATAGTTTAAAGTCCCAGTGTTATACAAGGGTCCCAGTTTTGAGCTTTAAAATACCAAAGAAGCATTTCTTGATGTGGCATTTTTATGGCATTTTACAACAGAAAAAAAAATGTGAGAAAACAACCCAAAACTGCTTGCAAAAATTACTTGAAAATGATGCCAATTTTTTGCAAGCTACCATTATCTCCAAAAAAAGAATGCATAATTAGACAACTACATAGAAGAGGTGGCCCCATGACAATGTTAGGGAATACGGACATCATGTCATATTAATTTTTAACAACTGAAACATCTTTACAGGAATATCTATTTTTTATTCAATGTTCTATATGATGATTGGGAAGCCATGAGCCCTGATATTTGTTTTGTCTTAAACACCTGATTATGTATTGGGGCCAATTCATCGAAACTATGAAAAGTTACAAAAAATTACTGCAATGGGGTGTGGCGCAAATTTTTTTTTAACTTTTGGCGTTTTCATGATAGTTTTAATCAGCTCTGGTTGGAGCTTGGGAGGAGCCAAGGCAGGATGGGACGTGACCACTATGCCCATCAGGTTCTTCAAGTGATGGCATTTTGAATGCCGGAAATACAACTCCAGTTCCTGTAGCATTTCTGGCGTGGCACACAGAGACACCACCACTCTAAGGAGGCACCAAATTGGTTATGTGGCCTGCACTTCTTAATGAATTATGCATCTCTTACTCTACAAAGACTGGTGCAGCATGAGTGCTCGCTATGTCAGCCTTAATGAATCGGCTCGATGGGTTTTTGTGTAAGAGTATTCAAGGCATGTTTGGTAATCTGTGCAGAGGTCAGTATGCAGGAAGAAGTAACCTGTGACCTTTACTTATTGTCAATAGTGAATCCTGTGTAGTGATGAGCGAGTATACTCGTTGCTCGGGTGGTCTCTGAGTAGTTTGGACTTGCTCAGAGATTTCGTTTCTGTCGACGCAGCTGCATGATTTGCGGCTACTTGACAGTCTGAATACACGTGGGAATTCCCTAACAAACAGGCAATCCCCACATGTATTTAGCTGTGAAGTAGCCGCAAATCATGCAGCTGCGTCAACAGAAACTAAATCTCCGAGTACGCCACCCGAGCATGCT
This sequence comes from Oophaga sylvatica, assembly GCA_033576555.1. Taxonomy (NCBI): domain Eukaryota; kingdom Metazoa; phylum Chordata; class Amphibia; order Anura; family Dendrobatidae; genus Oophaga; species Oophaga sylvatica. The sequence continues at coordinate 347,688,233 of JARQOD010000002.1, forward strand.
CAGGAAAACCCGAGCAACGAGTATACTTGCTCATCGCTAATCCCACGTTGTGATCCTCTATATAAATAATTGAGGTGTTAAACACATTAGAGATTTAATATGCTAAATGTGCCAGAATTCTAGCTGCAAAATTTATATTACATGCCTTTCACCACATGTGTTTAGAAACTTTTAGCACCACACACGACAAAGGAGCTTGGCTTAATATGCAACACCAGCAACAAAAAATGTGTTGAAACTATGGAGCAAATTTGGTAAAAACTAATAGGTGGTGTAGAAATCCTAAAGATGCACCAAATATATATGTAGCATGAACCACTGTGATAAATTTGCTGCCTTTCAAGACTGTCTAAAAATTAAACATTTGCCTGACATTGGGGTCACGTTAACACCAAAACCCATTGGTCTTTCTAATAAATCTTTTGAGAACATATTGAGAAGTTGTAGCATTGCTTACATGGCAGTGTTCACAAAATGATATACTTCATATAAGACCACTGAATGCTGATTTCAGGACACTGTTATGTAACAGTTCAGTATCTTGGCAACATGGCATTGATGAATATGGTACATACTGAATGAGAGTGAATATATATATACTTACAGAACCTGGTCCATCGAAACTCGTCAGTAATCTGTTGCTGCTGGACAGGAGCCCTTAGATCGGTCTCTTTTTTTAAGCCAGCCTGGTACAAAGTCATTGTTGCACATGTGACATCACGTCAAAGTGGCAAATTAAGAGAACTGCAGATGCCATCACATAAGTGGCGGCTCTCAGAACTCCCATCCAGCAGCCACAGAAGATGTGGCTGATGAACAAGGTCCTGCAAATTGACTGATGCCAACTCTATGTAGCTCCCATTAGTGCACCCCTAATGTATTTCATATAAAACCTTGATTTAAACTATAGCTTATGTTCTAAAGCTAACCTCCTTGAAGGTTGTCTATGTCTAGACCTGATTCTGTCATTTTATTTAATGGGATCCATCCTCTTATACTGCAAAAACATAAGTACTCTATATTAGTCTCCTATAAAATTGTATTCTTGAGAATACATGAGCACAGAAAAAAACACATTGGAAAGCAAGGAGTAGACCTACATTTTAGCACACAAAGGGGTAAATTAAAAAATGTAAAAATAAAGCTATGACCCACTGACTAATATTTCTATTTCAAATACCGTATATAATTTCCTTCCTTATTTTGTGTTGAAGGCAGCGCATCCATCTTCTAGCCCAAGGGTTAATGCAGTTTTTCTTATTTCTCAAGGATTCTGTACTAATATGAGAAGAAGAAAGGTAAGATAATGACAAGTAGACATGCATCTCTCTGCTTGAAGTTAAGTCTGCTAAGGACCAATTGCTACTGACAAATGTTATTTCCGCTTTCTACATAGCTCCAGACATACTCTCTTACCAACAATATGTTTTTTTGGCAGTACAGTTTTAGAAAGATATTCCAATCAACAGAATTGTGTTAAGACTTTTGAACCTTTGAGTTTAACACAGTGGAAAACACAATAACTGTATATTCTATCAAGTGTCCTTTCCTATATGCATCCTGCAATGAAGAAGCCTACCATATTGTTCTTATGCTAACACATAGGACGTGAAATATCTATTTCCTTACTGGGTATTATGCTAGAGTTTTTTAGCATATAATTTTTACCATTTTTGGCCGAAAAATGCACATTGGAATCCTTATTTAGAGAATCGTCAATTACATGTGCATACGAAATATGTGTATAATGACACGTGTGCCTATTTATGAGAATAACTATCGCATAATATGCTAATATCTGCCACATGCTACATGCCACAAACTAGAAGCCACAGTCAGTGGGGAACAGTCCTACAATTGAGGACCCAGTGCAGTCATTGCATGGGGTACACACCTCGACCCCCAGTAAAGATGAGTATATTTATTCAACTGGAATTGAATTTTACTTGAATATGCAAAAAATTCATATTGTTGAGGATTTGATTTTGTAAATTTGCTTTGCAGCAAAATGGCAACCAGATGATCAACATTTTCTTGAGCCGTAGCTGCAACAGGTTAAAAATCCTATACTCGCCTCACTGCTAACCTGTCCTGTCCCTTCGCAGATCCCAGCCCATCATCTGGTCCCAAGAGCCACCTTTTCTTTACAGAAATGCTGAAAGATGAGGTGGGTGTTAGGCCGTGTTGTCAGAGATATGATACCCAATAGGAGACCAAAAAAAGTGTAGATGTGTTTTATTTTTCGACAACACGATTCTACCCTCTTCAGCAGGACAAACCACAATAGAGAATAGACTATAGACAATAGACTAGACAAATAAAACTGCATCTACACTCCATTTGGTTTCCTATTGTGTATTGTATTTCTGGCAGCTCTACACCCACCTCATCTTCCAGCATTTCTGTTTTATCTGTCTGGTGCTTCTGCAGCAGCCTTTTACAAGCTTTAACCCCTTTCCCACCTTAGACGTAAAGTTACGTCTAAGGTGGGCTCCCCCTGTTTGCTATGGGTGAGCCCACAACTTTTCCAGCATATGTCAGCTGATTTGAACAGCTGACACGTGCCCCTAACAGCCGCAGGTGGAATTGTGATCCAACCGCTGCTGTTAACATGTTAAATGCCGCTGTCAATCGCTAACAGCAGCATTTAACATGCTCACGCTGGAAGTGCGTCACTAATCCCGCCCTTCAGTGCCCGTGTGTAGCACAGGTGATTGGATGATCACAGCTTCTAGTCTCCTATGGAGACTATTGAAGCAAGTAAAAATTAAAAAAAGTTTTTAAAAATATAATATATATATATATGTTCAAATCATCCCCATTCATCCCATTCAAAATAAAAAAATAAAGAAAAAATATATAAAAAGAATTGATATGATCAGTAAGCGGCGTAACAAGAAAGAAAGCAAAAAAAGCAGAATTAATTTTTGGTCGCCCCAACGTTGCATTTAAATGCAATAACGGGCGATAACAAGATCATATCTATACCAAAATGGTATTAATAAAAATGTCAGCTCGGCATGCAAAAGATAAGCCCTCACCTGGCCCCAGTTCATGAAAAATGGAGACGCTACAGGTCTCGGAAAATGGTGACTTTTTTTTTTTTTAAGAAACTTTGGATTTTTTTTCACCACTTAAATAAAAAAGAAACTAGACATGTTTGGTATCTACAAACTCATAATGACCTGGAGAATCATAATAGCTGGTCAGTTTTACCATTATTGAACATGGTAAAATAGCAAAACAAAAAACAAAAGTGGAATTACACTTTTTTTTGCAATTCAATCACTGCACTTTGAATTTTTTTCCTGTTTTCCAGTACACTACAGTATATGTCAAAACCAATGGTGTTGTTAAAAAACACAACTCGTCCCGCAAAAAACAAGCCATCACATGGCCATATTGACGGAAAAATAAAAACGTTATGGCTCTGGGAAGTAGGGGAGCAAAAAAAGAAAACTCAAAAACGGAAAAATCCAAGGTGGTGAAGGGTTTAAGACCCTATTGCCCTTTTTTGGTTTTCCCGTTTTCTATTTATTTCGCTTTGCTTTACTGTTTCACTAGCTGCATCTCCCTCTTCTTTCTGTCATTGTAGCTCCAGCCTGTTCACTCTTTGCTGGGAATTCCGGCCACGTCCATGCCTCTGAGGTCACTGCATATCACACATTGTGATGTCATGGATGTCCCATTCCAGAGTGAGCAGGTTAGGAGATGGTAGACAGCGAGCAGTGGTGGTGCTAGACAAGCAAACAGTGAGGTACGTATAAGTTCTCGTTTTGCTTTTTACATCTTGCGTTTATTATGCTCTAGACTAGTATGCAGAAACACCAAAGCATAATAAGGGAATATTCAATTTGTGGAGGATAACTTTGCTGTGAATTAAATTTGCCAGGAAAAATTGGCACAATTTGCCAAATTTAAATTTTGTCAAATCATTTCATCTCTAGTTCCAAGTTATTAACACCATTGAAAGCAATATTGGGGGCATTAAATAGATAGATTCAAAATGTATATCTGCCAAGAAAATAAGGAACAAGAAAACATAGATAAGCACTGCTTATTAGTTATTACCCATCTATCGATCGAATGTGAAAGTCTTTTCCTTGTACAATTTATGACCAAGAATACTAAATTTGGTTTCAGTAATTGGTAACATTAAGTCACAGTCACAGTAAATACATTGATTGCAATGATTTATAATAGTACACACATAAGCCAAGGTTCCGTATAGCAGTCATGTCGCCTTTTCCCATGCTATAGACATATACTGTGGCACTGTAGCACCCATTTTTCACTAGTTCAGGAGCCTGCACCCAGACAGCTCAGCCACATCCCGCTTTGTAATGCTTGATTCTGCATATGTCTGTCAAGAAACAAGTGTGAGCCTTCAGCTGATTAGCCTCACAGTCACTCCATCCAGCTATCAGGTTCCCAGCATGATGTTCCACTGCATCACTGCTCCAACCCTTTAGGCAAAGGATTCTAATAATGAGTCACAGTGCCGTAACTGGGGTCTTGCTTCTGCTCTGTTGAGCCGCTTGCTGAGAGAGGCTGCATGCTCCCTCATTATAATTTTATAGCTTTTTTTTTCTATTTGTTCTTTTGTATTCATTTTCATTTCCACCAAATGCTTGCTACATTACAATCAAAATGCTTATATCTGCCACCAAGGAAGAAAGCTGAAGACCTAGTATAGCAATCTTCATCAAAGTATTTTATATGTATAGCTGTACTATATGCTACAGAAAAAGATAGATAGATAAACAGATGGATGATAGACAAATAGATAGATAGATAGATAGATAGATAGATAGATAGATAGATAGATAGATAGATAGATAGATAGATAGATAGATAGATAAATAGATATAGAAATATATTACAGGTGTTCCATAATATATATATATATATATATATATATATATGTTTATGAATCATATAAATCTATGCATGAATGCAACATATTTATGGATGAACGTAGGAATATATGCATATGTATGCATATTTAGTCATTTGGGTTACATGCGTATGTATAACTATACAGCCAGTATGTATTTCACTAAATATATGATGACCCATATTTACAATGATAGACGTTTTAATTTAAAATGACCTTTTCTAAAATGCAAAGGCAAAATCCCAGTTTTAGTTGTCAGTTCAACAGAAAAATAATGTTAGAGAACTTTTCAAATAAAAAGTTCCTGAGATACAGTCAGCAGCAATATGCAGGGCCGGCTTGAAGAAAACATCTATGCATATTTTAGGGCCCTAGATTGGTCTTCTCCCTGGACCATAATAGAATCCATTCAGTTGTAACATGTATTGTATTTCACACGACCTGGAGAATTTCCTTTTGAGATTTTTTCTGGGTTTTCTATAGCAGTTCCTCAGGAGAGTGCCATTGCTTCTGTTAGCATCTCAATAATTTTAATTTTTGGCAAAATATTCATTCATTTTTTAAGCTTTTCATCTTCTTCTTAACAGCTGGAAATTTTTCTAAAAAGCAAAGGGCCTGAATCATCAAAGCTTTTACGTAAGTATTCCAGGATAAAAAGGTTTGAAAAGTCACAGAATTTTGGTGCAACTAAAGGCCATCCTACAGTTATGAGACTTTCGGCATGCTCACGCCTTTTTCGCTCAGCTGACAAAGTGAGCCGAACTTGGGTGGGATCAGGCATGGCGACCACTGCTCTTCATATTCATGACGCCAGCCAGCGTTCGCTACTGCACAAAAATGTTACTCCAGTATAGACTAGAAGGATTTATGACAAGGCACAAGCAGAAGTGTACACAACGCGTCTGGTGCTCTTGATCCATGAATCAAGAGCATCTGGCTCCAGACCGATGTGAACAACACTGATCTTTGTGAATAAGGCCCAAAGTCTTTTCATATTATGACCAAAATAGGATAGCATTAGTTTCTAGAACCAAACAACATCTTATTGTATTGGTCCTTAATTAATACAATTTTTTTTTCAACTACAGTTGGGCTCAAAAGTTTTACATACCCTGGCAGAATTTTTGCTTTCTTGGCCTTTTCTTCAGAGAATATGAATGATAACACCAAAACTTTTTCTCCACTCATGGTTAATGGTTGGGTGAAGCCACTTATTGTCAAACTGCTGTGGTGTTTTCTCTTTTTAAATCATAATGACAACCCAAAACATCCAAATGAACCTGATCAAAAGTTCACATACCCTGCTGATTTTGGCCTGATAACATGCACAGGAGTTGACACAAATGTGTTTGAATGGCTACTAAAGGTAACATCCCCACCTGTGACCTGTTTGCTTGTAATCAGTGTGTGTGAATAAAAGCTGAGTGAGTTTCTGGGACCCAGACAGACTGTTGCATCTTT
>JARQOD010000002.1:347694690-347737070 GCA_033576555.1 Oophaga sylvatica
GGTTTCCTAGCAGCTATTTACCATGAAGGCCTGCAGCACAAAGTCTCCTCTTAACAGTTGTTGTAGAAATGTGTCTGCTTCTCGAACTCTGTGTGGCATTGACCTGGTCTCTAATCTGAGGGGCTGTAAACCTGCGATTTCTGAGGCTGGTGACTCGGATAAACTTATCCTCAGAAGCAGAGGTGACTCTTGGTCTTCCTTTCCTGGGGCGGTCCTCATGTGAGCCAGTTTCTTTGTAGCGCTTGATGGTTTTTGCAACTGCACTTGGGGACACTTTCAAAGTTTTCACAATTTTTCAGACTGACTGACCTTCATTTCTTAAAGTAATGATGTCCACTCGTTTTTCTTTACTTAGCTGCTTTTTTCTTGCCATAATACAAATTCTAACAGTCTATTCAGTAGGACTATCAGCTGTGTATCCATCACACACTGTATGAGGGACCCCATAACAGCCCCCAAACTGCATAATGTTTCTCCCATTAGCTCCCACACTTTATAAGGGCCACTAAAGTAGTCCCTACAGTTTATGACTGTCCCCACAGTAGCTCCCACAATAGTCCCCACACTGTATAATGGCCCCCGCAGTTTATGACAGCCCCAACAGTAGCTCCCACACTGTATAAAGGCTTCCACAGCATATGATGACTCTCACAATAGTCCCCACACTGCATGCTGGCCTTCACAGTAGCTCCCACACTGTATAATGGCCCCCACAGTAGCCGTCAAAAAGTATAATGGTCCCCGCATTAGGTCCCACAATGCATAATGGCCGCCACAGTTGTTCCCACATCGCTCGATGGCCCACAACCTCATCAACTACAAAAAACATCTGACTGCTGTGCTTGCCAACAAGGGTTTTGCCACCAAGTATTAAGTCTTATTTGCAGAGGGATCAAATACTTATTTCTCACTGCAAAATGCAAATAAATTTATATAATTTATACAATGTGATTTTCTGGATTTTATTTTTGCTATTCTATCTCTCAATGTTAAAATTAACCTACCCTTAAAATTATTAAAATTATAGACTGTTCATGTATTTGTCAGTGGGCAAACTTACAAAATTAGAAAGGGATCAAATACTTATTTCCCCCACTAGGAGATACACTAGAGAAGCTGAGACCAAGAAGGTAAATGTCTGTTCTCCAAAGAACCATCCAAGGTGTACTCTCAGCTACAGAGTAACAGCACAAAGGCAGCAACTCAACCAATAGCAGAGACTGAATACTACTGGAGGAAAAAATGTGCAACACACGCAGCACGCGCAACGTGCAATGTGGTTGCAAGATCTGAGAATGAAACACAGCAACCACCTAGAGCAAGAACCAGTCACCATTACAGAAGCAGACATCCAACAGCTGGTCAAGAACATGAAGGGCTGGACAGCTTCTTACCCAGACATGATCCATATCTACTGGCTTAACAAGTTAACAGCAGTACATTAACGCATGGCAAAGCAGATGAACCAACTGGTAAAGGCAGGCCATTACCCAGCTTGGCTAACACAAGGAAGAACAATGCTGATCATGAAGGATCCTCACAAAGGAACAGTTCCATCCAACTGCCACCCAATAACCTGCCTTACAACCACATGGAAACTCCTGTCAGGCATCATAGCCACCAAGCTATAGAATCATATGAAAAAGTGCATGAATCCAGCTCAGAAAGGCATTGGGACCATCACCAGAGGCTCTAAGCACCAGCTTCTAGTAGGTAGAGCAGTCACTCAAGACTCAAGATCCAGACAGACCAATCTCAGCACAGTCTGGATTGACTACAGTAAAGCCTATGACTCAATGCCGCACACATGGGTCTGTGAATGCTAGGCTCTCTACAATGTCAACAGGAAATTAAGAACCTTCCTCAGAAACTCAATGGGGTTATGGAGAACAACATTGGAAGTCAACTCAAGACAAATAGCACAAGTGACAATCAAATGCGGCACATACCAAGGTGATGCACTGTCCCCATTGCTGTTCTGCATAGGCTTGAACTCCCTCAGTCAGATAATTGCAGAGTCTGGCTATGGATACAAGTTCAAGAGTGGAAGCACCATCAGCTACCTCCTCTACATGGATGATATCAAGCTGTAAGCGTCCACCTCCACAATAAACTGCTGTGAAACATCAGGCTGAATGAGTACTGGAGGAAAAACATTTCTTATAGAGAGTTAAATGTCTGACTGGCAGGTTCAGACCAATCAGAGAAATTTGAACCCTTTTTGATCATGTCCGAGAGTGGTTTGACAATGGATGAGAAGTTCCAGATAAACTTCCAATAACAATTAGCAAACCCTAGAAAGCGTTGTAGGTCCTTAAGATTTTTCGGAAGGTCCCGTTACAATACTGTGCGAAACTTCTCAGGATCCATCTGGAAACCCGAACTCGACACCAGATAACCCAGGAATTGCACCTCCTGAACTGCAGACACACATTTCTCATACTTACCATACGGTTTATTATCTCCCAATATCTGTAATACTTGTGTGACATGTCCCTAATGTTTCCAAAATCAGGTGAGTAAATTTAAATATTCTCAAGGTATTGACAATATTTAAATTTGCCCACCAGATGACAGAAGATATCATTGATAAAACATTGAAAAACGGCAGGGCATTAGTCAGGCCAAATGGCATGACAAGTTTTTCAAAATGCCTTTCAAGGCTATTAAACGTCATTTGTCACTGATTCTCTTCTCTGATTCTAATCAGGTTATAGACCCCCTAAGGGGCAACTTAAAGAACCATTTTGCTCCAAAATCCAGACAAGAACACAGACCTTCATAGTTTTCTTGACAAAAAGGAAACCTGCAGCAATGGGGGAAGAGGAAAGTCTGATATGTCCCTTGGCAAGACTTTCTGAGATATACTCCTTCATGGCCTGTCTTTCTGGACCCAAAGGTTATATAACCTGGATTTGGGTAGTTTTGCCCCAGGAGCAAGTTAACGGGACAGTCATAAGCCGGATGAGGAGGCAATTCTTGACACTCCTCTTCAGAAAACACCTCCTCAAAACCGGACAGAAAAGACGGTAGTTCTTTGGTGGAAACGGCAGAGAGGCAAGTATTAAGACAGTTATTGTTACAGAAATCACTCCATTTTGCTATTTCCCTTGCCTGCCAATCTACAACGGGGTTATACATAACTAGCCACAGGAGACCCAGTAGAATATGAGCAGAAGTAGGAATTATGCACCACCTGCTTGAAAATCAATAGAAAATATGAGAATGGGTTTTGCCAGAACACTACAAGATAAGCCATGAATCTTGGCAAACCATGCATCCACCATATTGGCCCTCACCCCACTATCCAAAAGAATAGACACTTTTTCAATTTTTGTACCAACAACCACTTCTGCAGGTAAGACAAACTGAGAGGTACACATGGAGGAAATGTATACACTCAGGATGTATTCCTCCACACAACCTGTGGTCAGAAGTTTTCTGCCATTTTTTAAAATTTAAGTACAAAGGGACACACCCCAATGAAGTGACCCTTCTGACCAAAAAAGAAACAAACTCCTGTTCTCTGGTGGACCGCAGAAGGCTCAGCCCGAACAGAGGTCTGTTATGATTTGGTAGCCGAGGAGGACAGTATCAAAAATAGGCTAAGCAACCAGACCCCCAGAGAGGTTGGTAACTAGCGGATTGCAGACCCCTAAACTTCCAACACAACTAGAAGTAGCCGTGGGACGTGCCTACGATGCCCTAGACGCTTCAACACAGCCAGAGAGTTTACTAAGCCTAAAGAGAGAAAGGGGAAAGCTAACTGCCCCGGAGTAGACCCCCAAAGGTATAGGTAGCCCCCAAACATATATTGGCGATGAGACAAGATGAAATGCAAAGACAGGCAGAAAATAGAGCAAGCAAATGCTGGGGCCCAAACTGTCTAGATAGAACAGGACAGGAAAGAATATTGTCTGAAATCCAGCAAAAACACTAAGAAAAATTCCAACACGTCTGATATGCAAAAATACTGAGACCACACAATCTCTCCCCTGCTAGGTCAGAACACTGGTGTGAACTGGTAGCAAACCAGCAGATACTGAAACAGGGAACTGAAAATACATAAACAGTGGCAACTGAGAAACAGTGTCCAGCGCAGGCTCCTGCAGGGGAACCTGGCTGTACTAAATCCAAAAAGGCAGAAAACTGAGATAGACAAAAGGAAAAACAAATGCCACAGAAATAAACAGCAAATAACTTATCTGAAGGTTGCAGGACAAAGCAGGAAGCAAGCTGACTTCCAAAAGGGACCAGGAAGAAGCAAATCACCGGATCATGGGAAGGTTGCTCACTTATATCTCCCCAGTCAGCAACATCTGATTGCCAATCATCGCTCCCAGCTGATAGATTTCTGTTAGCCAAAGCAGCGTCATTGCTATCACAGCCACCAGAGGGAGCCCAAACTCAGAAGTCAGATTTAGAGCGTTCACAACAGAGGTCCTTCCCAACTGCATGGGTTCATCAGGACACATGAGAGAGTTCTCCCCCCTAGGGAGAACAGTTGGTGGAGGGGTCATCACAAGTCTATATCTGAAGCGTCTATCAATCCGGATGACTAAGGCCATAACTGCCTCCAAGGACTCAGGAGTTTCATACAGGACCAATGCGTCTTTTAGCCTTTCTGACAGCCGGATCATTCCACTTTTTGTCAGTGGCCCAATTCCGGAACAAAACTCCTCTACAGGTCCATCCCCCTGCTGGAGCTTCTATAGCTTAGACTCAGCGAGGGAGACCAGATCAGGGTCATTATAGATGAGACCTAAGGACGCAAAAAATTTATATACTGACCGGAGAGACTGAGTGTCAGCTGAAAGAGAAAAGACCTAGGATTTGGGATCCCCCTGAATTAGGGAGACAACTATCCCCACCCATTGTTCCTCACTCCCAGAGGAACTAGGACATAGCCTGAAATACAGTTTACAGGCTTCCCTACAAACCACAAATTTATTCTGCCCACCCAGAGAACTGATCCCAGAGGGCCACCTTGACTTCAGGTTGGGTCCAGATGGCGGTTATGGACACCAGACCCACAGTTTGCTGCTGTTGCTGTACAAATATAGACCACAGATCTGTCACCTCTTAAGAGTCTACATTTATTTATGTAGTACAGAAACCGGATCCATGTTAGGATCAAAAAAATGGAGCGAGCAATAATTGAATGCATGGAATACTGTGACCGAAGGAGAGTTGGGGAGGCGGGGCCCCATACTGTCGCTTAATCTAGGGAGGCTCTAGTTGATCCCTAACCCTAAAGTTGACCAAAAAGATTCAAGCTTCCCTAGACAGGCATCCAGTTCAGATGTCCATGGCAGCTGGACCAAGGACGACCTCACTAGATGCATTAACAAGGCCATGTGAATGTTTTTGCTCATTGTTATCATAACAATTGGGACTTAAACAAAGGTTTCCTTGCCTGCTTTGTATTTTGCCCATTTTGCAAAAACAAGTTCTAAGTAAAAATATTTAACAAAATCTATTTTTCTCATCAAAAATCCCCATGTAGTGGAAAACAAGTGTTCTTGTGCTTAGCATTCCTGCTCTCATAATGACAATTATTTATTTAATAAAAAAATATATATTTCTATTGCATGAGAAATGCTGTTAGAGGAACCTTCAAATGTAGATGGGAAGCCCGCAAATGTTTTCCCTTCTGGCGTCTCAAGCACGTAGTTTGATTAGAAGGGGCTAGTGCCATCTCACCTGTGCAACTTGAGAGGGTGGGAGAAAAGCCAGTTCATATCATTTCTTTGCAGTATCTCCTAATGGAAAAAACTCCAAACTAGGCGATGTTCAATCAAAAGGCTGCAAAAAGTGCTTTAGGAAAAACCTGTAAAAACAGTAGAAAAAGCACTCAAAACTGTTTCAGGAAGTTAAAAACTCCTAAAAAAATTCACCAATAAAGAGAGTTTCCTGAAGCTGTTTCAAACACAGCAACACAGTCTGTTAGCCTTGGCCAATTGAAAAATAATTCACATGGGAAAGCTAAGGGACTTGTCTGGTCACATTTACAGTCATTTAATGGAGAGAAGAACTGATTAGTCTAACAAGTACAGGAGAACATGTCATACTGGGGCAGGTGGCTCAGCTGTTAGCACAGCAGCCTTGCAGTTCTGGGGTCCTGGCTTCATATCCCACCTAAGGCCGGGGTCACACTTGCAACTGCAATGCGAAAAACTTGCTCTAGTCTCTCTCCTCAATACCCGGCACTGCCGCTGGCAATCGGGACCAGAGTGTGCGGCTGCATGTATTTCTATGCAGCTGAGCGCTCAGGTTTGAGTGCTGGCGGCAGTGCCGGGTATTGAGGAGAGAGACTAGAGCAAGTTTTTCGCATTGCAGTTGCAAGTGTGACCCCAGCCTAAGACAACATCTGCAAGGAGTTTGTATGTTTGTATGTTTGTATGTTTCCTCCGGGATCTCCGATTTCCTCCCGCATTCCAAAGACATACTGATACGGAATTTAGATTGTGAGCCCCATTTGGGACAGCAATGACAATGTATGTAAAGTGTTGTGAAATAAGATAGCGCTAATATAAGCAAATCATAATAAATAAATACTCTTAAACTGTGTACAAACTAATAAACATTAAGCAGGTTGCACATGAAAACTTTCACAAAAATGATAGCCACAGTAGTAATGAAAATGGCTGTAGGAAAAATGCCAAGTCCTGTGCAATAAATCGCTACAAAACATGACAAAAGTGCATTTTTATGAGGAATTTAGGAGAGAGCGCTAGTGACCTAATTGAGTTGACTTGAATGAGAAACGGACGTGAAGACAGATTCCATTGACTTTACAGTAATTCTGTTTTGCTGAAATGAATCACATTGTATCTTGCAATATTTGCAATCAGTTGTACGCACTCTGGGGAAGTGTTCTCTATATTCATGACATCTATTAAAATAAGTGTGCCACCTATGCAATGCCTGGACATGCCTGTTGTTCCCAGTGCTCGTGCATCTTCTCACTCCTCTGCCTAAAAGTGTATAAAAGGGTTATTTAACTCCTTGTCTTCGCAGCCAACTTTCCTTTTTTACATTAGTATTTTTCCCTCCCCTTCTTCCGAGAGCCATAACAATTTTATTTTCCCATCCACATTGCTGTATTAGGCTTCTTTTACACTCACGGGGTTTTTTGTGGCCCGTTATTGCAGGCCTTTTTTGCAGGCCGTATCGCCGCAAAAATGGCGGTCTTCCGCAATAAAGAACTTGCGGATAGTAACCCATCAGTTTTCCAATACTATGGAAGAAGTATTGGAAATAAAAACGGCATTCCGCAAAACCGGAAGTGACAGTGCACCGCAAAACCAAACTTCCGTTTGGTTTTGCGGCCCCATTGCTTTTCAAAGGGGGCCATGTCTGTACGCCGTGAAAAAGATTGAGCTGGATCGATCTTTTTTCACGGCCACAAATACGGCCTTCACGGCCATTCGGCACATGGCGCACCGTGGAATTTTTGCGGGCCGATTTTGCAGCCCCAAACAAATCTATTGGGGCTGCAAAACCGGCCTGCAAAAACATGGCAAGTGTAAAACCAGCCCGAGAGCTTATTTTTTGCAAGACGAGTTGTAGTTTTGAATGACACTCAGAATATGATGAAAGTTTCTAAAAAAGCTGTTCCACCATTGTTTTTTTTATTTTGTTTTAATGGAATTCATTGTATGGAAAAATCCCCTAAAAACACAATTCTCCAGGTCAGAACGATTATGGTGATACCAAATTTGCATGTAAAAGACAAAAAACCTGACTGGCACTTCCAGACTAATGTGAACTAGGTGCAAACCAAAGGGAGCTACCCCCATGTAAAACATCCAAAAAAAAAAAAAAAAAAAGGCTGCACTCAAGCATACTAAAGCATGACAACATAGAATACATGAAATTTTGAATAGCAATATGGCTTTGGAATATAAGGAAAAATTTGAGACGCTTAGTATAAACATTTGGCCAAACATTTTAAAGCCCAACAACCATCGTCAAGGTGGTCTCAATTCTGTTGAGTCCCTAACCTAATGTGAACATACCTCTATTAGGCTGATATCTGAATTTCTGGGTGAATATGCACCTCTGTCAGTAATGCCTGCATTTATGGGTAAAGTAGGGACCATACTTACCCATAAATGCAGGCATTACTGACAGAGGTGCATAGTCACCCAGAAATTCAGATATCAGCCTAATAGAGGTATGTTCACATTAGGTTAGGGACTCAACAGAATTGAGACCACCTTGACGATGGTTGTTGGGCTTTAAAATGTTTGGCCAAATGTTTATACTAAGCGTCTCAAATTTTTCCTTATATTCCAAAGCCATATTGCTATTCAAAATTTCATGTATTCTGTGTTGTCATGCTTTAGTATGCTTGAGTGCAGCCTTTTTTTTTTTTTAACCAAATTTGCATGTGTCTTAAGTGGTGATAAAAAATTTTGGCGTTTGAAAAAAACATTTTGATTTGTGTTACCAGTGTTTTTACTTTTCTGTCGATGGCGCTATGGAAAGACATTATTTTTTTGCATGATGAGCTGTCAGATTTGGGGTACATATAACATTTTCAGCAGTTTTTATTATATTTTTTTGGGAAGGTGTGTTGACTGAGAAAATACAATTGTAGCATTCTGATTCCTTTTATTTTTACAGCGTTTAGCATATGGGTTAATTAATCTCATATTTCGATAGACCAGCCTTTTATTGATTTATTTTTAATAAGTGAAAAAAGGAAAACAGGGGTGATTCAAATATTTATATTTTTTTATACGATCACTTATCCTATATGCTGCAATACCCCAGTATTGCAATACATGGTGAAATTCAAAGTCTTCTATGAACCTTAGCCTGAGCTTCACAAAAGTAACAAGATGGCATTAATGTGGGCCATAGTAACCCATCAGTGCCAAACAATTGCATTGCACGGGTCCCATGAAACCACAGGTAACCAACTGCTGACAGCAGCATCTAAATGGTAAATAGCAGTGCTGGACTCAGCCCTGGCTGCTGCTTTTAGAGACGGTTGCTGGATATACAACACACTGTGTATGCAGAGAGCTCAGCTTCTGGATCATCTCCAACCGGTGACCCCAGTGCGGAGATATACTGTATGTACATCATTTTGCACTAAGGGGTTAAAGCAAACAACTCCTTTTAGTGTCATTGAACAGACAAAAGATAAAGGGATGAAAATATGAGAGGCTAAGTTAGGTTTACCTGCTGCAATAAAAATAAACTTGCAAGTAAAAATGTATGCCATAAAAGTTAGAAGATATAAACGGATATATGGCCACACACAGATAAAATCGTAGTTTCATGTTATCAGGTCTGGATGGATTCAGGATCTAAGTATGTACATGAAAGTATACACAACATATTGTAGGAATGATCAGTTCTCTTGCACTACTAGAGATTTATGATTTACAAGGTGAATGAACATGTGTGAAATCGTACTTAGTGAAGGCAATGCCCCCAGAGAAGAGGGACCATAGCTGATTTTATTGGGAAAGACCAAATGCAATAATGTTCTGGCTTGTGGAATTATTTGATACAGCGATACCCACCTGCAGCAATAGAATCACAGCTAATGTATTCATTTAGACTAAATGAACAAGTTATGCTAGCCTCAGGGGTCGGCAGCTTAAGATCTCCATCAGTAACCAAAGCCAGGAACCAGTATCAGCCAACCAGAAATAAATATTTTGGTGCCAATAAATCTGTAGACAGTAGATAAAAAACTGCAAAATAATTATCAAAAAATATATTGTTCTATATAATTACTAAATAATATTAGTTGACATGGAAATCTGCAACAGTAACTGTGTAAGGCTACTTTCACACTAGCGTTTTTTAGTGCTGCGTATCGAGCGCACATAAAACGCATGAACAAAACACGTGCAAACGGGTGTAATCGCAGCGATATTTTGCAGTCGAAGAGTGCGCATTGCTTTTAAAAAACGCAGCGATTGTAAGCGATTGTATGCGATTTCAAGCATTTTTGTATGCGTTTGCGTTTTTTCTGCGCATTTCACAGGAGGAAAATCCTTGAAAAATTCTTGCAACAGAACCCACCAATGGAACACCAGTGGGCGTGCCTTATGGGAAATCTTTGTATAGAGCCTGTTCACAGGCATTCTTCACATTTGCTTGCATTTGCCTTTGTGAACATGGATCTGCGCTGGAAGACTTTCCACTTCAACCTGGATCTGGACATTGCTATGGCTCAGGCTTATGCAGTGGCTTGCCATGAAGAAAGGGAGAGAGAGAGACATCGGAGATGGCAGCGGCGGCGTTTGTGGGTACATCCCATTGTAGAACTCCGGGAGAGCCGTGGAGTGTACCACACCCTCTACAGTGAGCTGCAGTCAAACCCCGAGAAATTTATCGACTATACCCGGATGTCACAACAAACCTTCAGGGATTTACTTGCTCGGGTCCAACAATTCATCAGGAGACAGGACACACAGCTAGAATATATATAGAATATATATAGAATATATCTGCCAGCAAACCCATCAGTGCCATGAGGAACAAGAGTGAGTGCAGCATAAAAAACTCAATAGAATGCACAACACATAGCAATAGCATACACAGGGCAGTCACTGTTGAACCACATGACACTGTTGGGTTTGCTGGTAGAATATATCTGCCAGCAAACCCATCAGTGCCATGAGGAACAAGAGTGAGTGCAGCATAAAAAACTCAATAGAATGCACAACACATAGCAAAAGAATACACAGGGCAGTCACTGTTGAACCACATGACACTGTTGGGTTTGCTGGTAGAATATATCTGCCAGCAAACCCATCAGTGCCATCAGGAACAAGAGTGACTGCGGCATTACAGAGAATGAAAATACTTACTAAACGCCTTTTTGAGGTTTGGAGAGGCGCTGTCCCAGCCATCCATCAACGCTGCGGCCACCTCGTTCCATAGCCGCCGGCTCACCACATTGTCCTTGTACTGCAGATCACGGCTGTCCCACAACGGGACACGCTCATGGACCTGGCAGATGAGGGCCTCGTTGTCCACATACAGGTCCTCGTCCCGTTGTGGAACCTAGAAGAAACCAAATAAAAATTACAATCTTGTATATTTTTCAGAAATAAAAAAAAGATAGGAACAAAAAAAAATAGACATTCAAAGGCTAGATACTTACATTCCGTCTAGCCACCGGGACTTGACTCGGCTGCGACTGCTCCTGCTGTGACTCCTCAATGTCCGTGTCCGACGGTGATGTCTGAAAAAGGAACACAAATTTTAGCCAATTGTAGATTCAGCAGCTATACTTACCCAAAGGCAGGAAGATACTCACATCACGCTCTGCTTCGGCCAGTTCTTGCCGGGATGGGGAATATTGGGATCCAGAAGACATGCTGCAAAAAAAAAAAAAAAAAACCATGAGTACATATTACATTGTAAAGGACAGGCAGTCATTTGGTTAAAGAATACTCACATTCTTGCACTTTGTATCGGTCTTGCTGTGTCTTCAACGCAGTCAGAGTCCAGGCGCACTGTCTCCAACCAGTATTAGGGTCCAGGCTGTACTTGGGGTCCAGGCGCAGTGTCTCCAGGCAGTATCCAGGCTGTGTAGTAGGGGTCCAGGATGGATCTTCCAGTCTCATGGAGTGTCTCCAGGCAGTGTAGTATGGTCCAGGCTGTATGTTCAGGCCTTTTATAGGGGTCCAGGCTGTATCTTCTGGTCTCTTTATCAGCATGCAGTCTCCAGGCAGTCTGAGTAGGGGTCTGTCTGGCACTGAAGACACCTTCCTTTATCTACTCCCCTCACAAACAATGTATCTTGTGTAGGGGTGTTTTAGACAAGTGTCTAGACATTGTTTACTAAAAAATCGCGTGCGCGCACAAGCGCTGACAAGCGCACAGCCACGCGCCCGCCAGCGCCCCCATACACGGCAATGCTATTTATATGCGCACGCGCCTTTTTAAATTGGTGTGCCGAAAAAAAAATGCAACATGTAGCGTCTAGCGCGTCTGGGCGCACACCTGGAAAATGTGCAGCGCACGCCAAACGCTGATGAGCGCGTGCAAGCGCTAGACCCTGCGCCCGTCATGTTAATGATAGGGGAACATTGCGCATGCGACCGATAGCGCACGATGCACAGCGCTAAAAACGCAAGTGTGAAAGTAGCCTAATAGGTGATTTCAATAATTATATTGTTCTATATAATTACTAAATAATATTAGTTGACATGGAAATCTGCAACAGTAACTGTGTAATAGGTGATTTCAATAAAAGGAAAATGTGTTTAGAATGAAAGTTACAATTAAAAGAAATGGATAAAGATAATACATAAAAAGCGTATAGGGACCTCTATGAATATGAGAGGGGGATATCCCTTGCTAAAGAAGGGTGCAGTATTTAAATAAAAATGTTGGTGGCTCACGGCCATGGAGTTTCCATGCATGCTCAGACTCAATAATTATAGTAAAATATAATTATTAGTTCTGAAGAATAACTCTGGAGCAGGAGATCGCCTGATGCCTTGTTTCTATGAGTACATTTTTTCTATGGATCAATGTCTTACAGAATATTTTAACAATATCTGCAGGCCTAGCCTTGGTTTACAGAAACAAAAGATGATTTTATAAAGCTGGTACATAGTTGACATATCACAAGTACGATAACATACTGGCAAATTATGGATTACAATAGCTGTATTAATTATTTTCTTTATCATAGTAAATTGGTATAAAGGGATTTAATTGATGTAATTAAATATAATATTGTTGGTGTAGGGAACATTATTAGCTGTTAAACTTTGAGTTAAGAAAGATCTTTATAGGGAAAATATGTATAAATAAATCGAATAGGAATAATGTAAAGGATATGGAAAAAAAATAATTTTTACTTATGTTTGTGAATACCTTTAGGTATAAAATTGCACTAAGTTTCAGTATGCAATCTTCAAAATATTTCCTTCATTATTTTTCAGGCCCATGATATGCAGTCTGCAGCTTGATACAAGTGTCATTTTTCTCTTCTGAGAGCATGACGCCCAGAAATATTTTCTTAGTGTGAGGTCTGTGTATATCCAAGATGATGCCGTCTTCATTAGCTCATATTTCAGGACGAGATTCTGTCCTGCCTTTAGTGCACTTCACATGTTTTTTCTCTTTTCTATTAGCTGTTTTCTCTACCTTCCTTGAGACTGTAGCTGTTTTATCCACTCTCCACACTGTGAAGATCTCTATACAACCCCCTATTCCTCTCTGCTGCTATCTCTAACACTGTGCGAAGGGAGGAGACTAGAGAAGAACCAGGATCAGTACCTCTAATGGATTTGTATCAGTTTGGTGAAAGCCTAAAACTAGACAAAATACTTACAGACACTCTGCAGCAGCAAGATAGTAGAAAATAGTTAATGAAGACCATTTATAAAGTTGTTTACCCCCTTTGTAACTGAGCAAATTTTGACCCTGACTAGTGTCACTTTATGTAGTAATAGCTCTGGAATGCTTTGATGTTTCACAGTGAAGTTTGAGAATGTAACATCTTGTACTTTATGTTAGTAATAAATTTAGTTCGATATGTTTTGCTTTTGCTTTTGTTTTGTAAAAATATCAGAATTTTGGTAAAATTTTTGAGAAATTCACAATTTTCAAACTTTTAATTTTTATATCCTTAACCCAGTTAGACATAATACACAAAATAATTAATAAATACAAGTTCCCATATGTCTACTTTATATCTGCATAATTGTTCAAACTACATTTTATTTCGTTAGGATGGTAGACAGGTTAAAACTTTAGTAGCAATATTTCGTTTCAAGAAATTTACAAAACCTATTACTTTAGAGACCTATGCAAATTTAAATGGACTTTGACTAGCCTATATATTTAAAAACTCCACAAAAGTGATACTATTTTAAAAACTGCACCCTTCAAATACTTCAAAACTGCTGTCAGGTAATTTTCTAACCCTTCATGTGCTACATACGAATTAATGCAAATGGAATGAAAAAAAAATGCAATTTTTCCTCTAAAATGTTGCTTTAGCCTCAATGTTTTTCAGTTTTACAATTGATAGCATGACAAAATTGACCCACAGTTTGTTACCCACCAGTATCTTCTGAGCATGCTGATACCCTACACATAGTCGGGAATGTCTGTTTGGACAAAGCAGGGCTCGAAGGAGAGGAGCATCATTTGAATTTTGGAACATGTTTGGCTGAAATAGTGGTTATAATAACTTCAAATCTCATCAAACATTATTCACAATGGTGGACACCAACAAAGAATATTAGACACTCAGAGAAGGGGGAAAAGGGGAAAGAATGTGAATAAAAATTAACTTTTACTAATTAATATTAAACAATGTGTTTTATTAAAATGAATTAACATACATACTAATCAGGATGTATATTGAGTCACAGTTAGTTGTATTGTTATATTATAAATCACAACTGTGATCCACTAAAGTCCCGATATGATACATGACTACAGAGATAAAATTAAACAGGATCCCTAACCATTGTCCTTTTTAAATTATTGGTTGGGTTTCATATGTCCATTAATAGGGTCTGGGATTTGATGCTAGAAATGAATTATATAAATAATAGATTCCATTTGATACACTACACTGGGTCAAGAAAGTATAAGGGTATGTTTCCACGGTAAGGAAACGCTGCGTGTTTGACGCTGTGTACAGCCGCAGCGTCAAACACGCAGTGTCCAGATGTTGCATCATAGTGGATTGGATTTCATGAAATCCCTTCTCCACTATGCGTTCAAACACGCAGGCGGTAGACCTGTGTAAACGGACATGCGGCGCGTCTTTTCAGATCGCAGCATGTCTATTTACCTTGCGGCGACGTAAATAACACAGTCCTATCTAGCGCTGCGGCATATCTGAGCACATCCGGATTCACCGCGTGTTCAGAAGGGGGCGGGGCTTTGGGCAGAGCGGACTTTCCGCTCCGTCCAAAACGCCAGGTTTCCTTAACATGGAAACGTACCCTAATAGACTTCTTGGATGTTAAGTAATATGCACTATCAGGTAGAATGCAGTGGTGTAATAATGCTATGATATAACTGGTGCATTATTGATCAGCTAATAAGAGAGAGAGATGACATACAGTCAGCTGGAGAAACGGCATGTGTTTGTGTTACTGCCATACTCTACTGTACTATGATTGCCGCCAAAGCTCTAATACGCTGAACACATCTATATTTGTGTGGTCAGCGGAGATTATTTTCAATTGAATGGAGTGACAGTGTAGTTATACTGCCAGATTAGCCAAGCACTTTATTATCAATATTATAAGTGGGTTTCTAGAGTGTCATACAGCTTAGACTGAAGGCAGCATGCAAATCTATGCCCCTGCTGTAATCTAATGTGATAGCCACCGTCACTTTATCTCATTGGCCGCAGGTATGTATATGCAGTCAGCGAAAGAGACTGCGTGCAGGTGTATCAACCACGCATGCGGTCCTGCAGCGTTCACTGTTAGGCCGGCGTCACACTGGCGACAGAATCGGACGACTGCAATGCGATGAAAAATCGTATTGCAGTCTGCCCTATGTTAATCTATGGAGCAGCTCCCAGTATCAGATTTTTTGTGTCCGTTTTAAACGTCCGTGTGCAATCGCAGCATGCTGCGATTGTCACCGATTGTGGGTCGACTATCGCCAATGCAAGTCTATGGGAGCGATGAAAAATCTGATTACAAACGGACTGCATGTGTGACTTGCGATGAAATCGCATCGGTGTCCTTTAGAAAAGCCGGCAATTCATCCCCGGCTATACTGTAAAATCACACTGACAGCTTTAATAAAGACTAGAAAGAATAGATATACACACATAGAATACATATATTATATATATATATATATATATGTAATTGTGACATGTATATATATATATATTTATATTTCCTAGACTTCTACATACTGTAATAGCCGCAAATTCAATTGCCGGCTTCTGTGAAATCACAGAAGCCGACATGAAATGATACATTGTTTCCACACAGTTAACCATGTCATTTCCTGTATTTTGATATTTGTTTAGAACTTACAATTACATGAGTGTATTTGTGCTAAATTTCAGACATGTAGGGGTTAATTAAAGGTGTAAATTCGTTGACAAAAAAATGCGTGGGCTCCCGCTGTATTTTCTCCACCAGACAGACAAAGCAAGCGAGTGGGGGCAGATAATAATAGCCTAGGGAGGGTACTTTTTTTTTGTGCCCCCCCTGGCTACTAACATCTGCCCCCAGACACTCCAGAAAGGGCAAATCTATAATTAGATTCGCCCTTTCTGGCACTTTGCCCGTCTATTCCCATTGCCCTGTAGCGGTGGCGAATGGGTTAATAATCTCACCTTAATGTCACCTTAGTATTGAAAGGTGACCTTACGGCAGGTTAATAATTGAGAGCTGTCAATTAGACAACTATCAATTATTAATCCTATTGAAGTAAATAAAAAAACACACACACACACTTTAAGAATAAATAATTTTAATGAAATAAAAACACATATTTTTGACCATCTTTTATTTAAGTCTTAATCCGTTCGAAGCCCTTGTTCTTCTAAAATAAATATAAAATAATAAAACAACATTATTCTTACCTATCTGGCAATCTGTCACGTCCCACGATGTAATCCTTCACAAAGGGTTAACTAGCAATCAGATAAGCAGCGCAAGTAATCCTGCGTGCTCATCTGATAGCTCCTGAATGAATGAGCTTATCTCCTGTCGACAGGAGAGGATGTGATTCATGAATGAAGCTTAATTGATTGTATCCACTTTCACCTTAGGTCAGGTCACTCAAGTGAAAGTGGCAATAAATCAATTAAGCTCCATTCATGAATCTATTCCTCTCCTTTCGCTGGGAGAGTAACTGATTCATTCAGGGGAATACAGGTCTGAGACAGCATTATTAGCTCTCTGCGACCTGTAACCTGTTAACCCTTTCTGATGGATTACAGTGTGGGACCTGACTGTACTTCGGATTGGTAAGAATCATTTTGCTTTTTTATTTTATTTTTATTACAGGAAATGGTTTTAGCAAGAAAATAAAATATTGTCAAAAACTGTGTGATTATTTCATTAAACTTCTTTTTTATTAAACTGTGTGTGTTTGATTTTTCTATCATACAATAGGATTAATAATTGATAGTTGTCTAATTGACAGCTCTCAATTATTAACCTGCCTTAAGGTCACCTTTCAATACTAAGGTGACATTAAGGTGACATTATTAACCCATTCGCCACCGCTACAGGGCAATGGGAATAGACGGGCAAAGTGCCAGAAAGGGCGAATTTAATTATAGATTTGCCCTTTCTGGGGTGTCTGGGGGCAGATGTTAGTAGCCAGGGGGGGCACAAAAATGTACCCTCCCTAGGCTGTTATTATCTGCCCCCACTCGCTTGCTTTGTCTGTCTGGTGGAGAAAATACAGCGGGAGCCCACGCATTTTTTTCAACGAAATTACACCTTTAATTAACCCCTACATGTCTGAAATTTTGCACAAATACACTCATGTAATTGTAAGTTCTAAACAAATATCAAAATACAGGAAATGACATGGTTAACTGTGTGGAAACAATGTATCATTTCATGTCGGCTTCTGTGATTTCACAAAAGCCGGCAATTGAATTAGCGGCTATAACAGTATGTAGAAGTCTAGGAACTATAAATATATGTATATATATGTCACAATGACATGTACAGGTCCTTCTCAAAAAATTAGCATATAGTGCTAAATTTCATTATTTTCCATAATGTAATGATTAAAATTAAACTTTCATATATTTTAGATTCATTACACACCAACTGAAATTTTTCAGGTCTTTAATTGTTTTAATACTGATGATTTTGGCATACAGCTCATGAAAACCCAAAAATCCTGTCTCAAAAAATTAGCATATTTCATCCGTCCAATAAAATAAAAGTGTTTAAAACAAAATAAAAAAAAAAACATCAAATAATAAAGTTCAGTTATGCACTCAATACTTGGTCGGGAATCCTTTTGCAGAAATGACTGCTTCAATGCGGCGTGGCATGGAGGCAATCAGCCTGTGGCACTGCTGAGGTGTTATGGAGTCCCAGGATGCTTCGATAGCGGCCTTAAGCTCATCCAGAGTGTTGGGTCTTGCGTCTCTCAACTTTCTCTTCACAATATCCCACAGATTCTCTATGGGGTTCAGGTCAGGAGAGTTGGCAGGCCAATTGAGCACAGTAATACCATGGTCAGTAAACCATTTACCAGTGGTTTTGGCACTGTGAGCAGGTGCCAGGTCGTGCTGAAAAATGAAATCTTCATCTCCATAAAGCATTTCAGCCGATGGAAGCATGAAGTGCTCCAAAATCTCCTGATAGCTAGCTGCATTGATCCTGCCCTTGATGAAACACAGTGGACCATCACCAGCAGCTGACATGGCACCCCACACCATCACTGACTGTGGGTACTTGACACTGGACTTCAGGCATTTTGGCATTTCCTTCTCCCCAGTCTTCCTCCAGACTCTGGCACCTTGATTTCCGAATGACATGCACAATTTGCTTTCATCAGAAAAAAGTACTTGGGACCACTTAGCAACAGTCCAGTGCTGCTTCTCTGTAGCCCAGTGCTGCTTCTCTGTTTCTGGTTCAAAAGTGGCTTTACCTGGGGAATGCGGCACCTGTAGCCCATTTCCTGCACACGCCTGTGCACGGTGGCTCTGGATGTTTCTACTCCAGACTCAGTCCACTGCTTCCGCAGGTCCCCCAAGGTCTGGAATCGGTCCTTCTCCACAATCTTCCTCAGGGTCCGGTCACCTTTTCTCGTTGTACAGCGTTTTCTGCCACATTGTTTCCTTCCAACAGACTTCCCATTGAGGTGCCTTGATACAGCACTCTGGGAACAGCCTAATTGTTCAGAAATTTCTTTCTGGGTCTTATCCTCTTGCTTGAGGGTGTCAATGATGGCCTTCTGGACATCAGTCAGGTCGGCAGTCTTACCCATGATGGCGGTTTTGAGTAATGAACCAGGCAGGGAGTTTTTAAAAGCCTCAGGAATCTTTTGCATGTGTTTAGAGTTAATTAGTTGATTCAGAAGATTAGGTTAATAGCTCGTTTAGAGAACCTTTTCTTGATATGCTAATTTTTTGAGACAGGATTTTTGAGTTTTCATGAGCTGTATGCCAAAATCATCAGTATTAAAACAATAAAAGACCTGAAAAATTTCAGTTGGTGTGTAATGAATCTAAAATATATGAAAGTTTAATTTTAATCATTACATTATGGAAAATAATGAAATTTAGCACTATATGCTAATTTTTGAGAAGGACCTGTAATATATATATATATATATATATATATATATATATATATATGTGTTCTATGTGTATATATCTATTCTTTTTTTTGTGATTGAAATACTATTCTTTTGGATCCATTATATGTCAGTTTTGCAAGCCTGCGAGAAAATCTCGCAAGTCGAATGAAAATCGGATGTTACAAGGTACACACACATGCGACTAAATCGCATCTTTGAAGGAAAATCGGATGCCAGAAGGATGTGTGATGTTTGCATTTTGATCCGACAATCGACCGACTAAAACGGACCGATTTTTTGTCGTTGTGTGTGACGCCGGCCTTATAAATTATACAGCTACTTGAATATCAGTTGTACTACGGCTTCACATGAAAAAGGCAGTGTAGCCGCGTGCATAGGTATCTGGTAGCTGGCACCCTATAACTATTAGAGCTCTGATATCATGTGTCTGTTCGGGACATACACCCCAGATGTGCGATTCACCAGGGAAACTGTCTTTTTTTAAGTTTGTTACCCAGTAGCTTCAGAGCACGCTGATACCCCACATATGGTCAGGAACTTCTGTTTGGACAAACAGCCTGGCACGGAAGGAGCATCATTTAAATTTTGGAACACATGTTTGGCTGAAATAGATTGCGGGCACCATGTCGCATTTGAAGGGCCCCTAAGATGTGTAAACAGCAGAAACCCCACAAAAATGACCCCATTTGGAAATTAAACCCCATTTTGAATCCACAGGTACTACGCAAAATTTTATAACATTAGGTTGTCATATTTCAAATTTTCAATTTTTTAAACAAAAATGTTGATTTAGCCTCAGGTTTTGCACTTTTGAAAGAGGTAACACGAAAAAAATATACCCCACAATTTGTTACCCACTTTCTTCTTAGAGTGGCAATACCCCACATGTAGTCCAAAGTTCTGTTTGGGCACACGACAGGGCTCAGAAGGGAAGAAGCTACATTTGGTATTTGGAATGTATATTTGGCAGGAATAGATTGCAGACAACAAAGCAGCAGAAACCCTTAACAAGTGACCCCATTTTGGAAACTCAATCCATCACGAAATTCATCTGTGTGTTGAGCTTGTTAAACCCATAGGTGCTTCACAAACTATTTAAAATGTGGATGTGAAAACGAAAATTACATTTTTGCTTGAGACCCAAATTTGTAATTTTAACAATGGATGATAGGAGAAAATGGACCCTATGATTTGATACGCAATTTCACCCATCAAAGAATTCATCTAATGGTGTACTGAGCATTTTTAACCTACAGGTGATTCAATAATATTTTATAATATTTAGATGTGAAAACAAAAAATTACATTTTTTTCACTAAAATTCTTTTTTAGCACCAAATTTATTATTTACACAAGAGATAATAGGAGAAAATGGACCCCATAATTTGCTATGAAATTTCTCTCGAGCGCAGTGATACCCCATATGTTGTCAAAAACTAATGTTTGGGCACATGGCATAACTCAGAAAGCACTATTTAGTTTTTAGAATGCAAATTTGGACACTGTGTTGCATTTGCAGAGCCCCTGAGGTTCCAAAAAAGCAAAAACAAAACCACAACTGACTCCATATGGCAAAGTAAACCCCATAAAGAATTGATCTAACAATGTGGTAAGCTTTTTTAACCCACAAACTACATCATAGAATTTTACAAGATTGGGCCATGAAAAGGAAAAACTTTATTTTAGCCTCAATGTTTTAATTTATAGAATGTACAATAGAAGAAAATGGACAGGACAATTTGTTATGCAACTTTTACCGAACGTGGCAATAACCCATATTTGATTGCACACTACTGTTTAAGCACACGAGTGGATCAAGTGAGAAGGAGTGCTGCTTGACTTTAAGAACACAGATTCCATTTAAATAAATTGTGGGATCCATTAGACGAGCCCTGGAGGTGACAGATCATCAGAAACCCCCACAATGACCCCATATTGGAAACTTCACTGCTTAACCCCTTAACGACCAGGTGTATTTTTGTTTTTGCGTTTTCGTTTTTTGCTCCCCTTCTTCCCAGAACCATAACTTTTTTATTTTTTGGTCAAAATGGCCATGTGAGAGCTTGTTTTTTGCAAGACGAGTTGTACTTTTGAATGACATCATTGGTTTAGCTTTTAACATATCGTGAACTGGAAAATGTAAAAAAAATTCCAAGTGCGGTGAAATTGCAAAAAAATGCAATTCTATGGTTGTTTTTTTTTTTTGTTTTTTTTACCATGTTCACTAAATGCTAAGAATGACCAGGCATTATGATTCTACAGGTCATTATGAGTTTACACACACCAAACATGTATAGGTTCTTTTTTATTTAAGTGGTGAAAAAAAATTCCAAAATTTGTTAAAAAAAAATTGCGCTATTTTCCAATACCCATAGCGTCTCCATTAATCATGATCTGGGGCTGGATGAGGGCTTATTTTTTGCGCACTGAGCTGATGTTTTTAATGATACCATTGTAATGTATGTAGTACAGTTCATATAGCGTCTTGTGCTTGGGTGCGATGAAAATACATGAGACACAGGTTTGATATAGAAAGTCTTGTATTCCTTCATACAAGTTGGCAAAAATAGTCACACAGTTTGCAGACACAGAGGCAGGAGACACAGCAGGCCAGAGTAATCTAAGCTCAGCAATCACTCTCCACAACAGGTTCAGGATCTTCTTCTCTGTTACCGTAAGTCCATGCAAACGTGGGTCTTTCAAAGAGCAGGGTTCAGAGTCCACAAGTGCTTCAGAGTTCCTCAGTAGGAATAGCTGGAGTACAGGGTCCAAGGCTTTAGGAGTCAGGTCACAGGTTCACTGCAGGCTAGATTCTGAAGCACTGATTGCTCAACTGTGGCTGCTTAAGAAGCAAAGGAGAGAATCAGGGCGGGAACATGCAAGCTGGAAACTCCATTCTGACTGAGGGCAAGATAGCTGCAGCAAGACAGAAAGTAAAATGGCTGACGAACAAACTGAGTTTCAGGAACATGTACACAGAACCTTACATTACTCCCCCCTTAGGGACAACCTCCGGATGACCTCAGACCAGGCTTGTGTGGGTACCTCTGATGAAACTGACGGAGCAAGCGAGGAGCATTAACGTTATTGACTGGTTCCCATGAGTTGTCCTCCACTGGGTAGCCCTGCCATTTAATCAGATATTGTAACTGATTTCTATACAACCTGGAATCTAAAATCCTTTCCACCACAAATTCTTCCTGACCATCGACTAGCACTGGGTCAGGGCAAGGAGAAGAACGTCCAGGAAACGTATTGGGTGTCGCAGCCTTTAGTAGGGATACATGAAAAACAGGGTGGATTCTCAAAGTTCTGGGCAGTTGAAGACGACAAGCAACGGCACTTATAATTTTACTGATTTTATAGGGTCCAATGTACTTATGTCCCAACTTAGACGATGGAATCCTTAACTTAAGATTTCTGGTTGACAGCCAGACCAAGTCTCCTACCTTGAAAGCTGGTGCAGGTTTACGAAATTTATCTGCTGCTTTCTTGTACCTTTCCTGAGCCGATTCCAGATTCTCCTTTAGAAGATCCATATTCTTCTGTAAAGACGTGATTCTTTCAGCCACTGCTGGTAAAGGCGTTTCTATGGGAAATCGTGGTAGAATGTTAGGATGATAACCTAGATTAGAGTAAAAAGGAGACTGCTTAGTGGAGGCACTCTGAGAGTTGTTATACGAAAACTCAGCTAATGGAAGTAGATCCACCCAATCATCCTGTAGGTGGCAGATAAAGCAGCGGAGATACTGCTCCAGGGTTTGATTGGTTCGTTCGGTCTGTCCATTAGTCTGGGGATGAAAAGCAGAAGAAAGGTTTACTTTAATGTCCAATGCTGCACAGAAATTTTGCCAAAACCTAGAAGTGAATTGCACCCCTCGATCCGAAATAACCTCATCCGGTACTCCATGTAAGCGAAACACATCTTTAATCATCAAATCTGATGTCTGTTTTGCAGTGGGTAAGCCGACACAAGGGATAAAATGAGCTGCCTTTGTTAGACGGTCAACCACCACTAGAATGGTGTTCTTCCCTTGAGAGGTTGGTAACTCCACAATAAAGTCCATAGAAATGGATCCCCACGGGCGGGACGGGGTGGGAAGAGGCTGTAACAGACCAGTTGGTGAGGAGCGAGGTGTTTTGCATCTTGCACAGACTTCACATGAAGTGACATAGTTTAAAACATCCTTCCTGCAAGTGGGCCACCAAAAGAAACGAGAAAGAAATTCCTGTGTCTTTAGAATTCCTCTATGCCCAGCTATCTTGGAATCGTGAATGAGTTGCAATACTCTCAATCTGACTGTTTCAGGAATATACAGGCGTTGTCCCTGAATCCACACACCATTCTTAAAGACAAGACTTACGTCCCTTGGGGGTTGTGCCAAAAAGGAATCCGCATGGTATGCTTCCTTGATGTCCTTAAGTAGGTCTTGATTATGAATTACTCCTAGGAATCTAGAGTCAGGAAGAATAGTCTTAGGAGGAGTAATTGGACGTGTCTCTGCTGAGTAAATCCTAGAGAGTGCATCAGCCTTTCCATTGCGCGATCCTGGTCTATAAGAAATGATAAAATTAAATTGGTTTAAGAAAAGATTCCAGCGAGCCTGGCGAGGAGTCAGGCACTTAGCCGACCTGATAAACTCAAGGTTACGATGGTCTGTCAGGACGACTATTTGCTGTGCAGCTCCCTGAAGGTGTCTCCATTCTTTGAAGGCGGCAATAATGGCCAACAACTCTCTATTGCCCACATCGTAGTTCCTCTCAGCCGAAGACAACTGCAGGGAAAAGAAGGCACAGGGATGCAAGACATTCTTCTCACCTGTTCTCTGAGAGAGTATAGCTCCAACGGCACAGTCTGAAGCATCCACCTCTATTATGAAGGCAAGCTCGGGGTTGGGATGTACTAGTATAGGTGCAGTGGTAAATTTATCTTTTAGACGGGAAAATGCTTCCTGGGCTTGGGGAGTCCAGGAGAACCTAGACTCTTTCCGGGTAAGTTGGGTGATAGGTGACACTACCTCAGAGAAATTTCTAATGAAACGTCTATAGAAGTTGGCAAACCCGATGAAGCGCTGTACCTCCTTCACATTTCTAGGACTTGGCCAATCCTTGATGGCTTGGGTTTTGCTTCCATCCATACTAATTCCTTGTGTAGACAGTACATACCCCAGAAATTGAATTTCGGTCCTATGGAATTCACACTTTTCAAGTTTGATGTAAAGATGATTTTGTCTTAGACGTTCCAAGACCATTCTCACATGTCCATGATGTTCCTCTGTGGAGTTAGAAAAAATTAGAATATCATCCAAATAAATTACCACGAATGTATCTAGGAGATCCCTGAAGATGTCATTCACCAAGTGTTGGAAAGTGGCTGGGGCGGTACTCAGACCAAAAGGCATGACTAGATATTCAAAGTGTCCATAGCGTGACCTGAATGCAGTCTTCCATTCATCCCCAGGTCTAATACGGACTAAGTTATAGGCCCCACGAAGATCTAGTTTAGAGAAAATTTTGGCATGTCGCACTCTCTCCAATAACTCAGGGATTAAAGGCAATGGATAACGGTTTCTAATAGTAACCTTATTGAGTTCCCTATAGTCTACGCATGGTCTCAGAGATCCATCTTTCTTCTTTACAAAGAAGATGGGTGCACCTGCAGGAGATGAAGAGGGGCGTATGAAGCCCTTGGCTAGATTTTCATCTATGTAATCCTTTAAAGCCTTTAGCTCGGGCCCCGCCAGGGGGTAGATCTTACCAAAAGGTATCTCTGCTCCAGGCAATAATTCAATTGGACAATCATATGGACGGTGAGGAGGAAGCTGGTCAGCGTTCTTCTTGTCACATAAATCCACATAGTCCTGGTATACAGCTGGTAGTTCAGGGACTGACATGGTTCCTTTAGGAACAGAGCAAGCTGAAACTTTTGGACTCATCTGTTTCTCTGGAAAGTGTAATTCCTTGGTCTCCCAGTTAATGGTAGGATTCTGAGCCTGCAGCCATGGTAGCCCTAGAATAATGGGAAAGTGGGGAGAAGAGATAAGCATAAAGGACAGTTTCTCTTGATGATCTTTACCCATAAGAACCTTCAAAGGCTCTGTTTCCTGATCCACTGGTCCAGAGGTCAGCAGGGAGCCATCCACAGTTTCCATCTGTACTGGAGTAGCCTTCTTCACTGAACGTATCCCCTGTTTCAGAGCAAAGGAGACATCCATAAAATTTCCACTTGCCCCTGAGTCGATCATAGCAGAGCTAGACACCCAAGCTGAGTCAACCCAGAGTTTGATGGAAAGAAAGCAATGAGAATTGTTTTTCTTACAACTCAGCTGGGACACCGCTGAGGAAACTTGAAAAATGGCAGCGTTTACACAGTCAACGTCCTCAGAGGTAACGGAGTTTAAGTCCGAGAAATCAAGATCTGTTGCTGCAGATCTCTCTGGAGCCTGAGGCTCGGACCTGACAGATCCCCTCTCGCAACACTCACAATGAATGAGTGCTGCAGTAGTCTTACGAGAACGGCTGGGGCAGTTTATAATGAAGTGCCCTGACTTACCACAATAGAAACATAGATTCTCCTTAAAACGATGTTCCTTGCGTGCATCACTAACCCGTCATTGTAAAGAGTCTACTTGCATGGGTTCAGGTTCAGGCTCCCGTGTAATCCTACTCAAAGGTTCCTTACCTGGAGAGGAAGGTAGGAAAAGGTTAGTGTGATTGCTTTCGAACCATCTCTCTTGCCTGCGTTCAGTCAGACGAGTATCAATACGGATGCAGTAGTTAATAAAGTCACCTAACGCAGTGGGAGGGTCGGCACGAGCAAGTTCATCCTTAATCAGTGGAGATAACCCTTTCGAAAAATAGATTTTTTGGCGGAACTGTCCCAGGTGGTATCAAGGGCCCATCTCCTGAAATCCAAGGCATATTCAGCTACCGAGTGCTTACCTTGGCGCAAAGCTAACATGGCTGCTTCAGCTGTTGCACCTCGATTGGGGTCATCAAACACCTGCCCCATGGCTGAAATAAAAGCATCAAGGTGATTCAAACAATCATCCTCAGTCTCAATCAGAGGGTTTGCCCACATCAAAGCCTTGTTGGTAAGCAACATAATTATAGTAAGCACCTTAGATCGTTCAGTGGGAAATTGTGAAGCATGTGCAGAAAAAAAAAGATTGCATTGATTAATAAATCCCCTGAATTTCTCACGTTCACCGCCAAAACGAAAAGGGGGCAACTTGGGAATCCCAGAACTCGGGGCTAAGGCAGGAGTCTGGACTCGCTCCTCTAGAACCTCAATCCTGGCTCGCAAATCCTGGGCAGTCTGTCCAAACACTTGCAAATTGTGATTAGTGAGGTCCTGTAGGCTTGAAAAACGGGTCTTTATATTCTGCAAATCTGTAAGGATATTATCAGTCACTCCGCAAAGTTCCTTTATGCGGGCCTCCATTTTCCAGATCTTTTAAGACAGGAGTACTGGAAGAAGAGGAGAGGAGAAAAAAAAAAACAATAGTGTTTACCTGTGGTAACACTGCAGAGAGAAAAAAAAATTAAGGGAACTGCTCACCTGGAATGGTTGTGAGAAGTCACAACCACTATCATCACAGAAAGTTCACCCGGACATCTGATATCCACAGTTACAGCAGACAAAAAAGAGAAAAGAAAAAAAAAAAAAAAACAATAGTGTTTACCTGTGGTAACACTGCAGAAAAAAAAAACACTTAAGGGAATTGCTCACCTGGAATGGTTGTGAGAAGTCACAACCACTGTCATCACAGAAAGTACAACCGGACATCCGATATCCACAGTTACAGCAGACACAGCCTTTCCAGACCCAGCAGACACTAACATTTGGCTTCAGAATCTTGTAATGTATGTAGTACAGTTCATATAGCGTCTTGTGCTTGGGTGCGATGAAAATACATGAGACACAGGTTTGATATAGAAAGTCTTGTATTCCTTCATACAAGTTGGCAAAAATAGTCACACAGTTTGCAGACACAGAGGCAGGAGACACAGCAGGCCAGAGTAATCTAAGCTCAGCAATCACTCTCCACAACAGGTTCAGGATCTTCTTCTCTGTTACCGTAAGTCCATGCAAACGTGGGTCTTTCAAAGAGCAGGGTTCAGAGTCCACAAGTGCTTCAGAGTTCCTCAGTAGGAATAGCTGGAGTACAGGGTCCAAGGCTTTAGGAGTCAGGTCACAGGTTCACTGCAGGCTAGATTCTGAAGCACTGATTGCTCAACTGTGGCTGCTTAAGAAGCAAAGGAGAGAATCAGGGCGGGAACATGCAAGCTGGAAACTCCATTCTGACTGAGGGCAAGATAGCTGCAGCAAGACAGAAAGTAAAATGGCTGACGAACAAACTGAGTTTCAGGAACATGTACACAGAACCTTACAACCATTTTGGTGCAGACACAATCTGTTCATCGTCCGCTATTGCATTTTAATGCAATGTTGCAGAGACCAAAAAAACGTAATTCTCCCTTTTTAACTTTTTTTTCTCGTTACATCGTTTAGCGATCAGGTTAATTCTTTTTTTATATTGATAGAGCGGGCTATTATGAATGCTGCGATACCAAATATATGTATATTTTATTTTATTTATTTTGAATGAGGTGAAAGGGGGGTGATTTGACCTTTTATATTTTTTTATATTTTTAAAAACTTTTTGTTTTTAACTTTTTGCATGCTTCAATAGTCTCTATGGGAGACTAGAAGCTGCAGTACTTTTATCTGCTCTGCTACACACAAGTGATGATCATATCGGTGCTCATAGCAATCTGGCAATGACAACCATAGAGGTCTGCTGGAGACCTCTGGTTGTCATGTCGACCCATAAGTGACCCACGATCATGTCATGGGGTCACAGATGGACGGGATTTCCGACTTCCAGTAAGAGAGTTAAATGCCACTGTCAGAGATTGACAGCAGCATTTAACTAGTTAACAGTTATGTGAGGATATCGATGTATATATCACCTGACATGTGCTTGGAAAGGTGCGGGCTCGTCACCGGAGCCCAAGCCAAACAGGGGAGTCCGCAATTGGCGTACTATTATGCCTAATGTCAGAAAGGGGTTAAAGAATTCACCTAGGTGTGTGGTGAGTATTTCGAACCCACAAATACCTCACAGAATTTTAAAACATTGGGAGATGGAAATAAAACATTTTAGCAGTAAAAGAGTATTTTTTTTGTTTGCTGCAAATGTGTCAGTTAATAGGTGAAACTGGACCCCATAATTTATTGCACAATTTTTCCCGAATGCGATGATGCCCCATATGTCGTTAGAAACTTCTATTTAGCCACACGTCAGAGCTGAGAAGGAAGGAACGCTATTTGGCTTTTGGGGCACAGATTTTGCTAGAATAGTTTGTGGGCGACATTTGCGGAGCCTTGAAGGTGCCAGGACAATAGAAAATTGCAAAACTGACCCCATAATTATTGCACCTCTCTATGAATTAATCTATGGATATAGTGACTATTTTGTAACATCCACGCCAGACTTTTTTTTCTAGAGAATTGCATATATTCCAGTTTAGTGCCCATACATTGTGCACAGCTTGTTCTTCTGGAGACACGTACTCCGTAAATTGTTACGTGTGCTTTCCCTGCTACAATAATGCCAAACATGTGGCCTCTCACTGCGGTTTAGACACAGTGGGCTCAGAGAGAGGGGGCATTTGGATTTAGGACCGTAGAATTAACTGGATTTTATTTGAAGGAGTGTTGGAGATATTTCGCTTTTCCAGTGGTGGATGACAGGCCTGAGTGTGGGCTGGTTTGTGCTGGATAAGTTTTTATTGGTAACATTTTGCGGTACATAATATTTTTCAATCACTTCCAGAATAAGGCTCGGATCACATTCTTGTGTTCTATGTGGCGTACTTACGTCGGGTTTTCCATTTGGCGTCGGCTCCGGTGGTATCCATCTTTTTAGGTGTGTGCACAGATCTGTGGTTGACCACACTTGTGTGCTAAAAGGACACCTAAAATGATGGGACACCGCCGGAGCAGAGACCAGACAAAGTCCAAAGTGACTCCATTTGCCTCATTACAGCAAGTGGCTCCATCAGGGATTTCGTCTGTAAATTATTTAGTGATTTACACTGAAACCTGACATGCAGCGGAGAGCGCAGGATATATGTGAGCCAAGCATTATTCACTTGGTTGGTAGAACGAACAAACACAAGTACAAAAATACTTTTTATTTTTACACAGTTCAACATGTGGTATACGTGATTAGATGACTATATTCTTCAGGTCAGAGCGATTACAGCGATAGTTTTTTTTATGTTTTTCTACTATCACACAGTAAAAAATGCTTTTTTCATTTAAAAAATTGTTTTTCTTCACCGTATTCTGAAAGCTGTAATTTTTTTATTTTTTGGCGAACAGACCTGTAAGAGGGATTATTTTTTACGGGAGGAGTTGAATATTTTTGGTACCATTTTGGGAGTACATAACATTCTTTATTGCTTTTATTCAGATTTTTCAGACAAAGAATGAACAAAAAACAGCAATTCAGTTACTGTTTTTATTTTTGCGCAGTTCATCGTGCGGCAAGAGTG
Source organism: Oophaga sylvatica (assembly GCA_033576555.1). NCBI lineage: Eukaryota > Metazoa > Chordata > Amphibia > Anura > Dendrobatidae > Oophaga > Oophaga sylvatica. The sequence continues at coordinate 347,724,535 of JARQOD010000002.1, forward strand.
ATAAGACTGATATATTGTTTGGGTAAGTATGATTATATCAATACCAGATTTATATAGTTTTTTCTTTTACTCACTAAAAACAATGTTCCAAAATTTAATTTTATTTTTGCATCACCATATTCTGAGAGTTATAACGTTTTTTTTATTTTTTTTATGAATGAGCCATATTAGGGTATTTTGAGGGTCGATTTTTTTTGTGAGATTTTTTTAACTTTTTTATATATTTTACTTAACTTTTTTTATTTTTTCACAGTTTCACTGTGGGACATTTATAATAATAATAATAATAATAATAATCATTTTATTTCTATAGCGCCAACATATTCCGCAGCACTTTACATTATAGAGGGGACTTGTACAGACTATAGACATTACAGCATAACAATAAGTACAGATCAAAGTAGATACCAAGAGGAATGAGGGCCCTGCTCGCAAGCTTACAATCTATGAGGAAAAAGGGGAGACACGAAAGGTAAATGGTAACAATTAGAGTTGAGCGATACTTTCCGATATCCAAAAGTATCGGCATCGGAATGGTATCGCCGATACCCAAAAAATATCGGCGATACCCGATACCGATACCGGAAGTCCAATGTAAGTCTATGGGAACAAAATATCGAAATAAAAAAAACCCCATTCTTGCCTTGTAGGTTAATTGTACATGAAGGAAAACAACAAAGAGTAATGTAGAATGTATTGGGGGAGGTTGAGGAGACATTAAAGGCATAGATGTTTAACCCAATCCAATGGAATAGCATTAATTTTTTTTTTTTAGGAAATACGTTCGGATTGACGAAGAAATTGACAATGTTGTTAACCTTTTTTCTATTTTGTCAAATATGTCTGTTTCACAACTTCCATGGTCTTCACCTTTTTAACTTTTCACACACTTTCTCCTTCATAATCTTCAGCAGCATCATCTTTCTCATCAAATTATTCTTCATCTTCACCTTCTTAATCTTCTAAAACTTCTTGCTATTCATCTTTTTGTTAACATTACTTATATTGTTCTTATTAAACAGTTATTATTCTTCATATTCTACTTCTTCATCTTCTTCCTATTCATCCTTTTCATCATATTCTTATTTGTGACAGACATTCCTGTACTTGTAATCTGTAAAACTCTGAATTTTCATCCTTCCGTTCTTGCTGTCACAAAAGATTTTAATTACAACAGTATTTGTCCGCGTTCAGTTTAGCCTGCAGCAGCATCAGGCATTTTCCAGGGGCACCACGAGGAGGAACGGACTCACCCCCATACACTGCTTAGTCTTCTTCTGCTTAGAATTTAGAGCATATATTTTGCTCTTCATTTTGGTCTTATACTTAATGTTCTTCTGCTTTTTGATCTTCTGCTTATTGTTCTTCTGTCTCTTGTTCTGTATCTTGTAGTTTGTCTTAACCTTCTTTGTCCTGTTGGTGATGGTACAAAAGCCAATGGAAGTAACGAGGACCAGCTGACTGTGCTGGAACCCAGAGGGTCAGCAGAAGGAAAAGAGCCAATGGCACAACCGAGGACCAGCTGACGTTACTGGGACACGGTTACTAAGCAGGAGGTACCTGTGCTCCAAAGCACTACCAAGGACCAGCAGACGTTGCTGGAACTCGGATACTGACATGGAGGCACCTAGGCCAAAGGCACTGCGGAGAACCAGCTGACGGTACTGGAACCCGGATGGGTAGCAGAAGGTACAAGAGCCAATGAAAGTAACGAGGACCAGCTGACTGTGCTGGAACCCGGAGGGTCAGCAGAAGGAAAAGAGCCAATGGCACAACCGAGGACCAGCTGACGTTACTGGGACACGGTTACTAAGCAGGAGGTACCTGTGCTCCAAAGCACTACCAAGGACCAGCAGACGTTGCTGGAACTCGGATACCGACATGGAGGCACCTAGGCCAAAGGCACTGCGGAGAACCAGCTGACGGTACTGGAACCCGGATGGGTAGCAGAAGGTACAAGAGCCAATGAAAGTAACGAGGACCAGCTGACTGTGCTGGAACCCGGAGGGTCAGCAGAAGGAAAAGAGCCAATGGCACAACCGAGGACCAGCTGACGTTACTGGGACACGGTTACTAAGCAGGAGGTACCTGTGCTCCAAAGCACTACCAAGGACCAGCAGACGTTGCTGGAACTCGGATACCGACATGGAGGCACCTAGGCCAAAGGCACTGCGGAGAACCAGCTGACGGTACTGGAACCCGGATGGGTAGCAGAAGGTACAAGAGCCAATGAAAGTAACGAGGACCAGCTGACTGTGCTGGAACCCGGAGGGTCAGCAGAAGGAAAAGAGCCAATGGCACAACCGAGGACCAGCTGACGTTACTGGGACACGGTTACTAAGCAGGAGGTACCTGTGCTCCAAAGCACTACCAAGGACCAGCAGACGTTGCTGGAACTCGGATACCGACATGGAGGCACCTAGGCCAAAGGCACTGCGGAGAACCAGCTGACGGTACTGGAACCCGGATGGGTAGCAGAAGGTACCCATGGAAATTAAAGTTGAGGCAGCAGGACTGTTTGCCGTTCACACAGCAGGGGAACAGCTGACATTACTGAACCCCAGTAACACAGGAGCAAGTGTAGACTGTGCTAACAGCACTTCCGAGAAACAACTGGCGGTGTTGTAACCCAGGGATGAGAAGAGAACATGGTGGAGGCAGCAGGACTTTTTGCCGTTCACACAGCAGGGGAACAGCTGACATTACTGAACCCCAGTAACACGGGAGCAAGTGTAGACTGTGCTAACAGCACTTCTGAGAAACAACTGGCGGTGTTGTAACCCAGGGATGAGAAGAGAACATGGTGGAGGCAGCAGGACTGTTTGCCGTTCACACAGCAGGGGAACAGCTGACATTACTGAACCCCAGTAACACAGGAGCAAGTGTAGACTGTGCTAACAGCACTTCCGAGAAACAACTGGCGGTGTTGTAACCCAGGGATGAGAAGAGAACATGGTGGAGGCAGCAGGACTTTTTGCCGTTCACACAGCAGGGGAACAGCTGACATTACTGAACCCCAGTAACACAGGAGCAAGTGTAGATTGTGATAACAGCACTTCTGAGAAACAACTGGCGGTGTTGTAACCCAGGGATGAGAAGAGAACATGGTGGAGGCAGCAGGACTTTTTGCCGTTCACACAGCAGGGGAACAGCTGACATTACTGAACCCCAGTAACACAGGAGCAAGTGTAGACTGTGCTAACAGCACTTCCGAGAAACAACTGGCGGTGTTGTAGCCCAGGGATGAGAAGAGAACATGGTGGAGGCAGCAGGACTTTTTGCAGTTCACACAGCAGGGGAACAGCTGACATTACTGAACCCCAGTAACACAGGAGCAAGTGTAGACTGTGCTAACAGCACTTCCGAGAAACAACTGGCGGTGTTGTAGCCCAGGGATGAGAAGAGAACATGGTGGAGGCAGCAGGACTTTTTGCCGTTCACACAGCAGGGGAACAGCTGACATTACTGAACCCCAGTAACACAGGAGCAAGTGTAGACTGTGCTAACAGCACTTCCGAGAAACAACTGGCGGTGTTGTAGCCCAGGGATGAGAAGAGAACATGGTGGAGGCAGCAGGACTTTTTGCCATTCACACAGCAGGGGAACAGCTGACATTACTGAACCCCAGTAACACAGGAGCAAGTGTAGACTGTGCTAACAGCACTTCTGAGAAACAACTGGCGGTGTTGTAACCCAGGGATGAGAAGAGAACATGGTGGAGGCAGCAGGACTTTTTGCCGTTCACACAGCAGGGGAACAGCTGACATTACTGAACCCCAGTAACACAGGAGCAAGTGTAGACTGTGCTAACAGCACTTCTGAGAAACAACTGGCGGTGTTGTAACCCAGGGATGAGAAGAGAACATGGTGGAGGCAGCAGGACTGTTTGCCGTTCACACAGCAGGGGAACAGCTGACATTACTGAACCCCAGTAACACAGGAGCAAGTGTAGACTGTGATAACAGCACTTCTGAGAAACAACTGGCGGTGTTGTAACCCAGGGATGAGAAGAGAACATGGTGGAGGCAGCAGGACTTTTTGCCGTTCACACAGCAGGGGAACAGCTGACATTACTGAACCCCAGTAACACAGGAGCAAGTGTAGACTGTGCTAACAGCACTTCCGAGAAACAACTGGCGGTGTTGTAGCCCAGGGATGAGAAGAGAACATGGTGGAGGCAGCAGGACTTTTTGCCGTTCACACAGCAGGGGAACAGCTGACATTACTGAACCCCAGTAACACAGGAGCAAGTGTAGACTGTGCTAACAGCACTTCCGAGAAACAACTGGCGGTGTTGTAACCCAGGGATGAGAAGAGAACATGGTGGAGGCAGCAGGACTTTTTGCCGTTCACACAGCAGGGGAACAGCTGACATTACTGAACCCCAGTAACACAGGAGCAAGTGTAGACTGTGCTAACAGCACTTCTGAGAAACAACTGGCGGTGTTGTAACCCAGGGATGAGAAGAGAACATGGTGGAGGCAGCAGGACTGTTTGCCGTTCACACAGCAGGGGAACAGCTGACATTACTGAACCCCAGTAACACAGGAGCAAGTGTAGACTGTGCTAACAGCACTTCCGAGAAACAACTGGCGGTGTTGTAGCCCAGGGATGAGAAGAGAACATGGTGGAGGCAGCAGGACTTTTTGCCGTTCACACAGCAGGGGAACAGCTGACATTACTGAACCCCAGTAACACAGGAGCAAGTGTAGACTGTGCTAACAGCACTTCTGAGAAACAACTGGCGGTGTTGTAACCCAGGGATGAGAAGAGAACATGGTGGAGGCAGCAGGACTTTTTGCCGTTCACACAGCAGGGGAACAGCTGACATTACTGAACCCCAGTAACACAGGAGCAAGTGTAGACTGTGTAACAGCACTTCTGAGAAACAACTGGCGGTGTTGTAACCCAGGGATGAGAAGAGAACATGGTGGAGGCAGCAGGACTTTTTGCCGTTCACACAGCAGGGGAACAGCTGACATTACTGAACCCCAGTAACACAGGAGCAAGTGTAGACTGTGCTAACAGCACTTCCGAGAAACAACTGGCGGTGTTGTAGCCCAGGGATGAGAAGAGAACATGGTGGAGGCAGCAGGACTTTTTGCCGTTCACACAGCAGGGGAACAGCTGACATTACTGAACCCAGTAACACAGGAGCAAGTGTAGACTGTGCTAACAGCACTTCCGAGAAACAACTGGCGGTGTTGTAACCCAGGGATGAGAAGAGAACATGGTGGAGGCAGCAGGACTTTTTGCCGTTCACACAGCAGGGGAACAGCTGACATTACTGAACCCCAGTAACACAGGAGCAAGTGTAGACTGTGCTAACAGCACTTCCGAGAAACAACTGGCGGTGTTGTAGCCCAGGGATGAGAAGAGAACATGGTGGAGGCAGCAGGACTTTTTGCCGTTCACACAGCAGGGGAACAGCTGACATTACTGAACCCCAGTAACACAGGAGCAAGTGTAGACTGTGCTAACAGCACTTCTGAGAAACAACTGGCGGTGTTGTAACCCAGGGATGAGAAGAGAACATGGTGGAGGCAGCAGGACTGTTTGCCGTTCACACAGCAGGGGAACAGCTGACATTACTGAACCCCAGTAACACAGGAGCAAGTGTAGACTGTGCTAACAGCACTTCTGAGAAACAACTGGCGGTGTTGTAACCCAGGGATGAGAAGAGAACATGGTGGAGGCAGCAGGACTTTTTGCCGTTCACACAGCAGGGGAACAGCTGACATTACTGAACCCCAGTAACACAGGAGCAAGTGTAGACTGTGCTAACAGCACTTCTGAGAAACAACTGGCGGTGTTGTAACCCAGGGATGAGAAGAGAACATGGTGGAGGCAGCAGGACTGTTTGCCGTTCACACAGCAGGGGAACAGCTGACATTACTGAACCCCAGTAACACAGGAGCAAGTGTAGACTGTGCTAACAGCACTTCTGAGAAACAACTGGCGGTGTTGTAACCCAGGGATGAGAAGAGAACATGGTGGAGGCAGCAGGACTGTTTGCCGTTCACACAGCAGGGGAACAGCTGACATTACTGAACCCCAGTAACACGGGAGCAAGTGTAGACTGTGCTAACAGCACTTCCGAGAAACAACTGGCGGTGTTGTAACCCAGGGATGAGAAGAGAACATGGTGGAGGCAGCAGGACTTTTTGCCGTTCACACAGCAGGGGAACAGCTGACATTACTGAACCCCAGTAACACAGGAGCAAGTGTAGACTGTGCTAACAGCACTTCCGAGAAACAACTGGCGGTGTTGTAACCCAGGGTCAAGGAGGGTGTAGGCATAAAATATTGAGTTATTGCCTTGTTACGTGGCCATTGCAAATGTATGTACTTCAAACAAGAATAAATGAAGTTTTACTACGACAATAAAATGATGAATTTCAATTACAAGAATAGAAAAATATTTATACTTGACAGTCCTCTGTGGTTGATAACGTTTAATGGCTAACTGAAAATATGGTAACAAATTCAAAGCTTTCGAGACTACTCAGGTGTCTTCATCAGGCTAAGAGTAAAGCCAAAAATGAAGAATCACATATTTCTACACACAACAGGACACAGGAATAGCTAAGACAAGTGAGGGAGGGACAAGTGAGGGGAGACCGGCAACAAAAAGGAGAACAAGGATGAATTATCAGCGCCACACAATCAGAGATAAATTAATGAATTTACCTGTGGCAAAAGACTTTTGTATGCCCGGTCATAGCATGATGGATATGGAATTACTGGTATTAAAATATAACTTCAAATATGAGAAACGTACAAAGGTTTCAGAATATAAGCTCATCATGACCTTTGACACTGTTAGTGATGGAATGAATAGATCACATGGATTTATGTCATTCTATATCAATTAAGGAATCTGCGTCTATGCCCTTCCAGGGTCATGAAAACCCAAAAAAAAAGCCAATGAGAGGGCAATCAAACTTTCTATCCTTATGTAGGAACTGTTCCAATATTTATGTTCATCCCTGTGAGATAATGACAGTTCTGATACACGTCACTTACTTGTCTTACCTATTGCACTATTCCTGTGTCCTGTTGTGTATAGAAATATGTGATGCTTAATTTTTTTATTTAGTCTTTGCCTGATGAAGAGACGTGAGTAGCCTTGAAAGCTTGCAATTTGTTTCCATCTTTTCAGTTATCCTTAAAAGGTATCAACCACTGCTGACTCTGAAGTCTAAATATTTTTCTATCTACTGGCTAACACGGTACAAAGATACACATGTTTTCTAATTTCAAGAAGGAAAAATAAAGAAAATACAAATATAAACGCATATATGCACATGCCAAAAAAAAATGGACCAACACAACACCCAAAAAATTGGTAACAAAATATAGTGTTGTAAATGTAAGAATAAAAGTCCATTTTTTTTTTTATGAATAATGCTTAAGGAACGCTATGTTAAACCATAACATAGTGAAGACAATGGATTTTGTAATAGTCACTCATCATCATCATCGCAAATTTTATGTGACAGTCACAGACATTTCAATTATTTAAGTTCATAAAATCGTAACTTTCTATAGCATGTATGACATGTCCAGCATGGACTCATCAATGTGATGATTGATGACACAATAATGTACGATAAAAAATAACCATTTAAAAAAACATTAGGCATTGTTTGTCACAATTTAAGTGTGTGCCTGCAAGTGTAGGTGAAACAAAGGCTACGGATAGCAAAGGTATATTCTATGTCTGTATCAGACAGTGGACAGCCTCTGATGGGTAATGCCGATGTTATACTGTACGTCAATAAAGTCTGTGGCTGAAATCATGCATTTTTTGCTTGTAGAGTGTTGAAGAGGGTAAAAGAATGTCTGGTTGCGCAAAGCTTTATCCAACAACACTACCTTCCTACTGTCACGCGTAGGGTAGGGTAGCGTGTGGCAATTAGCTGACTATAAAATGTGAGGTTAGGCTGCGTTATTGCGCACTAGGGACGCAAAAAAAAATACAGCAGTAATAATTTAATGTGTAATACTCCACCTATGACAAACAAAAAAATTACGTTCCCTCTTTAACAATGTACAAGACTAACAAGCCTAATGGTTCACGCTGACTTAATTGAGATACAGTATTACATCAACATTGTCCATGAGTAACTATGCACTGTGAATGTGATACCTATATACCAGTATTAATTTATATCTCTTGTGGTTGTTTCAACAGCACTTGCAGGTATAACTACCTATTGTCAGTATGCATGATGCACTTTCTAGATGTAATAATTTATTATTGGACATTATTACCATGTTTACATGCTGGCCATTTCATATATGGTGTTTGAAGTTACAGTTGGCATCAGTATGTGTATTTTATAATGTCTGTCATAAATAAAACTCGTGATGATGATGATGAGGATTTAATGATTCGTACATCCATTGACTGCATTATCTTACAGGTACAGATAAAGTTCATTAAAAACCATTAATTCATAAGTATGAAATGTACTTTTATGCATTAATTTCAAAATGTGAAGAGTAGACTATGTTTTATTTTTTCTTACCATTTCTAATAGACATGTGCAGATATGCGCTGTGATGACAAATTATTATTTGTCCATATTTGTCATTAAAATTTATCATTCTAGGCCTGCAAAACTTCACAATTTCATGTTTTCAGCATAACAAGCAGGGTGACGGCTCTTCCCTATTTGGAGCATGTTGGTCATGTGTTTTTCTGTCCATGTGTCGGGAACAGGAGACTTCTTGCCGTTGACACAGCAGGGGAACAGCTGGCGTTACTGAACCCCACTAACAGTAGAGCTTGTGTTTTGTTCTGTGGACACGACACTTCTGAGCAGCAACTGGCAGTGTTGGAGCCCAGGGAGTAGAGTTCAGGTGGTAGAAAGATGAACATAACAGGAGACATGGATAACGTTGCGAACCAGTTATTTAATCTGAAAACGGACAGACAAATTCTGGCGAGATCCATGCCTTGTTCATTTTCAGAAAAGTAAGCCGGTCTACATTATCGGAGGATAGTCGCATGCGACGGTCTGTTAGTACACCACCTGCAGCACTAAAGACGCGCTCCGATAATACACTGGCAGCAGGGCAAGCCAGCACCTCCAATGCATACTGGCTAAGCTCTGGCCATGTATCCAGCTTAGAGACCCAAAACTTGAATGGGGAAGAGCCATCTGGGAGTACACTGAGAGGCAAAGCCAAGTAGTCTGTCACCATCTGACGGATACGTTGCCTCCCGCTGACTGGAGCCCTCTCGGATGGTGTAGACATTTGTGGCGCTGCCACAAAACTTTGCCACATTTTTAACATACTGGTCTTTCCCTGTGCAGAGGCACTGCGTGTGCTCCCTCTTGTTGCAGAGCTCTCTACACTGCCTCGACGCACAGAGCTGCTTTGTAAAGCAGTAGCAGCAGCAGTGCTCTCGGCAGTAAGGTAGAACATTAGGGATTGCACCAGTGTGTCTTGGTACTCCCGCATTTTACGCTCCCGGTTCAACGGTGTGATGAGGCTTTTGACGTTGTCCCGGTAGCGAGGGTCTAGGAGGGTGTACACCCAATAATCAGACGTCGTGAGAATGTGGGCGATGCGGCGGTCGTTTCTTAGGCACTGCAGCATGAAATCAACCATGTGCTGCAGACTCCCAACTGGCAAAGAAACGCTGTCCTCTGCAAGAGGCGTCATCTCTGCCTGCTCTGCATCACCCCACCCTCGCTCTACATACTGACTAGAGCGTTGTGTACCTCCCTCTGGAGCGATGTCTTCCTCCTCCATTGACTCCTCCTCCTCATCCTCCTCACAAAGTGAGCCCTGCCCAGCCCTTTGTGAGGAACCACGTTGCGCTGACTTTCCAGAAGGTGATGGAATTTGTGACTCCTCATCCTCCACCTCTTCCAAAACCTCATCCCTTATTGCTTGCAGTGTTTTTTGAAGCAGGCAGATAAGGGGACAGTCAGGCTGACTAGTGCATCATCTGCACTCGCCATCCGCGTTGACTCATCAAACGCACGCAAAACGTGGCACATGTCCTTCATAGTGGCCCACTCATTAATGGTGAAGTGTGGACGGCGCAAATTGCGTGTTGCTTGCGCCTGATGCAGCTGATACTCCATTAACTGCTGGCTGCTGCTCACACAACCGCTCCAACATATGTAACGTTGAATTCCACCTGGTGGATACGTCACATATGATGCGATGTTCAGGAAGGCGCAATCTGCGTTGCAGAGCTGCAATGCGCGATCTGGCCATGCTGGAACGTCGCAAGTGAGCGCACTCTAGGCGGACCTTGTGCAGCAGTGCATCAAGATCCGGATAGTCCCTCAAAAAACTCTGCACGACCAAGTTGAGCACATGTGCCAGACATGGTATGTGAGTGAGTTTGCCAAGGCCCAGAGCTGCCACCAGATTTCGGCCATTGTCACACACTACCAAGCCTGGCTGGAGATTCGCTGGCAAAAACCACACGTCGCTCTCCTGCTTGATGGCATTCCAGACCTCCTGCGCTGTGTGGCTTCGATTCCCATGTAAATTAATTTCAGAACGGCCTGTTGCCGTTTGGCCACGGCTGTGCTCATATCGGTCGCATCAGGTAAGCGTCCACGGGTCCATGTGGAGGTAGACCGTGACGGCTCCTGCAGCGATGATTCTGAGGAACTGGAGTAGGAGGAGGAGTCAATGTGGACAGACTTAATTCCGGCAATCCTTGGAGTTGGCAGAACACGTACAGCGCCACTCGCAAGATCTGTACCCGGCTCCACAACATTCACCCAATGGGCAGTGAGTGAAAGGTATCGTCCCTGGCCATGGGTACTGGTCCACGCATCGGTGGTCAGGTGGACCTTGCTACTGACGGCGTTTAGTAGCGCATGTTTAATTTTTGCCTCAACATGCTTTTGCAGACCAGGGACGGCTTGCCTGCTGAAATAAAATCGCTGGGCACATTGTATTGTGGACTGCCAATGCCATTAATTCACGGAAACTGTCAGTCTCCACCAGCCTGAATGACAGCATTTCAAGGACAGGAGTTTTGCAATGCCAGCATTCAGAGCCTGTGCTCGTGGATGGTTTGCCGAGTATGGTCGTCTTTTATCCCATGCCTGTGCTACCGATGGCTGTTTTGTGGCCTGGGTGTGTGAGGATGACAGGGAACTTGCAGCTGTGCGTGGAATAACACTGTGTCTCTGGACAACAGTGACAGAGGTTCTTCCATGGCGATCCTGTGAGGAAGCCGAAACAGCTGTGTGTGAACTGGAGGAAGAGGCTCCAACACGAGCTGAAGATGTAGGTGCTGCTGTAGGTTGGCCTACATCTCCAGTGTGTCTTTGTAACTCAACAAAGTGCTTTGACCGCACATGTTTCCACATATTTGTTGTATTAAGGTTACTGACACTTTTACCTCTTTTAATTTTTTGATTACACAGCTTGCATTTGACATAGCAAATATCATCTGCAACTGTATCAAAAAAGGACCACGCAGAGCAAGTCCTGGGAGCGCCGGTTTGGCTGTTGGAAGAGAACTGCTCCGAACGGGTGCCAAACTGGAGGCTACAGGCAAGCGAGTCTGCAGCCTACCTCTCCCTACTGTTTGGACCGTTGGGGCAATCTCTTCCTCAGAGCTGCTACCACCACCTTCCTGTTCCTCACGCCATGTTGGGTCTTGGACCTCATCATCTCCACCACTACCCTCTTCCAACACCTGCTGTTGTTGGGTGGTCTGGCCAGCACCATGCTCAACAGAAACTGGCAACTGAGTCTCATCATCATCAGATGCGTTCTGCGGTGTGCTGACCATCGGCACTGGCTCACCCGCCTCTTCAGATTCAGAGAGACACAGCTGTTGCGCATCACTGCATACTGCCTCTTCTTCAAATTCCAGAATGCTGCTTAGCTGGGCCCCTGTTTGCAAGCCAACAGATTCTGAGAACAGAAGCAGAGACTCAGCTGGCTCCTGTACAGAGCTCTCTGACTGCCTGGCAATTTGGCAGGCGGTGAAGAGACTGATGGTTGTTCAACAGTGCTGTGGTCCTGAGAGGAGGTGGAAGGTATTGAAGTCGATGCATTGGCTGCCATCCAACCAACAACGGCTTCAATTTGTTCTTGACGCAGCAGGGGGGTACGCTGAGCTCCTACAAAAGTGCGCATAAAGGAACGCTCACGGGGAAAACTGGTGGATGCTGTGTCACTGGGTGCGGCAGCAGCCACAGAATCCCACGTCCTCTCCCTGCTGCAAATCCACGGCCACGACCACGACCACGTGCCTTACTCACTGACTTCTTCATCTTGGTAGATTGATAAAGAAAGTCAGAAAAGTTATAAGGCCTAAGTGTGGTTATTCCTCACAGACTACAGTGAACCCTGCAGACAACTGTTCAGTATCTGTTAAAGGCCCCTTTGTGTACTTCTATAGTGTTTGCAACCAATGTATTGTATACGGATGGAAGCGCGTCACACTAATAGATTAGATTTTTTCCACTAAAATGGAGCAGCACCAATTAGAGAAAAATGTGAAGGATGAGGCAGTGACACACGCTCAGCAGACTACA
>JARQOD010000002.1:347739670-347835293 GCA_033576555.1 Oophaga sylvatica
GAATGTGAGCCCCCGTAATATATCATTAAAGGGGCTTGGGATCATTTTGCCTTCATTAAATTTAATGTTATTAATTTTTAATAATGTGGTACATTCCATTTATTCCTTCCTTCTTCACCCCCCCCCTTCTTTGGTCTTTGGTACCAACCTTCTAGATGATTCTTCAGTATGTCATTTGATAAGGCAGATTTTGGTAACAGGACTTTGATTGGCAGTTGTCAGTTTAGGCGGGAAATGGGCCTCTATTTAAACCTCTGCTTTCTGGATCCAGAGCCGTCTGACTGAAGATTTCTACATTGAAGCATCTCACCGCCCACTCGCCCCTATTTAATTGTTATTGTTTTCTTGTCACGGTGTTTCTATTGAGGGCATCGCCCAGCTAATGCTGTGTGGACAGGATTTTAATGTATTGAGGTAATTTTTGCTATAATTATTTATTAAATATTTCATTAAAATGTATTATTTGAATTTACTTTGGGTAACCCTAAATAAACACCGCGGCCTTCATGCCAACTTATGTTTGTGTCTCAGAATTTTTTAATTACATGATATTTAGACTGATAAGTTATAGGCAAGTATGAGCCCAAAACACGGATATGACACATATGTGAAAACCCAACTTCAGAATGAGGCCTAATAAACAGATAACCAATCCTCTCTTTTTTTGAGAAAATTTGTTCTCACCTAAGCACCTTAAGGCCACGATCACACATTCAGTATTTGGTCAGTATTTTACCTCAGTATCTGTAAGGCTACTTTCACACTTGCGTTTTTTTGCGCTGCGTTTTGAGCGCACATGAAGCACATTAAAAAAACGCATGCAAACGCTTGTAAACGCTGCAATATTTAGTCGCATCAGCATGTGCATTTCGACAAAAAAACGCAGCGTTTGTGTGCGATTTCATGCGTTTTTGCATGCGTTTGCGTTTTTTTTGGCGCATGCGTTTTCTATTTGTCACATTATCATCTCTGTCTCCATCATCTCTGGCTCTATAATCTCTGGCTCCATCATCTGTCTCCATCATCTCTGCCTCCATCATCTCTGGCTCTATCATCTCTGGCTCCATCATCTGTCTCCATCATCTCTGGCTCTATCATCTCTGTCTCCATCATCTCTGGCTCTATAATCTCCGGCTCCATCATCTGTCTCCATCATCTCTGCCTCCATCATCTCTGGCTCTATCATCTCTGGCTCCATCATCTGTCTCCATCATCTCTGTCTCTATCATCTCTGTCTCCATCATCTCTGGCTCTATAATCTCTGGCTCCATCATCTGTCTCCATCATCTCTGCCTCCATCATCTCTGGCTCTATCATCTCTGGCTCCATCATCTGTCTCCATCATCTCTGTCTCCATCATCTCTGGCTCTATAATCTCTGGCTCCATCATCTGTCTCCATCATCTCTGCCTCCATCATCTCTGGCTCTATCATCTCTGGCTCCATCATCTGTCTCCATCATCTCTGGCTCTATCATCTCTGTCTCCATCATCTCTGGCTCTATAATCTCTGGCTCCATCATCTGTCTCCATCATCTCTGCCTCCATCATCTCTGGCTCCATCATCTCTGTCTCTATCATCTGTCTCCATCATCTCTGGCTCTATCATCTCTGTCTCCATCATCTCTGGCTCTATAATCTCTGGCTCCATCATCTGTCTCCATCATCTCTGCCTCCATCATCTCTGGCTCTATCATCTCTGACTCCATCATCTCTGCCTCCATCATCTCTGGCTCCATTATTTACAGAAAAATTGCATGCGTGCAAAAGCGCTGACGAGCGCAAAGCCATGCGCACGCCAGCGCCCCCATAGACTGCAATGTTATTTTTTGCGCATAGCATGCGCACACGTGCGCACGCGTTTTTTTAAAGCGGTTGGGCGGAAAAAAAAAATGCAACATGTAGCGTCTGGCGCGTATGGGCGCACACCGGGAAAATGCGCAGCGCACGACAAACGCACATGAACGCGTGCAAGCGCTAGACCCTGCGCCCGCCATGTTAAAGATAGGGGAACATTGCGCATGCGTCCGATAGCGCAAGACGCGTTGCGCAAAAAAACGCAAGTGTGAAAGTAGCCTAAGCCAAAACCAGGAGTGAGTGATAAATCCAGAAGTGGTGACTTCTGATTGTTCCACTCCTGGTTTTTGGCTTACAGATACTGAGGTAAAATACTGACCAAATACAGAGCAAATCATGACTCACACACAGTATTAACCAGCAATTTGTTTTTTGCTGTGTCTTGGTTAGAGTTGAATATGCAGTCATACACTTGTATGGGTGCCATGTTACAATTCTGTACAATACAAATCCGCACCTGATCCTGTATAATATTCTAATATATATTCATACTTTAAAAGTAGAAATTTAAAATCAATTCCTATACAATGAGAGCAAACACCACACCGTACATTATATAAATAATTTACTCTATTCATTACAAATGCAATATAAGCAATAGAATAGACAAATACACAAATAATAGTTAAATGTGCACACATATGCACACAATCTTGCACATCAGCAAGATTACTACCATATATGATATAACAGAAGGGGTTATCCTCTTCTCAGACACTACTTCTCAACTGCTATGGTCCTCATTATAAAATAATAACCGCTATATTCGCCTAGAGTTCCTGCAATATTGGCGTATTTTCTCCCAGGGCTTGCATGATGTTGTTATGCTATGTGAGCCCTGCATCCAAGCAGTGGCCACTTCACTCTCCTTCCTTTGAGAAAAACTGACACTCGGAAGAAGTGAGAACTGCTGCTGTTCTGACTTCCTCCGGATGTCATTTACGTCTGAAAGAAGTGAGAGTGAAACTGCCGCTGCTCGGATGCAGGGCTCACATAGCATAACAACATCATGCAAGCCCTGGGAGACAAGTTGCTGATATTGCAGAAACGCTGCCAGCACTGGAAGTAAGGGCTGTAATTATATTATACGGGGAAATATAGCAAATGAGGATGGTTTGTCTGAGTAGTGGTTATCAGTTTTAATGTGGTACAGTGAGCAAATACAATGTATGTCTAGAGATCTACAAGACCTTTTTCATATGCACCAGAGGCATGCAATAACTCCCAACATGTATTAACGATATTGATAGTAGTATAAAATTACAAAGGAGACCTCATCAGATGAGTAAAACATAGTAGCTAGATGAGCCTCAACTGGAGAAACAGCTTAAGGCCACGGTCACACATTCAGTATTTGGTCAGTATTTTCCATCAGTATTTGTACGACAATACCAGGAGTGGGACAATCAGAGGAAAAGTATAATAGAAAAACGTCACCACTTCTGTATTTATCACCCACTCCTGGTTTCGGCTTACAAATACTGAAGGGTAAGAAACTGACCAAATACTGAAAGTGTGAACGTGGCCTAATATGAAATACATGACCACACAACGGTACTTACCCACCACACCACGTGTGTTCACTGATGCTTGGCATCATCACCTGTATGTGTGCAGCTATACACAGTATATACATTGAGAAACCTATAGGCTCTCTTAATTACCCTTTTGTTTCATATGCTGTGCATTATAGCAGCATTATGCCTAGCTCAGTCTTGCAGCTAAAACTGAACTTTCTCATTCTCACAGGTTGCCTGTTAGAGACACATCTAGAGAAGTCGTCAATGTGTTTTATTCTTATTACAAATAACCTGGCTTTATGCAGTATTGTGTTAATTGTGTGATAAATGGTGGTAAATCATAAAAAGCTAGCGAAGACAGTGCTGCCAAAGGTGGTATCTGTCTTTCCTTTCCTAGGATTGAATATGTAATGTAGCCATGTCTACAGTGTATGTGTATGTTCACAAGAAGTTCTTTTAATGTGGATTCCAGGGTAAATTCACACTGAGTTTTCTTTTTGCTACAATTTTTTTTAAGAAGAAGCTCCATATTTTAAAGGAGTTTGAGATTCCAAGCAGGATCTGGATAGTCTGCAATCAGTTACTCCTCCAAAATCTTCTAAAAAAACCTCAGTGTGAACATATCCTTAAGGTGTGTGCGCACAGAGACTTTCTGTACAGCTTTTGTAGAAGGCTGCATTTAGCTGTGGAAACACAGTAAAGACATATACGCGTCTTTTAACTGATGATTATCTGCATTTAATGCCATTCTATGAGAAAATCCACACATAAAACTCTGTGCACTCACACGAGAAATTGACATATTGTGGATTTCAAACATGCACTGTACGTCAGTTTATGCAGTATATAGAAGCACAGCATTTCTGCAAATCCCATCACTTAGCTGCAGCTGTAAGATTATTCATCTTTGAGACAGAGAAAAAACACAGAGTCAAAAACTCACCAAAAATTAATCGTGGGAACCTTCAAGTTTTTGGGGAGTTTTGAGATTTAAAGAGCTTTCTCTCAGTTTCTGATCAGTCTCTGCTCCAAAAAACTCCTGAAACTTTAGTGCACATGGTACTGTTTTTACCAAGCAGAAATAGGAGCAAAATCTTAATTCTTGAGGAATTTCTGCCTTAAAAACCAATGCTCTAGAATTAATTTCTCAAACAATTCAAGCAGAAACTAGCGTTCTATACACAAAAATTGTATTAAAAATACACACAAATGTCACATAAACAGCCATAAAAATCTATTGCTATTTCTATTTAAAAACTCCATGTGAAAAAAACACTTTATAAGCTTTTTCTTTATTCTGTTCAATGTGACCGAGAACCTTGCCCTGCCAATGTGTGCTGTCAGCCAAGCAAATTATGGTACAGGACAGGGTGCATCACAGTTTTTTTCTGTTTTCTTCATATCAGGCACATTCTACTAGTATAGAGATATACAATTACAATAATCACATTTTAATGTACTTTTTAAAAAAAAAATAAACATTAGAAAACAGCAAATATTATTGACATATTTGTTTTTGTTTCCCTGTAATCATAACAACCTGTACAATGCAGTGAACAGTTCATTCACAGTGTTTGGTAAATTGTAATAAAAAATGTAGTGATTGTTTGTTTTTCTATTAACCCCTTGATGACCCCGCACTACATGCAGGCTCCGGCGCTGAGCCCGCATGTTTTCCGGCATAATGTCCGCGGCTATTAACATTTTAAATACAGCTGTCAATCTCTGATAGCAGCATTTAACATGCTCACTGCCGGAAGCGTGTCACAAGCCCCGCACATCGGCACCCGTGACACATGACCGTGGGTCGCCGATGGGTTGGCATGACAAACCAGGGTCTGTATGAGACCCCTGTGGTTTTCATTGCCCGATCGCTATGATCGCCGCTCTAGCAAATGGATGATCGCAGCTTCTAGTCTCTCATGGAGACATTTAAAGCAAGTGAAAAGTAAAAACAAAATGATTTAAAATAAATATATATATAAAAGTTTAAATCACCCCCGCATTCGCTCCATTCAAAATAAAACAATAAAAAAATACATACCGTATATACATATTTGGTATTGCTATGTTCAGAATCGCCTGATCTATCAAAATATAAAAATAATTAATCAGATCTGTAAACGGCGTAACGAGAAAAAATCAAAACGCCAGGATTACTTATTTTTTTTGTTTCCGCAACAGGTGATCAAAACATCATGTCTACACCAAAATGACATCAATAAAATCATCACCTCGGTGCACAAAAAATAAGCCCTCACACAGCCCCAGATACTGAAAAAAGGAGATGCTATAGGTCTTGGAAAATGGCAGGGGTTTTTTTTGTTTGTTTTTTGCAAATTTTGGATTTTTTTTCACCACTTAATAAAACGGCACCTACACATGCTTGGTATCTATATACTCATAATGACCTGGAGAATCAAAATTTTAGCATTTAGTGAACATGGTAAAAAAAATAAAAATAAAACAGTTGTGGAATTGCACTTTTTTTTGCAATTTCACCAATTTTTTTTCCCATTTTCCAGTACAATATATGGTAAAACCAATGGTGTCATTGAAAAGTACAACTCGTCCCGCAAAAAACAAGCCCTCACATGGCCATTTTAACCAAAAAAATAAGCTATGGCTCTAGGAAGACAGGGAGCAAAAAACGTAAATGCAAAAATGGAAAATCCCACTGTCGTTAAAGGGTTAAACTCATAAAAAAAAGTTTAATAAAAATGTAATGCCTGGATACATGTTTAACAAAATGATACTTAAAATGATACTTAAAAATACTACAACTTGTCTAGCAAACAATTAAGAACTCATATAGTGGAGCTTACGTAAAACTGAAAAAGTTATGGTTGCTACAACTATGAATGACTGAATGAACAATAAATAAATCCATAGGTCCCAACCAGGAGCGGTTTAACAGTTGCCAGGATCTTGGGCAGTTTAAGGTGCATTGCCCCCCAGCACCCGATGTATCATGTGACATGTCACATGATATTTTTGGGAGGTCATGTGACAGGTCTGGTGATGAACATACAGGCCCTCTGGTGCACATCTGTAGAAGCCAAATTTCTTCCCTTATGTACAGCGCTAAACATAATAGAGGATACCATGTAATAAGGATCGAGGCTATACACAACAAGAGGGGATGCTATAGAAGAAGGGAACATTTTTTTCCCTTACGTATAGCGCTGAACATAACAGGGGGAGGCCCTATATACTAAGGGACAGTGCTTTATATAACAAATGAGTTTCCTTTGCAAACATAAGTTTTAGTCCAATCATCTCTCTGCAAATAAAGCTGCATTTACACTCACATATAGAAGTTGAAGAAGCGTTCCTATGATACATCCTTTTAGTGTGAACAGGATGCCCATCCCCCGATGAATGAGCAAAACTCTCATTCATCAGATGAAATTACTTTTTATTTAGCACAAAGGATCATCATCCTCTGTAAGGCTAAGTTCACACGTTGCGGAATTGCCGCGGAAATTTCCGCGGCAATCCCGCACTTCTCCCGCGGGAAATACGCATTTTTTTGTATGCGTATTCCCGCCAGAAACTAGCGTTTTGCAAGCGTAATTAGCTTGCAGAATGCTAGCGTTTTCCTAGCGATCTGTAGCATCGCTTGGAAAACTGATTGACAGGTTGGTCACACGAGTCAAACATAGTGTTTGACAAGTGTGACCAACTTTTTACTATTGATGCCGCCTATGCCGCATCAATAGTAAAAAGATCTAATGTAAAAATAATAAAAAAAATAATAAATAATGATATTCTCACCTTCCGGCGGCCCCCGCAGCTTTCCCGCCTTCAGCGACGCTCCCGGCAACTCCCGTTCCCAGGAGTCCTTTGCGACAAATCACCCCGATGACGTAGCATCACGCGAGACCGCTACGCCATCTGGGTGATTCTCGCAAAGGACTCCTGGGACCGGGAGCATCGCTGAAGGCGGGAAGGCTGCGGGGGCCGCCGGAAGGTGAAAATATCATTATTTTTTATTTTAATTATTGTTTTACCAGGGATATGGTACCCAGGGCCTGGAGGAGAGTCTCCTCTCCTCCAGATCAGGGTACCATCACACATGAACCGCTTACATTCCGCAAAATTAATGAACATGTTGCTATTTTTTCCGCAAAGCGTTTTTTTCGCGGAAAAAAACGCAACATGTGGCCAAAACATGCGGAATCAATTAACATGTATAGGATGCTTAATGCTTGCATTTTTTCGCGTTTTTACCTCGGAAAATCGCGGAAAAAACGCGAAAAAAATGCAAATATTCCTGAACGTGTGCACTTAGCCTAAGGGCTTTTTCATACGTCTGTGTCTCTGGCACGTGTGGTGACAGTTTTCACACATATCAGAGAAGTATGGGAGACACTGACACTCATAGACCTATTCAAGTGAATTGGTCTGTGCACATGTCATTGTGTTTCCGTGTCAGTGTGTCATGAGTGTGACATGCATCGGCACCAGGGAAGAAGTGCTACAGTAAGCATTGTTCCCCGGCTCTGGGTGCTGAACACAGCTCGCATCATTCTCCCCTGCTCTGCTGATGATCAGCGCGAGCAGGGGAGAATGATGAGATTTGTATTAAACTGATTACAACGACAGCATGCGGCAGCTGAGGGACTATTACTCCCATCAGCCTACACCTACTGCCGCTAATAACAGTGACAGCAGGAGCGGCTGATGGGAGTATTCCTCACCCGCCGCCTGAGCTATAAATAAATAAATGAAAACCCCGGCTTGGGTTCCCCTGTATTTTCTATAACCAGCCAGGAAAAACTCACAGCTGGAGGCTCCCTCAGCTGTCGGCTTCAGCAAGGCTGGTTATCAAGAATAGAGCGATCCCCACGCTGTATTTTTTAATTATTTAAATAAATAATTAAAAATCAACGGCATGAGTTCCCCCCCATTTTTGACAACCAGCCTTGCTAAAGCAGACAGCTGAGGACTGGTATTCTCAGGTTGGTAAAGGGCCATTAATATAGGCCTCCCAACCTAAAATTAACAGCCCGCAGTTGCCCAGAAAAGGCACATCTATTAGATGCGCTACTTCTGGCGCTTTGCCCGGCTCTTCACACTTGCACTGTAGCGATAGCAAGTGGGGTTCATATTTGTGGGGTTGATGTCACCTTTGTATTGTCAGGTGACATCAAACCAACAGTTTAGTAATGGAGAGGTATCTATAAGACTAGTTTCCATTCCTATAGTTACATGGTATGTAAACACACAGCCAGAATAAAGTCTTTTAGTAGAAATAAAACAAAACACCGTTAGGGTTGGCGGAATGCACCAAATGAAATACACTGCTCAAAAAATAAAGGGAACACTTAAACAGAATATATCTCCAAGTAAATCAAACTTCTGTGAAATCAAACTATCCACTTAGGAAGCAACACTGATTGACAATCAATTTCACATGCTGTTGTGTAAATGGAATAAACAACAGATGGAAATTATTGGCAATTATCAAGACACACTCAATAAAGGAGTGGTTCTGCAGGTGGGGACCACAGACCACATCTCAGTACCAATGCTTTCTGGCTGATGTTTTCGTCACTTTTGAAGGTTGTGCTTTCACACCCGTGGTAGCATGAGACGGACTCTACAACCCACACAAGTGGCTCAGGTAGTGCAGCTCATCCAGGATGGCACATCAATGCGAGCTGTGGCAAGAAGGTTTGCTGTGTCTGTCAGCGTAGTGTCCAGAGGCTGGAGGCACTACCAGGAAATAGGCCAGTACACCAGTAGACGTGGAGGGGGCTGTAGGAGGGCAACAACCCTGCAGCAGGACCGCTACTTCCACCTTTGTGCAAGGAAGTGAGTCGCCCTCCAGAGCAATGGGAACTCGGATCTGAGCCTATAGACTACTATGGGGGATGTCACGGCAACACAGCTCAGTCCGTGGCTCTGATGCTCATCCTTTAATGTGGGATATTTACAGGTGAATCGAATATTGGAATGGGGATTCGTGACGCCACCTGTGGTACCTGGTCAGTTTGACCAGCGCTGCTATGCAGATCCACTGAAGGGTTAATATTGTGCAGCAAGATGTTAGGCCTTCCACAGGAAAGGCTGAGTCCTTCAGGGCAGATAGATGTGTAGGGGTGCAGGACAGACGGGGACCCGGCAGTTAGGGGTAATAAGGTAGACACACACATAAGTCACTTTGGTACCTTTACTGAAGATGTTGCAGGCACTCCCCGGAGCACTGTAGGGTGATGGGTGCACATCCAGATTCCTCCACTGAGTAGGTGTGTGGCCTCCTTTTCTCTGCCTTTTTGTAATGAAGTCTTGGCCTAACTTGGTCTCCGTCTCCGTCTTGTACCTGGCTGACCTTGTGGTTGGACCTTCTCTCTGAAAGGACAGGGTCTTTTATGGCGGATCCTGCCAGACTCCGTCCTCCTGATCCTGCTACGTATCAGCTCTGTGGTACTCCTGAGACTTGTAGTCCTCCAGGAACTCCGGTGTTCTCCTAATGGGTCGTGGAGATCCCTATAGGCTCGGACCCCGGTGTCCGGTAATACTTGCTGAGGTGAGCTATGAAGGCTCCTCTGTCTCATTAACTTTCCACTCGCCTTGGGCCTACCCGGGCCCTCACACGATCACACACTGGCAGTTGGTGGGCTGCCTCTTCACCGCTCTCTAAGCGTCGGCACGCTTTCTCACTGAGCTGCACTCCTAGATTCAGCTCTGACTAGGCTGGAGTGGTTTCTGTTCCACTCTTTACTAGACTCCACTCTCTCTTGAACTGAATAGCTCTGCAGCCTCCCTAATCTCAGCTCTGCACTTCACCTTACTGCAGACTGACTGAGCTCTCTGTGGTGACTGCCTTGAGTGGCTTCACTGGCTGAATGCCTTGATGTTTCTGTGTTCACTCTGCTTTTATATGTCTAAACAGCTCCCTCTGGTGGTCTTTGGGATAAGTGAACGTGTGTGAATGTGCATAATGACCTCTAGTGGTATATTCTTTCAGTGCACCCTTCTGGAAGATATGGATCCAGTCGCAGCTGGGCTCCACAGAAGAACAGGAGGAGCACTTGGCAGAGCCCTGCAAAATGACCTCCAGCAGGCCACAAATGTGCATGTGTCTGCACAAACGGTTAGAACCCGACTCCATGAGGATGGTCAGAGTGCCCGACGTCCACAGATGGGGGTTCTGCTCACAGCCCAATACCGTGCAGGATGCTTGGCATTTGCCGCAGAACACCAGGATTGGCAAATTCGCCACTGGCGCCCTGTGCTCTTTACAGATGAAAGCAGGTTCACACTGAGCACATGTGACAGACGTGCCAGAGTCTGGAGACCCCATGGAGAGCGATCTGCTGCCTGCAACATCCTTCAGCATGTTCGGTTTGGCAATGGGTCAGTAATGGTGGGGGGTGGCATTTCTTTGAAAGGCCGCACAGCCCTCCATGTGCTCGCCAGAGGTAGCCTGACTGCCATTAGGTACCGAGATGAGATCATCAGACCCCTTGTGAGACCATAAGCTGGTGCGGTTGGCCCTGGGTTTCTCCTAATGCAGTACAATGCCAGACCTCATGTGACAGGAGTGTGTCAGCAGTTCCTGTAAGATGAAGGCATTGATGCTATGGACTGGCCCGCCCGATCCCCAGACCTGAATCAGAATAAGCACATCTGGGATACCATGTCTCGCTCCATCCACCAATGTCACGTTGCACCACAGACTGTCAGGAGTTGGCGGATGCTTTAGTCCAGGTCTGGGAGGAGATCCCTCAGGAGACCATCCACCACCTCATCAGGAGCATGCCCAGGCGTTGTGGGGAGGTCACAGCAGGCACAGGGAGGTCATACAGCCACGTGGAGGCCACACAAACTACTGAGAATCATTTTGACTTGTTTTAAGGACATTACATTCCATTTTAATTTTGTGTGTGACTCCAAATCCAGGCCTCCATTGGTTAATAAATTTGATTTCCCTTGATGATTTTTGTGTGATTTTGTTGTCAGCACATTCAACAAAGTATTCAATGAGAATATTTCATTCATTCAGATCTAGGATGTGTTATTTCAGTGTTCCCTTTATTTTTTTGATCAGTGTATATTTAATAACAATAAGATGCGTTCGCAACCCTGGGTCCACCGTGCAGAGATGGAACCTGCTGCTAAGCAATGGCGGAACAAGATGGCGATTGAACGCCGAAAACACGCGGGTTAGATGTCATCCGGTATGAACAGCAGCGAACTCTGTTACTTCACAGAGGCTCCGCAACAAAGTATTAGCACGCTGTTCCCTGTTAAATGTCACAGGACACAGCTGGTATGGCGCGAGTGAGGTCTCTAGGCTCAACCCCTAGAATGAAGGGACTTGAGTCTGACCGGACCCACAATGCGCGAAGCGTCGCACAAGGAATGCCCCTACTTGGCGAAGATTGGTAGCAAAATACAGCTAACTAAAGCGCACCACTAGTTGGCGCAAAACAAGAGCAAAAGCTCAACTGACCACAGAGCAGTACCAAAAGGTTTGTGCCAGAGCACGTGGATTGACTGTGCCCTGTAAACAGCCCGTGCTAAGCAGCACATGTGGCCGAGACAGGCGCTTGGTCAAGCCGAGTAAAAACCTGCCTGACTAAGGACAGGACTAAGGACTAAGGAAAACTAGGCGATCATACATGCCGACAGTGCGGCAGGTTCTTGGCCCAAACACACGTGCATACACAGAGTGGTAGTGTATCCAATCGCTCACTCACCACAGGGCCGTGCAACCCTTTTATAACATCAGCCTTCCAGGACCTTGCTGATGGCCCAATCCGAACTGCTTGAGGATCTGAGCATGTGACCTCCGACCACCAATGAGCGGTCGTCTCATGGGCATGCTCAGATGGAGAAAAGCAGGACTTAGTCCCAGGAGAATCTGCTCGCCGCAGACTAATGCTGGTGGCTATTGCTGAACCTGGGGCGACAGCAGCAACCAAATGCATAGCATTAGCCTGAGCAAGACGCTGGGACCGATGTCTCTGCTGAGCAGGATCCTCTGCGGCTGAAGAAGAAAGGGAGACTGCAGAGGACATGTCTCAATATTCCCCCTGTGCAGCAGCGGGATCTCGACACCTAATATTGCCCCCCCTCCATGGGCCTCGCTACGCTCAAATGCTGCAATGAGCTTAGGAGCCCGAATGTGCTCAATAGGTTCCCAGGTCCTGTCCTCTGGGCCATGACCCTTCCAGTCCACCAGATAGAACTTTTTGTCATGTACCACCTTAAACCCAACAATGGCGTTCACCTCATAGTCGTCTGCAGACGAACCTGATGTCCTGGCAGTTGACTCAGAAAACCAGGACATGTGAACAGGTTTTAGTAGGGACTAGAGTTGAGCGATACTTTCCGATATCCTAAAGTATCGGAATCGGAATGGTATCGCCGATATCACTAAAATATCGGCGATACCCGATACCGATACCGGTAGTCCCATGTAAGTCTATGGGAACAAAATATCGAAATTAAAAAAAACCCATTCTTGCCTTGTTGGTTAATTGTACATGAAGGAAAACAAGAAAGAGTAATGTAGAATGTATTGGGGGAGGTTGAGGAGACATTAAAGGCATAGATGTTTGACCCAATCCAATGGAATAGCATTAATTTTTTTTTTTTAGGAAATACGTTCGGATTGACGAACAAATTGACAATGTTGTTAACCTTTTTTCTATTTTGTCAAATATGTCTGTTTCACAACTTCCATGGTCTTCACCTTTTTAACTTTTCACACACTTTCTCCTTCATAATTTTCAGCAGCATCATCTTTCTCATCAAATTATTCTTCATCTTCACCTTCTTAATCTTCTAAAACTTCTTGCTATTCATCTTTTTGTTAACATTATTTATATTGTTCTTATTAAACAGTTATTATTCTTCATATTCTACTTCTTCATCTTCTTCCTATTCATCCTTTTCATCATATTCTTATTTGTGACAGACATTCCTGTACTTGTAATCTGTAAAACTCTGAATTTTCATCCTTCCGTTCTTGTTGTCACGAAAGATTTTAATTACAACAGTATTTGTCCGCGTTCAGTTTAGCCTGCAGCAGCATCAGGCATTTTCCAGGGGCACCACGAGGAGGAACGGACTCACCCCATACACTGCTTAGTCTTCTTCTGCTTAGAATTTAGAGCATATATTTTGCTCTTCATTTTGGTCTTATACTTAATGTTCTTCTGCTTTTTGATCTTCTGCTTATTGTTCTTCTGTCTCTTGTTCTGTATCTTGTAGTTTGTCTTAACCTTCTTTGTCCTGTTGGTGATGGTACAAAAGCCAATGGAAGTAACGAGGACCAGCTGACTGTGCTGGAACCCGGAGGGTCAGCAGAAGGAAAAGAGCCAATGGCACAACCGAGGACCAGCTGACGTTACTGGGACAGGGTTACTAAGCAGGAGGTACCTGTGCTCCAAAGCACTACCAAGGACCAGCAGACGTTGCTGGAACTCGGATACCGACATGGAGGCACCTAGGCCAAAGGCACTGCGGAGAACCAGCTGACGGTACTGGAACCCGGATGGGTAGCAGAAGGTACAAGAGCCAATGAAAGTAACGAGGACCAGCTGACTGTGCTGGAACCCGGAGGGTCAGCAGAAGGAAAAGAGCCAATGGCACAACCGAGGACCAGCTGACGTTACTGGGACAGGGTTACTAAGCAGGAGGTACCTGTGCTCCAAAGCACTACCAAGGACCAGCAGACGTTGCTGGAACTCGGATACCGACATGGAGGCACCTAGGCCAAAGGTACTGCGGAGAACCAGCTGACGGTACTGGAACCCGGATGGGTAGCAGAAGGTACCCATGGAAATTAAAGTGGAGGCAGCAGGACTTTTTGCCATTCACACAGCAGGGGAACAGCTGACATTACTGAACCCCAGTAACACGGGAGCAAGTGTAGACTGTGCTAACAGCACTTCCGAGAAACAACTGGCGGTGTTGTAACCCAGGGATGAGAAGAGAACAGGGTGGAGGCAGCAGGACTTTTTGCCGTTCACACAGCAGGGGAACAGCTGACATTACTGAACCCCAGTAACACGGGAGCAAGTGTAGACTGTGCTAACAGCACTTCCGAGAAACAACTGGCGGTGTTGTAACCCAGGGATGAGAAGAGAACATGGTGGAGGCAGCAGGACTTTTTGCCGTTCACACAGCAGGGGAACAGCTGACATTACTGAACCCCAGTAACACAGGAGCAAGTGTAGACTGTGCTAACAGCACTTCCGAGAAACAACTGGCGGTGTTGTAACCCAGGGATGAGAAGAGAACATGGTGGAGGCAGCAGGACTTTTTGCCGTTCACACAGCAGGGGAACAGCTGACATTACTGAACCCCAGTAACACGGGAGCAAGTGTAGACTGTGCTAACAGCACTTCCGAGAAACAACTGGCGGTGTTGTAACCCAGGGATGAGAAGAGAACAGGGTGGAGGCAGCAGGACTTTTTGCCGTTCACACAGCAGGGGAACAGCTGACATTACTGAACCCAGTAACACAGGAGCAAGTGTAGACTGTGCTAACAGCACTTCCGAGAAACAACTGGCGGTGTTGTAACCCAGGGATGAGAAGAGAACAGGGATGAGAAGAGAACATGGTGGAGGCAGCAGGACTGTTTGCCGTTCACACAGCAGGGGAACAGCTGACATTACTGAACCCCAGTAACACAGGAGCAAGTGTAGACTGTGCTAACAGCACTTCCGAGAAACAACTGGCGGTGTTGTAACCAGGGATGAGAAGAGAACAGGGATGAGAAGAGAACATGGTGGAGGCAGCAGGACTGTTTGCCGTTCACACAGCAGGGGAACAGCTGACATTACTGAACCCCAGTAACACAGGAGCAAGTGTAGACTGTGCTAACAGCACTTCGAGAAACAACTGGCGGTGTTGTAACCCAGGGATGAGAAGAGAACATGGTGGAGGCAGCAGGACTTTTTGCCGTTCACAACAGCAGGGGAACAGCTGACATTACTGAACCCCAGTAACACGGAGCAAGTGTAGACTGTGCTAACAGCACTTCCGAGAAACAACTGGCGGTGTTGTAACCCAGGGATGAGAAGAGAACATGGTGGAGGCAGCAGGACTTTTTGCCGTTCACACAGCAGGGGAACAGCTGACATTACTGAACCCCAGTAACACAGGAGCAAGTGTAGACTGTGCTAACAGCACTTCCGAGAAACAACTGGCGGTGTTGTAACCCAGGGATGAGAAGAGAACAGGGTGGAGGCAGCAGGACTTTTTGCCGTTCACACAGCGGGGAACAGCTGACATTACTGAACCCAGTAACACAGGAGCAAGTGTAGACTGTGCTAACAGCACTTCCAAGCAACAACTGGCGGTGTTGGAGCCCAGGGTCAAGGAGGATGTTTAAATACTAGATCAAGTATTTTCCTTGTTACGTGTCAATTAAAAATGTCTATACTCCAAACAAGAGAAATATAACCTTTAGTACCATAAGATGATGATTTTACTTTAAAAAATATATGTAAATTAATAATTGACAAACATAAACGCATACATTAACATGTTGAAAAGCAATGCCAAACCACAATAAAAATCGGTTAAATAATCTGCTATACGGTTTTAAATAAAAGCATACAAGTACATATCAGAATCCATTAATGATGGATAAGTAACAGTATGTACACCATTTTCATTTGCTGAATAATATCACTAAAAAGTTTTTAAAAATATCTAAAATTTCCATCATGTAATACTGATAATATGTGGCAATCATTTATATTAACAAAAAAAACCTTTAAAAAGTGCATAGTGAAAACAGCTATTTATGCCTGACTGTGGACTTGCAAGCATGACAACGGATAGATAAGGTATATATAGATGACACTGCATAGCCACAGATGGTGAATGGCGATGTAATACTGTACCTCAATAAAGTGTGCGTTACTACTACATCCTTTTTTTTATATAGCTTTATAAAAGGGTACGTGCATGTATGCTTGCGCCTTTGTTTGGACGCACAGACTGGCTTCCTGCTGTGACGCGTTGGGTATTGGAGCGTCTGTGCGTCTTATGACGCAGACTAACATTCACGGTGCGCATCGTTCATCATCGCAAGCGTACCGACAACACAAAGGCGTTGTCATGACTGCTTTACTCAGTAAACATGCACCTATGATGAAACATACACGCATGTGCCCTATTACATAACAAGCTACAAGAAAAATGCGTGTGAGGTGTGACACAGCTGTTTTGTTAAGGTACAGTATTATATCGACATTGTACAGGTGTCGCTATTCAGTCTGATAAATAGATATCATTCACCTATTCTATCAGTTGTCGTTCTTTCAGCACCACTTACAGGTATATATTTTGCTATTGTGACTATGCACTATTGACTTTACCAAGGTAATGCATGATTTTTGTTAGCGATTATCATGTTTACATGAAGGACCTTTATGATATGGGCTGTTAACTTTCTAATCAAATATGTATTTTTTAAAATGACACAAATATAAGTAATGTTGAAGAGGACTATTCCTACATGCATTGTTTGCACAATATTACAGGTGTACATCACGTCCCTTAATCAACATTGGATATTATATTTACTTGTATGCTTTTATTTCAAAGGCAAGAACACTGAAGTATAACCTTCGCACTGCAGCAGTTGTCAAAGTTCAACCCACATTATGCACTTCCAACATTGCAGTATTTGAGTCATCATGATGTGAGTTGGATTTGTCTAAGCTATGGAGTGACAAGGTTGACCATCAGTATCCTATAGCATAAGTAGGCTTTTGTGTTTGCATTTGTTTTCGACATGTGCATATCTGTAATAATATGTCACAATTATTTTGTTACAGATTTGTGACAAAGACAAATCATTTTATGGTTTGAAAGTTGACGTTTCAAATGTTTACAGCTTAGAAATCATGGTGTAGCCTCATATCTATGTGTAGCACTACACACTTTGAGATGTCATGTTTTTTTCACCATGATTAGGTAGCTAGCAGTAATTTTTGCCCGGGCACACAGCAGGGGAACAGCAGGCGTTACTGAACCCCACAAACACATCAGCGATTGTTTTCATCTGTGCATCTAACACTTCTGAGCAGCAACTGGCGCTGTTGAAGCCAGGGTCAAGGAGGGTGTAGGCAGAGGCCTAGTATGAGACGTTTTGAAGTTGAAGTTGTAGTTAGCAGCAGTAATTTTTGCCAGACACACAGCAGGGGAACAGCAGGCGTTACTGAACCCCACAAACACATCAGCGATTGTTTTCATCTGTGCATCTAACCACTTCTGAGCAGCAACTAGCGCTGTTGAAGCCAGGGTCAAGGAGGGTGTAGGCAGAGGCCTAGTATGAGACGTTTGAAGTTGAAGTTGTAGTTAGCAGCAGTAATTTTTGCCAGACACACAGCAGGGAACAGCAGGCGTTACTGAACCCCACAAAACACATCAGCGATTGTTTTCATCTGTGCATCTAACACTTCTGAGCAGCAACTGGCGCTGTTGAAGCCCAGGGTCAAGGAGGGTGTAGGCACAAAATATTGAGTTATTGCCTTGTTACGTGGCCATTGCAAATGTATGTACTTCAAACAAGAATAAATGAATTTTACTACAACAATAAAATGATAAATTTCAATTACAAGAATAGAAAAATATTTATACTTGACAGTCCTCTGTGGTTGATAACGTTTAATGGCTAACTGAAAATATGGTAACAAATTCAAAGCTTTCGAGACTACTCAGGTGTCTTCATCAGGCTAAGAGTAAAGCCAAAAATGAAGAATCACATATTTCTACACACAAACAGGACACAGGAATAGCTAAGACAAGTGAGGGAGGGACAAGTGAGGGGAGACCGGCAACAAAAAGGAGAACAAGGATGAATTATCAGCGCCACACAATCACAGATAAATTAATGAATTATCTGTGGCAAAAGACTTTTGTTTGCCCGGTCATAGCATCATGGATATGGAATTACTGGTATTAAAATATAACTTCAAATATGAGAAACGTACAAAGGTTTCAGAATATAAGCTCATCATGACCTTTGACACTGTTAGTGATGGAATGAATAGATCACATGGATTTATGTCATTCTATATCAATTAAGGAATCTGCGTCTATGCCCTTCCAGGGTCATGAAAACCCAAAAAAATACGCCAATGAGAGGGCAATCAAACTTTCTATCCTTATCTAGGAACTGTTCCAATATTTATGTTCATCCCTGTGAGATAATGACAGTTCTGATACACGTCACTTACTTGTCTTACCTATTGCACTATTCCTGTGTCCTGTTGTGTATAGAAATATGTGATGCTTAATTTTTTTAGTTAGTCTTTCCCTGATGAAGAGACGTGAGTAGCCTTGAAAGCTTGCAATTTGTTTCCATCTTTTCAGTTATCCATTAAAAGGTATCAACCACTGCTGACTCTGAAGTCTAAATATTTTTCTATCTACTGGCTAACACGGTACAAAGATACACATGTTTTCTAATTTCAAGAAGGAAAAATAAAGAAAATACAAATATAAACGCATATATGCACATGCCAAAATAAATGGAACAACACAACACCCAAAAAATTGGTAACAAAATATACTGTTGTAAATTTAAGAATAAAAGTACATTTTTTTTTTATGAATAATGCTTAAGGAACGCTATGTTAAACCATAACATAGTGAAGACAATGGATTTTGTAATAGTCACTCATCATCATCATCGCAAATTTTATGTGACAGTCACAGACATTTCAATTATTTAAGTTCATAAAATCGTAACTTTCTATAGCATGTATGACATGTCCAGCATGGACTCATCAATGTGATTGATGACACAATAATGTACAATAAAAAATAACCATTTAAAAAAACATTAGGCATTGTTTGTCACAATTTAAGTGTGTGCCTGCAAGTGTAGGTGAAACAAAGGCTACGGATAGCAAAGGTATATTCTATGTCTGTATCAGACAGTGGACAGCCTCTGATGGGTAATGCCGATGTTATACTGTACGTCAATAAAGTCTGCGGCTGAAATCATGCATTTTTTGCTTGTAGAGTGTTGAAGAGGGTAAAAGAATGTCTGGTTGCGCAAAGCTTTATCCGTCAACACTACCTTCCTACTGTCACGCGTAGGGTAGGGTAGCGTGTGGCAATTAGCTGACTATCAAATGTGAGGTTAGGCTGCGTTATTGCGCACTAGGGACGCAAAAAAAAATACAGCAGTAATAATTTAATGTGTAATACTCCACCTATGACAAACAAAAAAATTACGTTCCCTCTTTAACAATGTACAAGACTAACAAGCCTAATGGTTGACGCTGACTTAATTGAGATACAGTATTACATCAACATTGTCCATGAGTAACTATGCACTGTGATACCTATATACCAGTATTAATTTATATCTCTTGTGGTTGTTTCAACAGCACTTGCAGGTATAACTACCTATTGTCAGTATGCATGATGCACTTTCTAGATGTAATAATTTATTATTGGACATTATTACCATGTTTACATGCTGGCCATTTCATATATGGTGTTTGAAGTTACAGTTGGCATCAGTATGTGTATTTTATAATGTCTGTCATAAATAAAACTCGTGATGATGATGATGAGGATTTAATGATTCGTACATCCATTGACTGCATTATCTTACAGGTACAGATAAAGTTCCTTAAAAGCATTAATTCATAAGTCTGAAATGTACTTTTATGCATTAATTTCAAAATGTGAAGAGTAGACTATGTTTTATTTTTTGTTACCATTTCTAATAGACATGTGCAGATATGCGCTGTGATGACAAATTATTATTTGTCCATATTTGTCATAAAAATTTATCATTCTAGGCCTGCAAAACTTCACAATTTCATGTTTTCAGCATAACAAGCAGGGTGACGGCTCTTCCCTATTTGTAGCATGTTGGTCATGTGTTTTTCTGTCCATGTGTCGGGAACAGGAGACTTCTTGCCGTTGACACAGCAGGGGAACAGCTGGCGTTACTGAACCCCACTAACAGTAGAGCTTGTGTTTTGTTCTGTGGACACGACACTTCTGAGCAGCAACTGGCAGTGTTGGAGCCCAGGGAGTAGAGTTCAGGTGGTAGAAAGATGAACATAACAGGAGACATGGATAACGTTGCGAACCAGTTATTTAATCTGAAAACGGACAGACAAATTCTGCCGAGATCCATGCCTTGTTCATTTTCAGAAAAGTAAGCCGGTCTACATTATCGGAGGATAGTCGCATGCGACGGTCTGTTAGTACACCACCTGCAGCACTAAAGACGCGCTCCGATAATACACTGGCAGCAGGGCAAGCCAGCACCTCCAATGCATACTGGCTAAGCTCTGGCCATGTATCCAGCTTAGAGACCCAAAACTTGAATGGGGAAGAGCCATCTGGGAGTACACTGAGAGGCAAAGCCAAGTAGTCTGTCACCATCTGACGGATACGTTGCCTCCCGCTGACTGGAGCCCTCTCGGATGGTGTAGACATTTGTGGCGCTGCCACAAAACTTTGCCACATTTTTAACATACTGGTCTTTCCCTGTGCAGAGGCACTGCGTGTGCTCCCTCTTGTTGCAGAGCTCTCTACACTGCCTCGACGCACAGAGCTGCTTTGTAAAGCAGTAGCAGCAGCAGTGCTCTCGGCAGTAAGGTAGAACATTAGGGATTGCACCAGTGTGTCTTGGTACTCCCGCATTTTACGCTCCCGGTTCAACGGTGTGATGAGGCTTTTGACGTTGTCCCGGTAGCGAGGGTCTAGGAGGGTGTACACCCAATAATCAGACGTCGTGAGAATGTGGGCGATGCGGCGGTCGTTTCTTAGGCACTGCAGCATGAAATCAACCATGTGCTGCAGACTCCCAACTGGCAAAGAAACGCTGTCCTCTGCAAGAGGCGTTATCTCTGCCTGCTCTGCATCACCCCACCCTCGCTCTACATACTGACTAGAGCGTTGTGTACCTCCCTCTGGAGCGATGTCTTCCTCCTCCATTGACTCCTCCTCCTCATCCTCCTCACAAAGTGAGCCCTGCCCAGCCCTTTGTGAGGAACCACGTTGCGCTGACTTTCCAGAAGGTGATGGAATTTGTGACTCCTCATCCTCCACCTCTTCCAAAACCTCATCCCTTATTGCTTGCAGTGTTTTTTGAAGCAGGCAGATAAGGGGGACAGTCAGGCTGACTAGTGCATCATCTGCACTCGCCATCCGCGTTGACTCATCAAACGCACGCAAAACGTGGCACATGTCCTTCATAGTGGCCCACTCATTAATGGTGAAGTGTGGACGGCGCAAATTGCGTGTTGATTGCGCCTGATGCAGCTGATACTCCATAACTGCTGGCTGCTGCTCACACAACCGCTCCAACATATGTAACGTTGAATTCCACCTGGTGGATACGTCACATATGATGCGATGTTCAGGAAGGCGCAATCTGCGTTGCAGAGCTGCAATGCGCGATCTGGCCATGCTGGAACGTCGCAAGTGAGCGCACTCTAGGCGGACCTTGTGCAGCAGTGCATCAAGATCCGGATAGTCCCTCAAAAAACTCTGCACGACCAAGTTGAGCACATGTGCCAGACATGGTATGTGAGTGAGGTTGCCAAGGCCCAGAGCTGCCACCAGATTTCGGCCATTGTCACACACTACCAAGCCTGGCTGGAGATTCGCTGGCAAAAAACCACACGTCGCTCTCCTGCTTGATGGCATTCCAGACCTCCTGCGCTGTGTGGCTTCGATTCCCCATGGGAATTAATTTCAGAACGGCCTGTTGCCGTTTGGCCACGGCTGTGCTCATATCGGTCGCATCAGGTAAGCGTCCACGGATCCATGTGGAGGTAGACCGTGACGGCTCCTGCAGCGATGATTCTGAGGAACTGGAGTAGGAGGAGGAGTCAATGTGGACAGACTTGATTCCGGCAATCCTTGGAGTTGGCAGAACACGTACAGCGCCACTCGCAAGATCTGTACCCGGCTCCACAACATTCACCCAATGGGCAGTGAGTGAAAGGTATCGTCCCTGGCCATGGGTACTGGTCCACGCATCGGTGGTCAGGTGGACCTTGCTACTGACGGCGTTTAGTAGCGCATGTTTAATTTTTGCCTCAACATGCTTTTGCAGACCAGGGACGGCTTGCCTGCTGAAATAAAATCGGCTGGGCACATTGTATTGTGGGACTGCCAATGCCATTAATTCACGGAAACTGTCAGTCTCCACCAGCCTGAATGACAGCATTTCAAGGGACAGGAGTTTTGCAATGCCAGCATTCAGAGCCTGTGCTCGTGGATGGTTTGCCGAGTATGGCCGTCTTTTATCCCATGCCTGTGCTACCGATGGCTGTTTTGTGGGCCTGGGTGTGTGAGGATGACAGGGAACTTGCAGCTGTGGGTGGAATAACACTGTGTCTCTGGACAACAGTGACAGAGGTTCTTCCATGGCGATCCTTTGAGGAAGCCTTACCAGCTGTGTGTGAACTGGAGGAAGAGGCTCCAACAGGAGCTGAAGATGTAGGTGCTGCTGTAGGTTGGCCTACATCTCCAGTGTGTCTTTGTAACTCAACAAAGTGCTTTGACCGCACATGTTTCCACATATTTGTTGTATTAAGGTTACTGACACTTTTACCTCTTTTAATTTTTTGATTACACAGCTTGCATTTTACATAGCAAATATCATCTGCAACTGTATCAAAAAAGGACCACGCAGAGCAAGTCCTGGGGCCCCGGTTTGGCTGTTGTAAGAGAACTGCTCCGAACGGGTGCCAAACTGGAGGCTACAGGCAAGCGAGTCTGCAGCCTACCTCTCCCTACTGTTTGGACCGTTGGTGCAATCTCTTCCTCAGAGCTGCTCCCACCACCTTCCTGTTCCTCACGCCATGTTGGGTCTTGGACCTCATCATCTCCACCACTACCCTCTTCCAACACCTGCTGTTGTTGGGTGGTCTGGCCAGCACCATGCTCAACAGAAACTGGCAACTGAGTCTCATCATCATCAGATGCGTTCTGCGGTGTGCTGACCATCGGCACTGGCTCACCCGCCTCTTCAGATTCAGAGAGACACAGCTGTTGCGCATCACTGCATACTGCCTCTTCTTCACATTCCAGAATGCTGCTTGGCTGGGCCCCTGTTTCCAAGCCAACAGATTCTGAGAACAGAAGCAGAGACTCCTGTACAGAGCTCTCTGACTGCCTGGGCAATTTGGCAGGCGGTGAAGAGACTGATGGTTGTTCAACAGTGCTGTGGTCCTGAGAGGAGGTGGAAGGTATTGAAGTCGATGCATTGGCTGCCATCCAACCAACAACGGCTTCAATTTGTTCTTCACGCAGCAGGGGGGTACGCTGAGCTCCTACAAAAGTGCGCATAAAGGAACGCTCACGGGGAAAACTGGTGGATGCTGTGTCACTGGGTGCGGCAGCAGCCACAGAATCCCCACGTCCTCTCCCTGCTGCAAATCCACGGCCTCGACCACGACCACGTGCCTTACTCACTGACTTCTTCATCTTGGTAGATTGATAAAGAAAGTCAGAAAAGTTAAGGCCTAAGTGTGGTTATTCCTCACAGACTACAGTGAACCCTGCAGACAACTGTTCAGTATCTGTGAAAGGCCCCTTTGTGTACTTCTATAGTGTTTGCAACCAATGTATTGTATACGGATGGAAGCGCGTCACACTAATAGATTAGATTTTTTTCCACTAAAATGGAGCAGCACCAATTAGAGAAAAATGTGAAGGATGAGGCAGTGACACACGCTCAGCAGACTACAACCGGCAGTGGTTGAAGTACAAACTGGAGCGTAATCTGCACTCACAAAATGAAAAGCTCACAGACTACAGTGAACACTGAAACACAACTATTCACTATCTGTGAAAAGCTCCTTTGTGTACTTCTATAGTGTTTGCAACCAATGTATTGTATACGGATGGAAGCGCGTCACACTAATAGATTAGATTTTTTTCCACTAAAATGGAGCAGCACCAATTAGAGAAAAATGTGAAGGATGAGGCAGTGACACACGCTCAGCAGACTACAACCGGCAGTGGTTGAAGTACAAACTGGAGCGTAATCTGCACTCACAAAATGAAAAGCTCACAGACTACAGTGAACACTGAAACACAACTATTCACTATCTGTGAAAAGCTCCTTTGTGTACTTCTATAGTGTTTGCAACCAATGTATTGTATACGGATGGAAGCGCGTCACACTAATAGATTAGATTTTTTCCACTAAAATGGAGCAGCACCAATTAGAGAAAAATGTGAAGGATGAGGCAGTGACACACGCTCAGCAGACTACAACCGGCAGTGGTTGAAGTACAAACTGGAGCGTAATCTGCACTCACAAAATGAAAAGCTCACAGACTACAGTGAACACTGAAACACAACTATTCACTATCTGTGAAAAGCTCCTTTGTGTACTTCTATAGTGTTTGCAACCAATGTATTGTATACGGATGGAAGCGCGTCACACTAATAGATTAGATTTTTTTCCACTAAAATGGAGCAGCACCAATTAGAGAAAAATGTGAAGGATGAGGCAGTGACACACGCTCAGCAGACTACAACCGGCAGTGGTTGAAGTACAAACTGGAGCGTAATCTGCACTCACAAAATGAAAAGCTCACAGACTACAGTGAACACTGAAACACAACTATTCACTATCACTATCTGTGAAAAGCTCCTTTGTGTACTTCTATAGTGTTTGCAACCAATGTATTGTATACGGATGGAAGCGCGTCACACTAATAGATTAGATTTTTTTCCACTAAAATGGAGCAGCACCAATTAGAGAAAAATGTGAAGGATGAGGCAGTGACACACGCTCAACAGACTACAACCGGCAGTGGTTGAAGTACAAACTGGAGCGTAATCTGCACTCACAAAATGAAAAGCTCACAGACTACAGTGAACACTGAAACACAACTATTCACTATCTGTGAAAAGCTCCTTTGTGTACTTCTATAGTGTTTGCAACCAATGTATTGTATACGGATGGAAGCGCGTCACACTAATAGATTAGATTTTTTTCCACTAAAATGGAGCAGCACCAATTAGAGAAAAATGTGAAGGATGAGGCAGTGACACACGCTCAACAGACTACAACCGGCAGTGGTTGAAGTACAAACTGGAGCGTAATCTGCACTCACAAAATGAAAAGCTCACAGACTGCAGTGAACACTGAAACACAACTATTCACTATCTGTGAAAAGCTCCTTTGTGTACTTCTATAGTGTTTGCAACCAATGTATTGTATACGGATGGAAGCACGTCACACTAATAGATTTGATTTTTTTCTAATATAATGGAGCTGCACCAATTCCACTAAATAAAATAAAAAAAAAAAAGAGTCAGTGACACGTGCAGATGCCTACAAACAGGGTGGATGCAGAGCAAACTGCAGCGTCACCTGCACTGTCACACACACACCTTGCACAGAGCTGTTAAAACAACACTGGCAAAATGAAGCTTTACACAGCGGTTGGTAAACTAGCCTGCCTCAAGCACAGTAGTACACAAAATCGCAATATCTAACTGTCCCTCAGAGTGAGCAGAGTAGCGTTCTGTCCCTTACTGAGTTCACAGCACAGTGACGCTAAAATGGCGGCGGCGCCTTTTATAGTGCATTCTGACATCATTTCAGCAGCCAATCACAGCCATGCCATTAGTTAAGATGACCGCAGCATTACAGGATGTGCCCACACTTCGTAGGATTCCTCATTGGCTGACTAAAATCACATTGCCTCTCAAAGAATTATGGGAACTTCCGATTCCGGTATACGATATTGAAAAAGTATCGGAATTAAGTATCGGAATTCCGATAACGCGAATATCGGCCGATACCCGATACTTGCGGTATCGGAATGCTCAACACTAGTAGGGACACATAAAAGGTGTCGTTGATACCTAGGCATGAAGGAAGAGCCAGATGATACACCACAGGGTTAACCTGTTCCAGGACCTTGAAGGGACCTATGTAGCGAGGAGCAAACTTAGTGGACTCAACTCGCAGCCTGATGTTACGGGCGGAGAGCCACACTAAATCACCAGGGGCAACAGTCAGAGCGGGGCGCCGATGCGCATCAGCCGAGACCCTCATTCTCTCCTTGGAGGCCCAGATGGCATCCTGTGTGTGGTCCCAAATGTCACGTGTCTCCACCGCACAGTCTGCCACCCTAGAGTTGGTGGATGACACAGGCATGGGCACAGGGACACACGGATGCTGGCTGTAATTAAGGAGGAACGGGGTCTACCCAGTTGAGTCGGCTACGGCGTTATTCAGCGCAAATTCTGCCCATGGTAGCAAGGATGCCCAGACATCCTGCCTGGCTGAAACAAAATGTCGCAGATATGTGACCAGGGCTGGTTGGCCCTCTCTACCAACCCGTTCGTCTCAGGATGGTAAGCTGAAGAGAGATTTAGCTCTATGCTGAGCAGACGAGACGTGGACTGGGGACCCGGTCACTGACTATTTTTTCAGGCATGCTGTGTAGGCAAAAAGCCGGATTACTCACCGGTAATGCTCTTTTAATGAGTCCACGACAGCACCCACATGAGAGAGGGATCCGCCCATAGGAACTGGAAACCTGCAGAAATAAAAGAAGCGGTCCGCCTCTCCTCCTCAGTTGGATTTCAGAGTATTAGAAGAACCACCCAAGTAATTAGGCAAAATTTAATATAATTCTTTATAACCAGGTACTATATCCTACTATATACTACACAGTTTTATATGCAACCACCATTATGTGCTCCTATTTACATCTAATTTAGGGAGGGTAGTGAGTGGGTGCTGTCATGGACTCATTAAAAGAGCATTACCAGTGAGTAATCTAGCTTTTTACTCTTTGCCACGACAGCACCCACATGAGAGATTTACAGAGAACCATCACCTGGGAGGGACCACCGTGCTGAGGACAGCTCTGCCAAAGGCTAGGTCAGAAGAAGATGAAAGATCGAGTCTATAGTGGTTATAGAAAATGGACGGAGTCTACCACGTTGCAGCCTTACATATAGACTCAATCGAGATGTCTGCCCTTTCTGCCCAGGAGGATGCCACAGCTCGAGCTAAATGTGCCCTTATACCCTCCGGGGAACTTTCGCCTTTTGCAGAGTATGCCAAGTAGATTGCATCCCTGATAAAACGGGATAAGGTGCCCCTCGTGACTCCGTACCCTTTCCTGTGGCCCTGAAATGATACAAACAGAGCCCTACTCTGCCTCCAGATCCTAGATCTATCTATGTACTTTAGGACAGCTCTCCTCACATCTAGAGTGTGGAATTTTTCTTCTTCTGGTGTGGAGGGATCGCTAAAGAAGGAGGGAAGAAAGATCCCTTGTGACCTGTGAAACTTTGCTGCTACTTTAGGAAGATATGAAGGATTTGGCTTCAGCACTAATTCGTTCTGAGATGCTAACAGATAGGGTGGATCTATGGACAGCGCTTGGATGTCGCTAACCCTTCTAGCTGATGTCAGCGCTACTAAAAGGACTGTTTTTAATGATATGTATTTCATTGGGACCGACTCCAAAGGCTCAAAGGGAGAACCCGTTAGGGCATCCAGGATTAGATTTAGATCCCCGGAGGGAACCCGAGAAATGCGAACCGGGTTAATACGTTCACAAGCTGTGATGAACCGAGAGATCCACCTATCCCCTGCTACATTATAACCGTAAAGGGCTCCTAAGGCAGGTATCTGGACTTTTAGCGTATTAACAGACAGGCCCAGTTCTCTACCCCTCTGCAGGAATTCCAAAATGTCTGTGATCGGAACCTCCCTAGAGACGGTATCCGTATGAAATTCTAGGAATTTCCTCCATACCTTACTATAAATCTTTGTAGTAACTTCTTTCCTACTCTGCAGGAGCGTGTTAACTAGCCCCTCCGAAAGCCTCTTAATCTTAATAACTGCCTTTCAAATTCCATGTCATCAAGTGTAGACCCTCCACTTGAGGATGAAAGAATGGACCTTGAGAGAGCAGATTGGGGATTGAAGGGAGGACCCACGGGTCCGATACTGACATGGCCCGCAGGCAGGAGAACCATGGTTTCCAGAGTCGGTGGTGTGCAGCAAAATGGCCAAAGGAATGGGTTGTAGCGGGCCTTGTTAAGAACATTGCTTTACTAGAGATTTTCCCAATTTAATGGCGGTGACATTGTGGAAAGATCAGCTCGCGAACAGGAGAATACGCTTTAAATGTGACAACATGGGCGTAGTAATGGCTATAAATAATATAACAGCCTCTTCACCCCCAGTAATCAGAGTATTGCGCCAGCTGGTATTGGAATGCTTGTCAATCAATGCACACTTCACAGCATCGCACGTACCGGGGGAATTTAACTCCATAGCTGACGCGCTCTCCCGCTTTCAGTGGGCAAGATTCCGTGCCTTAGCTCCAGAAGCGGACCAGGAGGGTATGCCCTCCTGGACTTTGGAACGTAGTGCTGGGGCTCAGGAGTCATTAAGCAGGCCGGGGCAGCATAAGTTGGCGTATATAACCGTGTCACTCACATATGTCTGTTTTATTACAGGAAAAGGCCCACTGTTAATCTGGATATTTGGTCACTCCTACGTGTACTGGGGAGCACGGGAAGCAGACAAACATGCAGACGGCAGACAGTTAGGTTACCCAAAGGGATCGGCGGTAATTAAATGGGTGGGCTTCAGGGGCCTAACATGGAGAAGAGTGCGTGACGAGGTGTGCAGAGCAGCGTGGGTTCAGAGGGCACCGGACATTCTAGTACTACATGTGGGAGGCAACGACCTAGCGGAGATAGAGAGAGTGTGACAGTAGGGGTCAATGAGGATTTAAGGGGGGGCTTGGACATGCAAGGAACATAGGAAGGTGGGAAGGAGTAATAAATATGCTAATAGTATTAAATATCTACTGGCAAATGCAAGAGGTCTTGCAAACAAAACAGATGAACTGGAGACTCATGTCAGCCACTGAATATGATGTTTTGGCATTACGGAAACCTGGCTGGACGAAAACAATGACTGGATGCCAAAACATAGAGGGTTGCACTACATTTAGAAAGGACAGGACAGACAGAAAAGGTGGAAGGGTGTGTATTTTTATTAAACCTAACTTGTGCATAGTAACCTACAAACAGTGTCAGGTCGGCGCCGTTATACTGATTAAAATTATACCTTTGTTGATGAAATCCATCTTGTGCTTCTTTTTTAATCCTTATTTTCAGTTTTTAGTTAATGATA
Organism: Oophaga sylvatica; assembly: GCA_033576555.1. NCBI lineage: Eukaryota > Metazoa > Chordata > Amphibia > Anura > Dendrobatidae > Oophaga > Oophaga sylvatica. The sequence goes on from JARQOD010000002.1 coordinate 347,769,205, forward strand.
AGCTCGTGTCTTGAGGCAGGGTTGGTGTATGTTGTGATCTGATTAGATATTTATAATGCAGACTATTGACAGGTCACTGATCTCTCACTGATCTGCCCCCTAGTTTGCATATATACTAATGTGTGTATTTGAAAAAAACATGTAACTATAATAAATTGGGGAGTATGTGACTATAATGAATTGAATAATAATATATAATGAATTGGGTATACGTAACTATCATGAATGGAGGTATGTGACTATAATGAATAGGGGGGTATGTGACTATAATGAATAGAAGGTATGTAATTTTAATTTTGAGGTACATAATAACAATTAATTGAGGAGAGGACATGTAATTATAATGAATTGGGGGAGTTGGAGGGGCACAGTGGGGGACTGAGGGCGCAGAAAGGTGACTGATATTCAATTGGGGGAAAGAGCACAGGGTCTAATTAATTTATATTTTTATTGGGTAGGTAAAAATGTGACTAATTATAGTTAGTGGGGGTCAAAGTGGTGGTGTATTAATTTATATTTTAATGGTGGGTTGCACAATGGTTAATTATATATAAATGGTGGGCGCATGTCTGTATTCAGCAGTGCAGTATGGGGATCCTCCCCGGTATCAGCATGGCAGGCCGGGGAGGATTGGAGCCGGGCCGCGCATGCGCAGTAGACCGGAGAGCGGTCCTTTCATCACTTCCGGGGAAAACCGGAAGAGGCAGTACAGTCGACGGGGACCGTGCCTGATTCAAAAATTAGGAAGGTAACTATCGATGTGAATACTTTTCTGTCCAATTATGACAAGAGCATTCTTAAGGTGATACCTTTATTGGCTAACCAGAAAATTATATGTTCGCTAGCTTTCAGAGCTCAAAGGCTCCTTCTTCAGGCAAGATTACATTTGGAATAATAAGAAAGACACATTAGATGCTTACTATAGTAGGAAATTTGTTCAAGACCTGGGAGGTGTGATGCCTTCAAAAGATAAGCAAAGGAAATCGAATTAGCATTACAAGGACAAATACAACAACTAATCAGCAACCATGTCTCTGGTGATCAGGTGTGGATACGGTTAAAATATTTGGGAATAGCCCGTATATTGGGAGGAGCTAGAATAAACAAAAAGGGAAGCACTTCCTGGATAGGGAGTCTAAGACAGTGACAGTTGAAGGTTCGGATGAAGTTCAGGTTCAAGCTTCAGAAGGTCGGAGGCACGGAAAGTTACATACTGTTCGGGTAGAATGAGGTCTCACCAGAAGTCTTGCGGAAATCCCTGTGGCACGGAGTAGGCACTGGAATGTGTGTCTCATTTTCTTCTATGCGAAAGAGGCCGGATGGGGAAATGCACGAGTGAACAGTGGCGGATCTCAGAAAAACTGCGTTGCCAGACGGGATGTCCGTAGGACCAGCAGAAGAGCGGAACGGAGGCAAAGCCTCGCATTGTACTGTGTAAATAGAACAACAACTGAATGGTGCTGTGCCCAAAACCGCATGCTGCAGACTGTTGTATCTGAACTGTCCATGAAAGTTCAGCTTGTTGAAACAAACCAAGAGTCCCCTGATGTGTATGTGTCTGATCCTGGACACATGGACATGGATACAGTGGAGACTTCCGGCCTACAAGTGAGTGCAAAGCAAGCCTTACAGCACAGCACACATGGAAGCAACAGGCCCACAGGTCGAGCCCTTAGCTCCGCTACAAGGAGATGGCCAAGAATATCCACGCGACCTCAACCCATCTAGGGTAAAATGGATTTTTTTTTACAACACGCACATGGAATGACACTGGGCGTTTACTTTTTTTTTGCAATCCTTGTTACTAGAATCACAAAGTGATTGAATTTGAAAGGATCTGTGAATTTGAGGAAATTCAACTTAAAGCTGATCCTCCACGGATTGATCTGCTCATCTCTAACTACTGGTACTACTATTATTGCTACTACCATTACTACTACTACTACTACTGTGAACGGGGTTATGCAGAGCTCAGCATTCAAACACCTGGAAGAGCTGCAGCAGATAAAACAGTGATTTTATCAAAACTGCTGCAATCAGCACAGTAAGTGATACATTGCAGGAATAAGGGTCTCAGCCCCTACATCATGCTGCTCTCAGATGGGGTACCAAGAACCTGGTGACACATTCCCTTTAAAACTAGAGTACCTCTTTAATATACTTTAGAATGAAACATCTGTACAATACATATGATCCCTCAAGTCATTTAGAAACGTGACATCAGAACTGTGTTTCGATTAAAGAGGTTGGCACAAAAGTATGCAGCCACTCTATGTGACTACAGACTTGTGAATCCTTAGTGCGCAGTATACTCCAATGCTGGTGCTGGGTGAGGCAGTCATGTGACCATAAGTATGCGATATGTACAGTGGCTTGCAAAAGTATTTGGCCCCCTGGAACTTTTCAACCTTTTTCCACATATGCTTCAAACATAAAGATACCAAATGTTAATTTTTGGTGAAGAATCAACAACAAGTGGGACACAATTGTGAAGTTGAACTAAATGTATTAGTTATTTTAAAGTTTTGTGGAAATACAAAAACTGAAAAGTGAGGCGTGCAAAATTATTTGGCCCCTTCACTTTCAGTGCAGCAAACTCACTCCAGAAGTTCATTGTGGATCTCTGAATGATCCAATGTTGTCCTAAATGACTAATGATGATAAATATAATCCACTTGTGTGTAATCAAGTCTCCGTATAAATGCACCTGCTCTGTGATAGTCTCAGGGTTCTGTTTGAAGCACAGAGAGCATCATGAAGACCAAGGAACACAACAGGCAGGTCCGTGATACTGTTGTGGAGAAGTGTAAAGCCGGATTTGGATACAAAATGATTTCCAAAACTTTAAACATCCCAAGGTGCACTGTGCAAGTGATCATATTGAAATGGAAGGAGTATCATACCACTGCACATCTACCAAGACCTAGCCGTCCCTCTAAACTTTCATCTCAAACAAGGAGTAGACTGATCAGAGATGTGGCCAAGAGGCCCATGATCACTCTGGATGAACTGCAGAGATCTAAAGCTGAGGTGAGACAGTCTGTCCATAGGACAACAATCAGTCGTACACTGCACAAATCTGGCCTTTATGGAAGAGTGGCACGAAGAAAGCCATTTGTAAGGAAAGGGACGTCGCCATTTTGTATACCAGCCTCCATCTTGTCTGTTCACAGAGCCACAAACTTTTAACTACACAGGGCCTATTAGCATATCCAGTATGACCGGTTTTGATGTCCACTAGGAATCAAAGGGGCTTTAGCATGCTAATTAGTTTAGGCCAGTGTCTGAATAAGATGGTCAGTCGTATGGTAAATAGCTCAAGCTCAAGCCCTTGTTTCCTGCTCCATGTGAATTGCAGGCCAGTTAATATGCGTGCTTCAAAGTAAAGGGGAAGGGCCTAGCAGACTTAAGAATTGTAGCATGGACAGGCTGGATTCATTCCATTTTAGACACAGAAGCCAAGAAGATGGTCTAGGAAGGACCAAGGGACTATCCAGCAACTGAAGACTGTACCTGGGAATGGTAGAGCCCCTGCCTTCCCATGACCATACTACCCGGTAATATTGATCTATAGCTTATACCTTTAAGCCTTGTACATTATCGTTGTATTTTTTCTCTGACTGCGATTCCATTGTAATTACGTTGTATAGCTTTACTGTATATTTCTGTAATTATCTAGTGCGCTCTTAAGGCGATTAAACCATAAAATTAATCTTGGGCTGATGCTTTTACTCTGATCACGAATCTTAGAATACCCATTGGGTAACAGGACACTCTCCCCGGCGGCCATTTGCTCTAGGTGCAGTTCCCTTACTGACCTGAGAGACAAAGGGGGCGCCGGAGAGCTGTACCTGTGGAGTTACGTCCCATTGGTGACGTGGGAGGAAAGGGGATCGTCCCTCACATTTGGTAGCGGAGGTGGGATCAGAAGCTGTGATACCCAGGCTACCGTGTGGCGGTCGGCTTAGTTCCTCACAAATTGGTGGCAGCGGTGGGATCAGAGTAATAGTGTGCGTGGGACCCCTACTCCCAGACACTAGAGACTACCAGCGGTACTTTCACTGCTGGGGTCTTAAGGTCAGCCCAGCACTAGACGGTCAGAGTGTAAATATAATAAGTTGTGTGCAAGGTCGGGGTTGCAGCTGTTTCAGTAACCAAAGGTTCCCAAGATGGCGGAAGGCACCAGGAGTAGGGCAAAGGGGGAGGCCAATGCTGTGGCCTATTAGGGGTTCGATACCGATGAGGGGGAGCTCAGCCAGGGCTCCCCAAGGAGCCCGACCCCCGTGCTCAGTCTCACCGTGGACTGTCCACCCCCTGCCCGTCCCAGCCTGTCCAGATCGGAGGCCCTCTTCCAAGCGGCTATGGCACAGCTCGAGGCTGGTAATGACACTGCCTATGACAGACTCCTGGTGGCGGCAGAGAAAGCAGCAGAGCTTGAGCAAGCAGAACGCCGTGAAGCTGCGGAGCGGGAGCAAGCAGCGGCAGAGAGAGCAGCAGAGCGTGAGCATACAGAACGCCGTGAAGCTGCGGAGCACCGGCACCGACTGGAGATGGCTCAGCATGGGCCCCCGCTGGATGCACCAGGCCCACCGGAGACAAGGGCTTCCAAGGTCCGGGCGGAGGACTTTCCCTTACTTGAAAAGGATGGAGACCTGGATTCCTTTCTGCTGGCTTTTGAGAGGACATGCCTCCAACATCATCTGGCCCCGGATCAGTGGGCAAGGTACCTGACCTCCCGTTTGAGGGGTAAGTCCCTGGAAGTTTTGGGGGACTTACCTGCCGGGGAGGAGCAGGACTACAACAGCATCAAGCGGGCCCTGATCCAGCACTACAACCTCACCCCGGAGTCGTACCGCAGGAAGTTCAGGAGCCTGCAGCGGGGTTCAAAGGACACCTGGACCGACCACATGCGGGCCCTGCTGAGAGCTGCGGAGCACTGGACCTCGGGTCTAGAGCTCACTACCCGCCAGGAGGTCCAGGAACTGTTTGTCGTGGAGCAATTCTTGTGGAACTGCCCAGAGGACCTCCAGCAGTTCCTCCGTGACCGGAAACCAAAGGGGGCTTCTGCTACAGCCGCCCTGGCAGACGAGTATGCCAACAACAGGGCGCCGGAGCCAAAGAAGCCTGCCAGCAGCACCTGGAGAGGGGGTAAGCCCAATCCTGCCCCAGCCCCATATCCAGCCCCCAGAGTGCAAGGGGTGTACCCCCCGGCTGCCCTCTCCAGGCCAGGAACAGAACCCAGACGTTGTCATAATTGCAATCAGCCAGGACACTTTAAGGCTGCATGTCCCCAGCGCCAGAAGGCCCCATCCCTGTCCCAGAAACCGACCACTGTTTTGTGTGTGGAAGGGGTGGTGGGAGGTCCCTAGACAATTACCAACCCGTCACCATCGCCGCTCAGCGGTCATGGGACTGCGGGACACAGGCGCTGAACGAACCCTGGTAGCCCTGAGGTGGTGTCCCCTCAAGACTTGGTACCTGGGAAAACCCTTTCCGTCTCCGGAATTGGAGGCGTTGAACCGGCGCTGCCGTTGCCAAGGTGTATTTGGACTGGGGCGCCGGGAGGGGGATGCAGGAGGTGGGAGTAACGCCGAATATTCCTGCAAATGTGTTGCTTGGGACCGATTTGGGGCGGCTAGTGTCCAGTATGTGGCCACTGAACCCCCAAGTTCGGCTCCCCAAGAATGTCATGACTCTACTGTGAATGCTAATGTTAATGTATTGAATGTGCCTCCAACAGTGGAGGAGGGAGTGAAACCTGATGGTAAGCCATGCACTGACACTACACACACAGGCTCACAGTGAGGACAGGTGAGGAGGCTGTAGGGGAGAGCTCAGAGGTGGAGGGAGGGGCTGCTATGAGCAGTGTAGGGCCCCTAAGTGAACCCAGCCTGCTGAGTCTAGGGCCCCTGCAGGAAGAGGAACAGGCCATGGGGGAGGGGGTGTCCCGGGAGAGGAGCCACCAGGTAGGACCCCAGGTCAGGAGTTCCCCACATCCGGGATGTCAGGAAGTCAGGGAAGTCTGCCTGACCCGGCGACTTGGTCAGAGGATGAGGGAAAGCAGGCGCTACCCGTGGTCTCAGCGGTCGTGGCCGCTGTTACCAGGAGTGGGAGCGCTGAAGCCCAAGGAGCCTCGCGGAGGTCCGACGGTTTCCCCTCTCTGACCAAGTGGCTGCCGAGTCAGACAGTAGCCAGGAGACAGATCCCGGGAACTGACAGAGGACATGGCAGTTTCATCAATTCTTGCCATATCAAGTCAGGGATTTCAGGCAGCGTTGGAAGCTGACCCTAGCCTGAAGACTCTCAAGGAGCAGGCGGCACAGCCTCCCCTGGAGTCCGACCGCGAGCGAGTGGTTTGGGACCAGGGACGGCTGTACCGGGTAACGGTCCAGCAGGGTTCACCGGAGGCGTGGCCCAGGGACCGACAGTTAGTGGTGCCCATCCGTTCAGGGCGGAATTGTTGCGGATCGCACACGAGATTCCAATGGCCGGACACTTAGGGATCACTAAAACCAGGGCCAGGCTAGCTCAGCATTTCTACTGGCCTGGAATGAGGACCGAGGTGATAGCCTACTGCCGTTCGTGTGACACCTGTCAGAGGGTGGGGAAGGCGGGGCCGCGCCCCAAAGCCCCACTGGTAACTCTGCCCATCATCGAAGAGCCTTTCTCGAGGGTGGCTGTGGATCTCATTGGACCTCTGTCCACTCCCAGCCGCTCCGGGAAATGCTTCATACTAACGGTAGTGGACTATGCCACCCGGTACCCGGAGGCGGTAGCTTTGTCGTCCATTCGGGCCGACAAAGTGGCCACTGCCTTACTGGAGATTTTCTCCAGGGTGGGGTTTCCCAAGGAAATGCTCACCGACCGAGGGACCCAGTTCATGTCGCAGCTGATGGAGTCTCTCTGTAAGCAGGTACAGGTGCAACATCTGGTGGCCAGCCCGTATCACCCACAGACCAATGGCTTGTGTGAGCGGTTTAATGGCACCTTAAAGCAGATGCTGAAGATGTTGGTCGACTCCCAGGGAGAGACTGGGAGCGGTATCTCCCACACCTGCTGTTTGCCTACCGGGAAGTCCCACAGGCCTCAACGGGGTTCTCCCCCTTTGAGCTCCTGTACGGGCGACGTGTACGGGGGCCCCTTGCTCTGGTGAAGGAAGCATGGGAAGGGGATTTAGCCACCCCTGGAGTGTCGGTCATTGAGTATGTCGTGCGCTTCCGGGACCGAATGATGGCCTTGACGCGGCTGGTGCATGACAATATGGCCCAAGCTCAGGCTGACCAGAAGCGATGGTACGACCAGAATGCTTGTGAGCGGACCTACCAGGTGGGTCAAAAGGTGTGGGTACTGGTCCCCGTACCCCAAAACAAGCTTCAGGCAGCCTGGGAGGGTCCATACCTCGTGCACGAGCAGCTCAACACCGTCACCTACCTGGTCACCCTGGACCACGCCCGTGGAAGGAGGAAGGCCTTCCATGTGAACATGATGAAGGCCCATCATGAGCGGGAGGCTTATGCTCACCCAGTGTGCAACCTTCCAGAGGAAGGAGAGGCAGAAACCCTCCTCGATCTGCTCACCCAAGCCAAGGCGGGTGGATCCATCGAGGATGTGGGGGTTGGCCACCAGCTCTCGGAGGACCAACGTTCCCAGCTGGGGGCCACCCTACACCCCTTTCGGGAGCTGTTCAGCAGCCTGCCCGGAAGGACTGAGGCAGCAGTCCATGACGTGGACACTGGCAACCACCCCCCAATCCGGCGTTCAGCATATCGAGTCTCTCTTGAGGTGCAGCAGCAGATGCGCCAAGAGATAGATGAGATGCTGAGGCTGGGGATGATCCAAGCGTCCAACAGCGCGTGGGCTTCGCCTGTAGTCCTCGTCCCAAAAAAGGACCGAACTACGCGGTTCTGCGTGGACTACAGGGGGCTCAACGCTGTGACGGTCACCGATGCGTACCCAATGCCGCGCATCGATGACCTGCTCGACCAGCTGGCCGGGGCCAAGTACCTGACCATCATGGATCTGAGCAGGGGGTATTGGCAGATTCCCCTGACCCCTAGGTCACGGGAACGCTCTGCCTTTATCACCCCATTCGGACTGTACGAGTCCACGGTGATGCCCTTCGGCATGAAGAATGCCCCTGCCACTTTTCAGCGGATGGTCAACACGCTGCTCGAGGGACTGGAAGGGTATGCGACCGCGTACCTGGATGACATTGCCATCTTCAGTCTCACCTGGGAGGATCACCTAGAGCACCTGGCGCAGGTGCTCGGGCGGATCCAGCGAGCAGGCTTGACCATTAAGCCGGAAAAATGCCAGCTGGGTATGAGTGAGGTCCACTACCTGGGACACCGGGTAGGTGGGGGAGCTCTGAAGCCAGAGCCCGGGAAGGTGGATGCCATCGCATCCTGGCCCAAACCCAGGACCAAGAAGCAGGTGATGTCCTTTTTGGGTACTGCTGAGTACTATAGGAGGTTTGTTCCACACTATAGTGCCCTGGCCAAGCCCCTGACGGACCTCACCAAGAAAAGGCTGCCCGTCGCAGTCGACTGGACAGTCGCCTGCGAGACAGTTTTCCAGGTGCTCAAGACCGCCCTTTCTAGTTCTCCTGTACTACAGGCAGCCAACTTCACGCGGCCATTCTTAGTGCAGACCGATGCCAGCGACTTCTGCCTCGGTGCTGTGCTCAGCCAGGTTGACACGACGGGCCATGAACACCCCATTTTGTACCTGAGCAGGAAGCTCCTGCCGAGGGAAGTGGCCTATTCCACGATGGAGAAGGAATGTCTGGCAATTGTGTGGGCCCTGCAGCGTCTGCAGCCATACTTGTACGGACGCCAATTCACCGTGGAAACAGACCACAACCCCCTCAGCTGGTTACACACGGTCTCTGGGACGAATGGGAGGTTGCTACGCTGGAGCCTCGCTCTCCAACAGTACCACTTCACCATTCGCCACAAAAGAGGCAGGGACCATGGTAACGCTGATGGGTTGTCCCGGCAAGGAGAGGGTGCAGTAGGGCGCACGGGGGAACACAGGAATGTGATACCCCCTAGCGCCCTCAAAAGCAGGGAGGTGTAAGGAAAGGGACGTCGCCATTTTGTATACCAGCCTCCATCTTGTCTGTTCACAGAGCCACAAACTTTAACTACACAGGGCCTATTAGCATATCCAGTACGACCGGTTTTGATGTCCACTAGGAATCAAAGGGGCTTTAGCATGCTAATTAGTTTAGGCCAGTGTCTGAATAAGATGGTCAGTCGTATGGTAAATAGCTCAAGCTCAAGCCCTTGTTTCCTGCTCCATATGAATTGCAGGCCAGTTAATATGCGTGCTTCAAAGTAAAGGGGAAGGGCCTAGCAGACTTAAGAATTGTAGCATGGACAGGCTGGATTCATTCCATTTTAGACACAGAAGCCAAGAAGATGGTCTAGGAAGGACCAAGGGACTATCCAGCAACTGAAGACTGTACCTGGGAATGGTAGAGCCCCTGCCTTCCCATGACCATACTACCCGGTAATATTGATCTATAGCTTATACCTTTAAGCCTTGTACATTATCGTTGTATTTTTTCTCTGACTGCAATTCCATTGTAATTACGTTGTATAGCTTTACTGTATATTTCTGTAATTATCTAGTGCGCTCTTAAGGCGATTAAACCATAAAATTAATCTTGGGCTGATGCTTTTACTCTGATCACGAATCTTAGAATACCCATTGGGTAACAGGACACCCTCCCCGGCGGCCATTTGCTCTAGGTGCAGTTCCCTTACTGACCTGAGAGACAAAGGGGGCGCCGGAGAGCTGTACCTGTGGAGTTACGTCCCATTGGTGACGTGGGAGGAAAGGGGATCGTCCCCACATTTGGTAGCGGAGGTGGGATCAGAAGCTGTGATACCCAGGCTACCGTGTGGCGGTCGGCTTAGTTCCTCACACCATTTCTCAAAGCTATCCATAAAAAGTGTCATTTAAAGTTTGCAACAAGCCACCTGGGAGACACACCAAACATGTGGAAGAAGGTGCTCTGATCAGATGAAACCAAAATTTAACTTTTTGACAACAATGCCAAATGATATGTTTGGCGTAAAGGCAACACAGCTCATCACCCTGAACACACCATCCCCACTGTCAAACATGGTGGTGGCAGCATTATGGTTTGGGCCTGCTTTTCTTGAGCAGGGACAGGAAAGCTGGTTCAAATTGATTGGAAGATGGATGGAGCCAAATACAGGATCATTCTTGAAGAAAACCTGTTGGAGTCTGCAAAAGACCTGAGACTGGGACAGAGATTTGTCTTCCAACAAGACAATGATCCCAAACATAAAGCAAAATCTATAATGGAATGGTTAACAAATAATCGTGTCCAGGTGTTAGAATGGCCAAGTCAAAGTCCAGACCTGAATCCAATCGAGAATCTGTGGAAAGAGCTGAAAACTGCTGTTCACAAATGATCTCCATCCAACCTCACTGAGCTAGAGCTGTTTGCCAAGGAAGAATGGGCAAGAATTTCAGTCTCTCGATGTACAAAACTGATAGAGACCTACCCCAAGTGACTTGCAGCTGTAATCGCAGCAAAAGGTGGCGCAAGAAAGTATTAAGTTGAAGGGGCCGAATAATATTGTACGACTAGTGTTGAGCGATACTGCTCGATATCTAAAAATATCGGATCGGAATGGTATCGGCAATATCCGATTCCGATACCGGAAGTCCCATGTAAGTCTATGGGAACAAAATATCGCAACTAAAAAAACACTTTCTTTCCTTGTAAACACAAAATATACACACTTAGAATACATATATATATATACATGTCATTGTGACATATATATATACATATATTTATAGTTTATTCACTTCTACATAGTAAAATAGCCTCTGATTCAATTGCCGGGTAAAGCCGGCATTTGTGAAAAGACAGAAGCACCCGAGGGTCCAGTCGCCACAGAGATGTTGCATCGCACCCAGCGAACAGGATTCAGAAGCTCGCTATAAGCGAGTCCTGTGTGCCTTAATTGAACTGTTTTTTTGCTTGAGAATTGCAAAAATCATCATAGACTGTATTTGCCATTTTTCCGTCATATCTGCGCCACGAGGCACAGGTGAAGAATAAGGGCGTGCTCTCGTGGGCGTACACTCACTCCGTGGCGCGAAAACGATGTCCGCACACTCTAAATGTTACTGCAATGTAAGATCGTGCCCCACAGCTCTGGAGTTCCGCCTCCTCATCCTCCTCAGTGGGCGTAAACGAACGCGAAGGTCCCGCCTCCCTACAAAAGATGTCGCCTCTCCTGATGCTAATGACACATGTGACTTTGCTGAGATGGCGAATGGACGTGAGCAGAAGTGGGAAGGGATGGAGGAATCAGAGCTCTCCCCCACGGAAGCGACCCGATCGCCACGGAGCCACCGTTTGGCACCCGGCCTGGAAAACATCCTACGCTGGAAGAAGCGGAGGATACCCTGAGAGACCTGGCCCGGCACTGGGAGGAGGTCACCAGGATGGAAGCGAGCTGGCGGGCCCTAAAACTACAATTGGAGCGGCGCCAATCCCTCTTACCCCCTGAAGTGTCTGTACCGGAAGGTGAGGCACCCGTTCCAGTAGAGGAGGCCGTGCGGGCATCCCAGCCCTTGCAATCTGAACCGGTTGCCAGTATCTCAGTGGAGGCACCCGTTCCAGTACAGGAGGCCGTGCGGGCATCCCAGCCCTTGCAATCTGAACCGGTTGCCAGTATCTCAGTGGAGGCACCCGTTCCAGTACAGGAGGCTGTGCGGGCATCCCAGCCCTTGCAATCTGAACCGGTTGCCAGTATCTCAGTGGAGGCACCCGTTCCAGTACAGGAGGCCGTGCGGGCATCCCAGCCCTTGCAATCTGAACCGGTTGCCAGTATCACAGTGGAGGCACCCGTTCCTGCAGAAAACGCCGCACCAGCACCCCAGATCCCGCTGTCTGCCCCCGTCGCTGAGGCAGAAGAAGCGACACCCGTCCTCATGGAGGAGGCCGCGCAGGCACCAGAGCTCTACCTGCCTGTACCGGAGCCCCGACCGTCATCTGTTCCAGAGCCGGCTGCTTCCGCCACAGGTGAGCGCCGCCAGGACTGGCGGGCGCCAGGAGAGCTGCCGCAAACCGGACATCGTAAGCTGGCGTTTGATGGTGGAGACATGGAGATGCTGGTGGAGGAGAATTACAACCGGCATCAGGAGGAAGAGTGGAGACGTCGGGAGCGGGAAGCAGAGCGACAAAGGGAGCAGCGAGAATCCCAAAAGCTTCGGCAACGTCACCTGGACAAGGACCTGGCAGAGAAGGCACGTATGAGAAAGGATAAAAGTACGCTGAGGGAGCCGCGGCGTAAGGGTGCAGTACGGAACTTTAAGTTAAAAGGTGGTTGGGGCTTCATCCAGGAGCCTGGACTTTATTTAGAAGTTTTTGTAACCCGGAGGGATGTGGAGGCTCACCTCCCAGAAGGACACCCGGGGAGGGACCTGTTGCCAGGAGACTTGGTGACTTACACCCGACACTGGGGTTACAATGGATGGTACGCCCTAAATGTTACCAGGTGCGACCCCTACTCCCCAGAGTGTCAGGAAACTGACAGACCCTACGAGCCTTCAGCCTCCCCAACCAGGCCTCTGCACAAGTGCCCACCCCACGCCGTAAATCTCCCCAGCCTCCCTCAGTGGTCTCCTCAGCAGCCCCAGCTATGGACATGATAATGATAGCTGGCCCGTACCCGGCGCCTGTTAGGCCCCCTGGGGTTCGTTCAGTCCGGTACATAGGGGTCCAGACCCGGAGGGAGATGAAAGAGGTGGCCACACAGACCCAGATAGCGGGTCACGACGTCACTGTACAGGCCACACGACGTCATCAGGTCTGGGTGGACCCTCCTGTCACGGATGTTTGGCAAGCTCCAGAAGAGTACCAGGTGGTACCTGGAAGAGGCCAGCCAAAGAAGTCTAAATAACTCGGACAGGGTCTCTGTATGTAAATAGTTAAATTATTGATGTACCCGGACGGGTGAATGTTCATAAAAAGAAGTTTATTGTTGCCTTAATATACCCAGGTTGGGTAATGGTTTGATGTACCCGGACGGGTGAATGTTCAGAAGAACAAGTTTATTGTTGCCTTAATATACCCAGGTTGGGTAATGGTGTTTCACTGTAATGAAAATGTTGAACTTTGAAGCCATGAACTGTACTGGCTCACAAACTTTTCTGTAAATAGTTGGCACTTCGGTGCTCCATCTTGGTTTTACAAAAAACTTTACTGTGCACTATTTTCAACTACCTCAGAAACTAAAAACCCGTTTGGTGTGGCCGAAAGTGAGGTCTGCTCAAGGAAAGTCTTGCAGCCCACCCAAGACCACAGTTGGAGGTTTGGAGCGGGTCCTCCACAAGCACAAGTAAAGGACACTGTGAAGTTACCCCGGTGGGGGTGGTCCTAAGAAGTCTCCACGAACTTTGGCACTAATGCTATTTGCACTTTTGTTGAATATGTATTTATTAACACACATGTATAACACATATCAAGGGTATGAACAGTAACAAAACATGTCACATAATATAAGCCATTTGCACTTTTGTAATGTTATTATTAAAAATTTTATTATGCAACGTTTAACTTGAAGTGTTTCCTGCTTTCTTACTACGTCGCATAGTCCACTCTGCTACATCACTTTGCACCATTGCTCTATCTCACATCTATCTGCCCTGGAAGGATAGCGTGTTACCTGTAGAAGACTTTTCACCTACCTGCACTACACCATCCCTTCCAGAGGACCTGCACAGCAGCGCTGGACACCCTGACCAGGTACTACAGGTGGCGTCACGACAAACTACACAAACATTCTATCATCCCCTGTAAATATCCCACATTCCAGTGATCGCCCAGGTCACGGACCGAGCTGTGCTACTCGTGACATCCCCCATAGAAGTCGACGTGATCGGTGCCGAGTACCCCAAAACCCCTGTCTCTGTGCGACTCAACTTCCCTCACTGTGCTGGCACTTTGCATTTACAAATGCCTCTGGGTTTTTTTTTTGCTATGGGGCCCCATGATTTATATGTACGCCCCTGCTGCTGAGGCATGGTATTTAAGGCTGTTAAGGAGCCAACATACATGGACCTTGCCAGCAGCGTCGGACTGGAGTACCTTGGGCCCACCAGAGAAAATATATTCTTGCGGCCCAACATCATACTTCCCAACCTTTGAATAAGGGAAAGAGGGACAAAGGCTGTGGCACGCTGTGCATGCTGCAGAAAATTTTAGGCCATGCCACGTTGCACCACAGACTGTCCAGGAGTTGGTGGATGCTTTAGTCCAGGTGTGGGAGGAGATCCCTCACGAGACCATCCGTCGCGCTCATCAGGAGCATGGCCAGAAGTTGTAGGGAGGTCATACAGCATACCTCCCAAATTTGGAAGACAGGAAAGAGGATTAAAGGCTGCGGCGTGTGTTGCGCGCCGCTGAAAATTTTAGGCCACGCCCCGACAACACCCATTTCACAGCTAATCACACCCATATCCTCGCCCCAAGCGTAACCATTTAGCACTGCTGATCACACTGACTGGTAATGAGGGCACAGTGGCTGGTACTGAGGAAAAGAAAGAAAGAGCAGCGAGAGAGAAAGAACAAACAGAGAAAGAAAGAGAGGAAAGAAAGAAAAGAGAGAAAGAAAGAACAGAGAGAAAAAAGAACAGAGAGCGAGAAGGAAAGAACAGAGAGCGAGAAAGAAAGACTAGAGAGAGAGCCATAGGCGTAGCTAGGGTTTTGGTTTAGTGGGGGCAAAACTTCTGAGTGGGCCCATCATCAGAGAACCTCAGCAAATGACCGCGCTGTTGGCCAAAATAATCTATATATAAAAAGACCAATATTGATATTACCGCCATATGGTCTGTGTTAAATAATACCAGTCCTACAGAACATATAGATTACAGCACAGGTACAGATAATGACTTACCGCTGATGTTCTTTCTAATGGAATTGTTCACTTTTCATGTCTTTTCCATCTGGCCCACACCGACATGACGACTTCTCCAGCCAGGACTCGACTGCACCCCCATTAAAAAAAAAATTAAAAAAAAACTCACCTCCCGGCTCCTGTGCTGCTCACTGTTCTCCCTCTCAGCGTCTGACAGCGGGCGCCGGCAGGTGATGTTATTGCGCCCGCTGTAATACGCTGAGAGGGGGATTATGGGAGAGAAGGAGCGCTCGCTCCTTCTCTCTCCATGCGTTCAGCTTTATCGGCTGGATGCCGATACAACTGACCCTCCGATGACGGGTGGGGGGCCCACTGCTGGCACCGGGCCCCCCCAACGCCTGTTCAGGCCCCATAGCTTCCGGGCGGCAGAGCAGGGAGAGCGATTCTCCCTGCTCTGCCGCAGAATGTAACTGTATCGTAGCTCCGGGTGGGCCCCCTCAGAGCGCGGGCCCCGGGGCCACCGCCCCCTCTGCCCCGCGACCTATCCTTTCAAATCAGGGCCCACCACGCAGGAGCTGGGGCCCACCGTAGGTTTCTCCGGTGTCCCGGTGCCTCAGTCCGACCCTGCTTGCCAGCCTGATAATACCAGGCCACAGCAGTCTGCTTAGCTTGGCTGGTTAACAAAAATAGGGGATCCCCTCGAAAAAAAAACGGGGTCCCCCTATTTTTGTTAACCAGCCAAGTAAAATGCAGACTGCTGCGGCCTGGTATTAAAAGACTGTCAAGGCCCATGGATTTTGGCCCTCAACAGCCTGATAATACCAGGCTACAGCAGCCCCACATTTGGCGCATCAAAAGATGTGCCAATTGTGGCACTTTACCCGGCTCTTCCCAGTGCCCTGTAGCGGTGGCAAGTGGGGTAATAAGGGGTTAATGTCACCGTTGATTGCACGGTGAGAATAAGCCCGGTTAATAATGGAGAGGTGTCAATAAGACACCGATCCATTATTAATCCCAAAGTTTTTAAATGTATAAAAAAAAGACACAGCAAGAAAAAAGTATTTTAATGAAATAAAAGAGACAACACAGTTTTCATTTCTTTTATTATACACTCATTCCTGCGACGCCATCGATCTCCTGTAAAAAAAGAAAAAAAACAAACCAACAGTATACCACCTGTCCGACGCAGTCCATAGTAACGAGGGTCCCACGACGATCCAGCTCTGCTACATCGCAATGACAGGCAGAGCCTGTCATCTCGACGCAGCACAGCTGATTACCTGCTTCCCCGGCGGTGACGTCATCGGACTGACTGCTTTACGGCCGGGATTACCCAGCAGTCACTGCAGTTATCGCGAGAAACTGCATGTGACCGCCGGGGAAAGATGATGGCGGCCATCAAGCAGTCCAGCCCGTGACCGCCGGAGATCTTCTGCCAGGTAAGTGCCGCTGACTCCTGACAGACCCGACCGACGGACACTGACAGTGACAGTGACAAATCCGATTCCGGTATCCAATAAGACGAAAATATCGGAACTAAGTATCGAAAGTCCGATAGAGCTAATATCGGCCGATACCCGATACTTGCGGTATCGTATCGCTCAACACTATGTACGACCCACTTTTCAGTTTTTGTATTTCCACAAAAATGTAAAAAAAACAATACATTTCGTTCAACTTCACAATTGCGTCCCACTTGTTGTTGATTCTTCACCAATAATTAACATTTGGTATCTTTATGTTTGAAGCATGATATGTGGGAAAAGGTTGAAAAGTTCCAGGGGGCCGAATACTTTCGCAAGGCTCTGTATACTTCCAGACACATTCCAACTAGATGTTCGCAGCCTCACTCAATGCAAGTGACTTCACAATGTAGCCAGGAGTATTGCATAGTTTTCGTCTGACTCTCTGCTCCCGTCATCAGAGAATCCTAACTGCAGCACTGTGCGCACTGTGAGAATTCACCAAGTCTGAGTGCAAAGTAAGTAAACAGTCAAAATTAGGTAGAATGCAGGCAGATTGCTGTTACATCACAATAGTATATCCCTCAGGTGGATCATTTCACCCAGGTGATATCACTACTTTGTCTCTGACATCACAAGTGAAGTAAGCTGATGTCACCTTCTGCAGTGACTTAAAGAGGTATCCCACAGATATTCTAGAAATAATAACCCTGTTCTCAATTTATATTGCACAATTCAAAGCCATAGCTTGTATTATGTAGTGTGAATACTGTCTTGTGATAGACCATACAGTCATCTTACCACTCAGGTTTGCTCTTTCTACCACCATAGGAATACCAATTTTATCATACTGAAATAACAGGAAGCTATATTATGTGAAGTGGTCAATAAATAAAAGATTTTTTTCAAAGTTTAGCACATATTAGCACACAACTCGAACTTTCGAATTCCCAGAATTCACAGCCTTAAGGGTATGCCACACTAAACAACATCGCTAACGGGATCGCTAAAAAACGTCACTATTTAGCGATCCCGTTAGCGATGTTGTTGTGTGCGGCATCTACCAGCGACGAGGCCCCTGCTGTGATCTCGTTCATCACAGCGATCGTTCCGGACCCTATTTTCTCGTCGGCGCTCCCACTGGTAAGTATCTAATCGCTGAGTGTGGCACCTTTTTTAGCGATTTAGCGGTACTTTTGTACCGCTAAAGTCGTTAAGGAGATCGCTAACCGCGATAGCGTCCTAACGACATCGCTAAAATAGGTAGCTACTAGCGATATAGAAACAATCCCGCTAGCGATCTCATTAGTATGCGACGCTAACGAGATCGCTAGCGGGATTGTGTAGTGTGGCAGTACCTTTAGTCCTGATCAATTCTTATTGGATCATTTGGATTCTAAGAGGGTCTTCACGCTTAATTAATCTAAATCCACAAGCAGCAGGATGGAGGCTTTGAGTTGCTCCACAACTGTTCTAAAGCGTTCCAGTTTGAATCATCCTCTTTCCTAATTTTGTGCCGTTTTCATCTGCTTTTGGATCATCTGAAGAGCTATAAAAAGCCGACGCCTCCTTCTAACCCATTAGGATGAAAGCTTTGGATTTTATTATTCATGTTTAATAGGAGGAAGCTGAAATTCCCCCAGGAAGTGTAAAAAAAGGTAGTTTTTGATGTCTCAGATACAGAGACATAGCTGCAAAGACATGATGTGAGTAGGCAGCGAAACACAGAAGACACAAGGAAATAAAGAATTTCTATTGCTTGTCCCATAAAGCCAGTGTTCATGAAACAGGTATTTTTGGACAGGTAATCCCTTTATCCTCTGGGAAAATAACATGTTTGTTAGTTGTTTTTTTACTGGAGTAAGGAGAACTGCGGTATTGATGCAGTAAATTGTCACATCAGTATGAAATTACGCTGTCATTTGAGAAATGTTTCCCATGTATTTTACCTAAGGCCGCACATTTATTTTGTTATAACATAGGAGAGGGTTGATGACATTTGCTATTGTAGTAATAATCTTTTCTGTAAAGGCAAACAAGGAAAAAGCCGTACAACCAAAAGTTTCCAGATAAATTATTCTACGCCTTCCATGCTTGTATTAGACAGGGGTCTTTCATTTTTTTATATATTGGTGATTCGAATATTTGATATATTTTGTTTTCTGCTCTGAAATTGACTCCATTCCTGTAGTGTCACCTATTTTTCCAAATTTAGAAGAATTCACCAGAACTTCTCATCTTTATCTAGTTTTAAAGATGTATATCCCCCGAATTCTCACCTTATTTATCAGACCCAATTCATCATTTGTGTTTTCTTTTTTTTGTCTTGTTGTATTTGCTCATTTGTTTTGAACCAAATTCATTAAAATGGCACATGCAGTTCATGACTTTGGTGAAAAATCAGAAATTTTTGTATCCAGTTTTTCTGACTTTTTGGCACCAAAAGTCACAAATGCATCTAACTGAAAGCTTCTCCACAACCATTACTCTATGGGAATAGTGGAGTTAGCTGTGCCAAAAGAAAAAGAAAAAACATTTGGTAAAAGTCGCATTTCATGAATCTGTCGAAAGCCTCATTCACACATCCATGTTGCGCATACCCATTATAATTTATGGTGCTGTTCACATGTCAGCATTTTTTCACATGACCGTTCAAGGACCAATACAAACCTGTTTGTCTGTGAGAAACACATACAGCACATAGATGGCACTGATGATACACACGGACCACACACTGACAACACACTGATGGTAAAAATAGACACATGGATCATACACTGGCAACACACTATAAAAACGGACACATGGACCATACACTGACGACACACTATAAAAACGGACACACGGACCATACACTGATGACACGCTTGACACATACATTTGCATGGTTTCAGGCGCTCCCTCAAAACACATTTGTTCAGAGCGGCCTATCACATTCACTGATCAAAGTCATTCTATGTGTTAGTGTGTATGTGTAGCCCATTCACTATCTCCATCCATCCCTCACTCCCTCAAGATGGCTGGACCATCATTGTAAATGCACCATTGTATATACACACCTGTACTTTGTATCTCCTCTACCTCATTGTAGATTGTAAGCTCTCACGAGCAGGGGCAGCTTATTTTTGCTTTCATTATTGTATTGTTAACGTTGTTACTTATGACTTGTGTTCTGAAACTGTTAAACTGTAAAGCGCTGCGGAATATGATGGTGCTATATAAATAAAGATTATTATTATTTATTATTATACACTGACGACACACTGACGGTAAAAATGGACACACGGACCATACACTGACGACACACTGATCGTATAAACGGACACACAGACCATACACTGATGACACACTATAAAAACGGACACACGGACCATACACTGATGATACGCTGATGGTAATAACTGACACACGGACCATACACTGACGACACACTATAAAAACTGACACACGGACCATACACTGACGACACACTATAAAAACGGACACACGGACCATACACTGATGACACGCTGATGGTAATAACTGACACACGGACCATACACTGACGACACACTATAAAACGGACACACGGACCATACACTGATGACACGCTGATGGTAAAAATGGACACACAGACCATACACTGATGACATGATGATGGTAAAAATGGACACACAGACCATACACTGATGACATGATGATGGTAAAAATGAACACGCGGACCATACACTGATGACACGCTGATGGTAAAATTGGATACACGGACCATACACTGACGACACATTGTTGGTAAAAATGGACACACAAACCATACACTGACGACACACCGATGGTGAAAACGGACACACGGACCATATACTGACGACACACTGATGGTAAAAACAGACACACGGACCATACACTGATGGTAAAAACGGACCCACTGACCATACACTGACGACACACTGATGGCAAAAATGGACACACAGACCATACACTGACAACACACTGATGGTAAAAACAGACTTACGGACCATACACTGATGACACACTGATGGTAAAAACAGACTCACGGATCACACACTGATGACACACTGATGGTAAAAACGGACACACAGACCATACACTGACAACACACTTATGGTAAAAACAGACTCACGGACCATACACTGACACACTGATGGTAAAAATGGACACATGAACCATACACTGATGACACACTGATGGTAGGAATGGACACACAGACCATACACTGATGACACACTTATGGTAAAAACGGACCCACAGACCATACACTGATGACACACTGATGGAAACAACAGACACATGAACCATACAATGATGACACACTGATGGTAAAAAATGGACACATGGACCATACACTGATGACACACTGATGATAAAAACGGACACATGAACCATACACTGATGACACACTGATGGTAAAAATGGACACACAGACCATACACTGATGACACACTGATGGTAAAAATGGACACACAGACCATACACTGATGACACACTGATGGTAAAAATGGACACACGAACCGTAGACTGATGACACACTCATGGTAAAAACGGACATATGGACCTTACACTAATGACACACTGATGGCAAAAACGGACACGTAGACCATGGAAATTTCTCACGGTGCAAGCAGTGACGTCAGTACTGTTAAAGCAGTTCAGGCAGAATTACACAGAGCTTACCCTGAGATCCCCCGCCTGTGACCTGTGGTAACCTTAATTATATCACCTCTCTTCACTGCAGCCGCATTCTCACGTTAAGCTCATTGTGTTCCAGCTCCTGTGGTGTGCGGTCACATTACTGATGTCACCGCTCTCCAAACAATCTGAATGTAACAGAGTTGGGGATCGTCGTGGGACCTCATCATTATGGATTAGCAACGAACAGGTGGGGATTATTTTTATTTTTTTTCTGTGAGTGTATCTTTATTAATTTTGACTACAGGGTTAGTAATGGGAGTGTCTGATAGACACCTTAATATCAGTGGATATAAACCAGCTGACATCAACACCAAAACTATTACCCCGCTTGCCAATGTACCAGGGCAAGTGAGAAGAGCTGAGGCTAAGTGTAAGAATTGGCACATCTAATGGATGCACTATTTCTGGAACAGCTGAGGGCTGATGGTCTTAGTCTGGGAGGGGACCAATATCCATGGACACAGCCTATTAATATCAGCCCACAACTGATATATCCACAACTGTCTGTTTAACTTTTGCTGGTTAGTAAAAATAGGGGGACCCCACATCATTTTTTGTTGTCCCCTTTTACTAACCAGTAACTGCTAAGCAAACAGCTGTGAGCTGATATTAATAAACTGGGAACCTTTATGGCTATTGGCCCCTTACCAGAATATTAACATCGGCCCCCAGCTGTTAGCTTTCCCTCAGCTGTTTAGGAAAATTTTAACCCCTTGTTCGCCACTCGGATTTTTTATTTATTTATTTATTTATTACGTGCTATACACAGACAGCAGGTGCTGACTCCAACTCTTAGCAGCGTCGCCTGGTCCCGCTGATCGCATTGAGACCAGGCGACAATGATGAGAGCTTAATTCAGCACCCAGTGCCTGAGAACAGTTCCGTGTGTCATCAGTGCATTGTGGACCGTCCTGCCAGCAAAAAAACGGACAAGTCAACGTGTTTTGCACAGATTTGAATGGGTCTACTTGTGTAAGTATCTCCAGTACATGTGAAAACTGTCACCACACATACTGGAGAACTGACTTGTGAAGGAGGCCATACTGATCCAAAAGGCTGATTACACTGGTACCATTTTTTTCAAGTACATGTTTAAAAACAAATGTGTAAATGAGGTCTAAGAGGTCTAAAACATCTGGATAAATAAGTTTGTCGAGGAAAAAAAAAAGACTTAAAAAGGAAAGACAATGTAAAAAAGTATGCAAAAGGTATAGAGAATAAGTTGAAAATACTGAAGGCATAAAAAAGAGCAAATTACTCTAGAAAGCTGGAGAAACAATAATGATGTATCAGGCCACTGAAAAGGCACATAATTCTGCACGTTTGTAGCCACCAATAAAGGAAGTCAAACAGAAAAATACATTTATATAGTTAATATTGAACCCAATATGTACTCAATCACAGTGTCACATGCAGTTCAGGGCATCACGGGCACATCCCTATTGTATGCCATGTCTCCCAAGACTTCTGTCTTACAAAACTAATCCAAAGTTGTGACAGTCCAGACAAGAATAAACATTTCTGTTTTGTAATGTACAGCAGTAATACAAAATAGAAAATGTATAGTTCTGGATTCTATCTCACAGTGTAGAGAACGGAGCCTCATTGTTTATGGTCAATTTAGGAACACAAAGAAAATATTTCCTTATAGTTTGTAAGTTACAGAGTGCCCATTATCTCCTCCGCCATGGTATACATACTGGTACTCACTGGCTAAACTGAGTGATTCACTCATTATATGGCAGACAGTAGTATACATAATGAGGGTCTCTGACTGTCAATTATATAGACAGCTCATAATTGCTGGTGTCCAGAAATAACAGCCCTCAGGCTCTCGTTCCACATAGTGCACATTCTTTCTTCAAAGTGGATATTCATTTTTACCTGTCATGTCCACCAGAAAAGGTCAGGCAAGAACTAAAACCCCAGTAACAATAGTTGTATCCACCTTTTTGTCCAGCAGCGTATTATTAAAAAAGGAGAAGTGAAGCAATCTTAGAGACTTATTAGGACTTTACAAATTACACGGCCCCGATTCTTCATGGTGTTTTGGACTCATAGAAGCGCTAAGCAAGTGCGAGACAGCCGTAGTCCGCCAGGCTCTCTCATCTGCATAGCTCCCATGCTACCTGCACTCCGCACTTTAATATGGTTTAATGTCACATTTCACCATGGAATAAAGTTGTACATCAAGAAGGACCTTGGTGAGTGCTTCAATTATTTCCATTTCTTATACACATACGTTTGTATAGTGTATATAGATAGATATACATATATACCTGTATAACAACCCGACTGGCATCACTGCATGGCCTCCTATCTCCCGCCCAACAACATACTCACTGCTCCAGGTCTTGCTGTGTTTCTGTCTGCTGCCAGCTCCATACTCTGTACCTCTTGCTTTCTATCTGTTCTGTGCATGTTTCCTGGCTATGTGCATAGGGGGGTGGCACCAGAACTCTCTAATTCTTATGGAGTCAGGGTGCACCTGTCTACTTTGTCCTGACCAATTTCCATGAGCCCTCTAGTATTTAGGGCAGCTTCACCCTGTGGATCAGGGATGGTGCAATGTGTTAACTCAGTTAGTGTCTTGCTATTGAGCTGCCAGGTCTTGCTCTGTGTTCCTCCTTCTTGGAGGCTTCACTCCTTGCTTTGCCTCATACCTGTCTGTCCGCCCTCCAGGAGGCAGAATATCCTGATCTCTGTGCTATTGCTCCTGATCTTGTCTTGTACTTGTCCTTGCCGCCCTCCAGGAGGCAGAATATCCTGGTCCCTGTGTCTTTGTCCCTGTACATTGTCTCGTGTCATTTCCTTGTCTGAAATCTGTCCTACCTCTGTCTCTTAGTTTCCTTGTCTGTGGTTTCCTTCGCTGCTGTGTCTTGCCTTGTGTTCTCTCTGAATCTCTTTCTGCCTCTTGTCCACACTCCTGTGGTTCTGCTCCGTTCTGCTCTGCTTTGCTCCTGCCGCTGCAGTAATCTCCTGCTGCAGCTCCTCTCCGCATATCTTGCGGTTTTGCTCTGCTTCACTCCTGCAGCTGCAGAACCTCTTGTTGTAGCTCCTTTCCACATACCTTGCGGTTCTGATTTGCTTTGCTCCTTCCACTGCAGAACCTCTTGCTGCTCTACAGCCCTTCTCCACAGCCTTGCGGTTTTCCTCCTGTGTGAACAGGTCTTTACCTGTTCCTCCATACACCATTCCTTCCAGTCAGTTCCAGTATCTGCATTTGCTGTGTGAACAGGTCTCTACCTGTTTCTCCATACACCATTCCATCCAGTCAGTATCAGTACCTGCATTTGCTGTGTGAACAGGTCTCTACCTGTTCCTCCATACTCCATTCCTTTCTGTCAGTAACAGCACCTGCACTTGCTGTGTGAACAGGTCTCCACCTGTTCCTCCATGCACCATTCAGTCCAGTCTGTGCCAGTACCTGCTCCTGCTGTGTGAACAGGTCTCTACCTGTTCCTGCATACACCATTCCTTCCAGTCTGTACCAGTACCTGCACCTGCTGTGTGAACAGGTCTCTACCTGTCCCTCCAAATAACATTCCTTCCAGTAAGTACCAGTACCTGCACTTGTTGTGTGAACAGGACCCTACCCCGTGTCTCAGCCATACCTACCTACCCTGTGTCTTAGCCATACCTGCCAGCCCTGTGTCCCAGCCGTGCCTGCCTACCCTGTGTCCCAGCCGTGCCTACCTACCCTGTGTCTCAGCCGTGCCTGCCTACCCCGTGTCTCAGCCGTGCCTGCCTACCCCGTGTCTCAGCCGTGCCTGGCATCCCTGTGTCTCAGCCGTGTCTGCCATCCCTGTGTCTCAGCCGTGCCTGCCAGCCCTGTGTCTCAGCCGTGCCTGCCAGACCTGTGTCTCAGCCGTGCCTGCCAGCCCTGTGTCTCAGCCGTGCAAGCCAGCCCTGTGTCTCAGCCGTGCCAGCCAGCCCTGTGTCTCAGCCGGGCCTGCCAGCCCTGTGTCTCAGCCATGCCTGCCATCCCTGTGTCTCAGCCATGCCTGCCAGCCCTGTGTCTCAGCCGGGCCTGCCAGCCCTGTGTCTCAGCCATGCCTGGCATCCCTGTGTCTCAGTCATGCCTGGCATCCCTGTGTCTCAGCCATGCCTGCCATCCCTGTGTCTCAGCCATGCCTGCCAGCCCTGTGTCTCATCCGTGCCTGCCAGCCCTGTGTCTCAAAGAAAAACTTCCTCAATTGTAGACATTTTTATAATACAGTAAATATCAAGGTTGGCCTCCTGTGATTTGAGTTTAACATCGCTGTTAGATAATCCCCATAAGGCACCACAATTGCATTGGCATCTAGTCAAGTCAAATATACCTGTATTCTTAGCTGATTTTTACCTTTACTTCCATTCTTCACTGGTTTCATCCTTCACTACAGAGGTTTTTCTTCTGTTTTTAATTGGAAGTGGAATGATTAGTATTGTCAATGTGGACCTTAAATAGAACATTTAAGAATTTTATTTACATGAAAGAAGTAAAATGATTTTCCGGAGAGTTGGGATCAATGTTATAGACTGAAGACATACCATTCTGTGTAGAGCTGTAAAAAGATTAATGTACTTTTTTTTTAAAGAAATTAGTAGCTTAATGAAGTGGATAAAACCGCTGTCATAGTTTTTATTGGATCTAAATTGCATGGTAGTGTAATGGTATAATGAGTCATGACTGGAAGCTGGAAGGCTAATTTGCCCTTAACTGACATGAGATCCAACGAATTAACATCTCTGTAGTTTCAGCCAGAAGAAGGAGCATTATTTCATTTTACAGCTAAGTTCTTAACAAAGCTGTTAACAGCAGGTTTATTGATCTCGACTTCTGCGAAATGATGAAATTGGAATTTAAAGAAAGACGCTTCTTAAGTTATTGTTCTTTGCTTGGCACTGAGTGCATTGTGATCTGGGGAAGGAACTTTCACTGTGAAGAAGGTCCAGGAAATTTTAACATTCACCAAAAAAAGAAAAAGGGTTTTTATTTTACTTTATTTCTGCAATTATTATCCTCAGAAAAAGATGAGACAATTGTGACAGTGACTGCTGCACGGAGAGCCGTGGAACATTGAGCCGCGGGGACTCCAACATAGTATCCAAGCATGCCAAAGTCACTCTATTAGCACACGCGCGTGCCAGGATAACACCTTATCTGTGCATGTTCGCTCATCACTATTAGAGACCAGAAAAGTTACTGTACTTTGGATCTCTATAATATATCAGTTGGCGATTTCCAAGGAACTAACCCTAAAGGGGGTTTTGTAATAAATTGACCAATACAGTAGTGATAGTGTCATACATTATGGACCAGAACCAACAATTGTACTATTAGCATCCATATGTAGTTCCAAGTGAATAACCCATTTCAACACGGACCTGGAAACCATCTGCAGTGACTTTAAAAACTTAGGTAAGAAAGTGAAAGAACTGGGAGCACAGGTGGTCTTCTCTTCCATCCTCCCAGTGAAAGGCCATGGAACAAGGAAGTGGAATAAGATTCTGCAGGTGAACAACTGGCTACGTCAATGGTGCCGTCAGCAAGGATTTGGATTTCTGGATCACGGAGTGAATTACCTATACGATGGACTACTTGCTAGAGAAGGGGTGTACCTTACAAAGACTGGAAAACATGTATTTGGAAGTCGCCTTGCTACACTCATCAGGAGAGCTTTAAACTAGATCAGTGTTTCTCAACTTCAGTCCTCAGGACCCACCAACAGGTCATGTTTTCAGGATTTCCTTAGTATTGCAAAGGTGATGGAATTAATGCTTGAGCAGGTGATAATTGCCTCACCTGTGCAATACTAAGGAAATCCTGAAAACATGACCTGTTGGTGGGTCCTGAGGACTGGAGTTGAGAAACACTGAACTAGATTAATGTGGGAAGGGAAGCAAAATGCCTGAAAAAGCCATACACCTGGCAAATACTATTGAGAACTCTGCTATTAGAAGTGGAAAGGAAGAACAAAGACAAAAAAAATCTAAATAATAATAAACATTAGAGAAAGAGAAACCAATCACAAACTAAAATATTTCTATACAAATGTGTAGGAAGATGGACCGGGCCGGTAGTACCTCTTTCGCGTCGCTTCCGGAACCATCGGGGCTGTCACCACTGTTACCGGGGGGAGAGCTTTCTGACCCGGACAGACCTTTGCACTTGACTGTAGGGGGTGGGTCTGAGATAAAAGGGACGGCGTGCGGGAAAGAGAGGGACTTGGCGGGAAGGCAGAGTGCGCAGCAGGAGAAGGTTGATTCACTCTCCATGGGGTGACTCAATAGCACAGGCCTGAGCTTTAAATCTCTAGCCTGTGCGAATGTAAGGTGTGCACCACAAGTTTCTGTGTGCCCGCTCAACCCTGTCACAGAGAATTCGTCCCATACCATTCCGCTGACTGTTGTGAGCGCGCGGCCTAGTTCTGACCAGGTGAACCATACAGAGCCATGTAGTTTCACCCCCGCATCCTCTGTTGAACTGAGTTACCCTCCGACGGGATCAGAGATCACTCCATGTCCCACACACCACTCCGGTAACGCCGGACCTCATCCAGGAAAGCCAGAAAACGCCACTTCCCTCAGCAGACAGTGCCTCAACTTTCTTCAGGACCAGGCCAGAGTCTTCACGCGATGCTTGCAGTGCCACAGTGGGATTTCAAGTTACCGCAGCCCGGGAACCATCAGACTGATAAGTTTACCTGCTTCATAGACATTTATTGTTACCCAGTTTCAACATTTAGTTTTGCTCCCCTCTTTACTCATTTTCTCCCTGCGTGGAGTATCCCCTGTAATAAACCACTTTAACTCTTGCTCTGCCTCCTGTTCGTTACTGCATCCCACGTACCTGCTATCTAACAAATGCACAAAGCATGAGCAACAAACAAGGAGAATTGGAACTACTAACGCAGGAAAAGAAATATCATGTCATTGGAATCACTGAAACTTGATGGGGCGATACACATGATTGGAATACAAGGCTAGAAGGATACAACATATTTGCAAGAAACAGACTTGACAAACGAGAAGAAGGTGTCGCATTGTATGTTAGAATAAAATATATCTGCACAGAGATTGAAGCTTCAGAGACTGGGAGTTCTGTGGAAACTGTTTGGGTAAGAATACAAGGAGAGAACAATGGAAAGGACACCATTGTAGGCATTTACTACAGGCCGCATGTGCAAGCTGAAGATATGGATGAACTCTTTATGCATCAAATGGCCAAGTTCTCCAAAAAATATGACATAGTGGTCATGGGAGATTTCAATTATCCAGACATTTGTTGGGAATCTCTCTCAGGCAAAACTAACAGGTCAAGCAAATTCTTATCCTCTCTTGCTGACAACTTTATCTTTCAAAAGTTAGAGGAGAAAACAAGGGGATCTTCTACCTTGGATCTAATCCTTATAAACAGGGAGGAAATGGTTGAGGAAGTAAGAGTGACTGGTGCCCTAGGAGGTAGTGACCATGCTAATTTTGAATTTTGGATAACTAGAGGAGGAAGACATGTGAAGACTTAGACTTCAAGATTAGATTTCAGAAAGGCAGATTTTAAGGGACTCAGAAAGAGAATCGGAGGGATCCAATGACTGGATATCCTTACAAAAATGTCCAGGAAGCATTGTCCCAGAGGAGCATTGCACGGCGAATAAGCCTCCTTACCTCGACACGCCAGAGCTGGTATGTCACTCTCCACAAGGAGAAACCTTACCCCCCAGACCCCAGTCCAGAGCCTCTCATCTAGCCAAATCAGATCTCTCCTACTTTGCACTGACGAGGACCAACAGTCCGAAACACCGTGTCTGCAAATGGAGATTCTGATTTGGCTTTTATCCTAAGTCATATTACAAGACTCGTTAAAGGGTTGATTGTGACTTGTAGGATCGCTACTTCCAATAGGTGGCGCTATAGAGTACAAGTCCTCTTTGTTTGAAGAGGCAATTTGCACAGGAAGGATGGGAAAACTTGAAAAATGAGATTCTCAAAGCACAATCATTAAGGATTCCAAAAAGAGGGAAGAATAGGAATCATTTAAGGAAACCAGGATGGATAAACACAGAACTTAAACACATGCTAAAAAGGAAGAATGAAATGTTTATCAGATGGAAAGAGGGACGCATATCTAAAGAAGAATATAATGCTGTCTGTAGAACCTGCAAGGCACGAATCAGATTACTAAAGCTGACAATGAATTAACGCTTGCAAGAGACGTCAAAAGCAATAAAAAAGAATTTTGGGAATATGGCAAAAGTAAAAGAAAAGTCAAAGCTGCTATAAGATTTTTACAGGATGAAAATGATAAAATGGTAAGAAAGGTTGTTGAGAAGGCCAAACTATTAAATTTCTATTTTGCATCTGTTTTCTCTCAGAAAGGAAATGTAACATCAACTGATCTTCACTGTCCTATTAAAGAAATAGGATAATCCAGGATATCTATAAACTGAAAGATAGTGAGGAAACACTTAGCTAACATAAATGAATTCAAGTCTACAGGTCCAGATGAACTACACCCCAGAGTACTGAAGGAGATAGCAGAAGAAATTTTTGAACCACTGTCCATAATCTTTGAAAATTCTTGGAGAACAGAAGTTCCAGAAGACTGGAGAAGAGCAAATGGTGTTCCTATCTTCAAAAGGGGGAAGAAGGTGGACCCAGGGAACTATAGGCCGGTGAGTCTGACTTCTATACCAGGAAAGATCTTTGAACAAATTATTAAACAACATGTATGTAAGTATCTGGATAAGAATGAAGTGATTAACCAGAGTCAGCATGGGTTTGTAACTAATAAGTCATGTCAGACTAACTTAATTTCCTTCTATAACAGAATCACTGACTGGGTGGATCAGGGAAATGCAGTAGATATAGTATATCTTGCCTCCAGCAAAGCATTTGACAAAGTATCTCACACAATTCTTATTGAAAAAATGACTTAATATAAAATGGACAAGGCAGCGTTAGTGGCTTCATAATTGGCTTAGTGATCGACCCAAAGAGTGGTCATAAATGGCTGCACATCCAGTTGGAAGAATGTCTCATGTGAGGTACAACAAGGCTCTGTCCTGGCCCTGTATTGTTCAACATCTTTATCAATGATTTAGATGAAGGTATTGAGGGTAAACTGATTAAATTTTGCTTATGACACAAAGCTAGAGGGATAGCTAATACTAGAGGAGAGAGAGGATTCAAAAAGATATAAATAAACTGGAGCAGTGGCAGCAACTAACAGAATGGTTTTTAACAGGGAAAAATGCAAAGTGCTACATCTGGCAATAAAATGAAAAAAGCATATACAGAATGAGAGGAATAGGGCTAAGCAACATCACATGTGAAAAAGACTTGGTATACTAATAGATCACAGACTGAACATGAGTCAAGAGAGTGAAAAGGCAAATACAGTTCTGGGATGTATTCAGGGGTGAACCTAGCCTCTGTGCTGCCTGAGGTGAACTGCAAAACGTCGCCTCCCAATACGAGCGAGGAAGGTTGCGGCGCGCACAGCACGCCGCGGCAAATTTTAGGCCACGCCCCGACCACACCCATTTCACAACTAGTTACACCCATGTCCACGCCCCGACCACACCCATTTAGCACTGGTGATCACACTGACTGGTACTGAGGGCACAGTGACTGGTACTATGGGCACACTGGTACTGAGTAAAAGAAAGAACAGAGAGAGAAACAAGAAAACAGAGAAAGGAGAGAGAGAAAGAGGGGAAAGCAAGAAAGAACAGAGAGAAAGTAGAGAGAGAAATAAATAAACAAAGAAAGGGAAAAGAAAGAACAGAGAGGAAAAAAGAACAGAGAGAGAAAGAAAAAAAGACGGGAAAGAAAGAACAGAGAGAAAGAAAGAACAGAAAAAGAAAGAGGGGACAGAAAAAAAGAACAGAGAGAAAAAAAGAAATAGGGGAAAGAAAGAACAAAGAGAGAAATAAAGAACAGAGAGATAGAGAGAAAGAAAGATGGGAAACAAAGAACAGAGAGAGAGAAAGAGAAATAAAGAAAACAGATAGAAAGAACAGAGAGAGAGAGAAAGAACAGAAAGATAGAGTGGAAAGAAAGAGAAAGAAAGAAAGAAAGAACAGAGAGAAAGAAAGAACAGAGAGAGAAAGAAAGAAAGAACAGAGATAGAAAGAAAGAGGGGAAAGAAAGAACAGAGAGAAAGAAAAAGAACAGAGAGAGAAAGAAAGATGGGAAAGAAAAAAACTACTGAATAATGGCCCCATATACTGCTGCATACAGTATAATGGCCCCACATGATGCTCCATACTGAATAATGGCCCCACATAATGATGCATACAGTATAATGGCCCCATATGATGCTCCATACTGAATAATGGCCCATATACTTCTGCATACAGTATAATAGCCCCACATGATGCTCCATACTGAATAATGGCCCCTTATACTGCTGCACACAGTATAATAGCCCCACATGATGCTCCATACTGAATAATGGCCCCATATACTGCTGCATACTGTATAATGGCCCTATATACTGCTGCATACAGTATAATAGCCCCACATGATGCTCCATACTGAATAATGCCCCCATATACTGCTGCATACAGTATAATAGCCCCACATGATGCTCCATACTGAATAATGACCCCATATACTGCTGCATACAGTATAATAGCCCCACATGATGCTCCATACTGAATAATGGCCCCATATACTGCTGCATACAGTATAATAGCCCCACATGATGCTCCATACTGAATCATTGCCCCATATACTGCTGCAAACAGTATAATAGCCCCACATGATGCTCCATACTGAATAATGGCCCCATATACTGCTGCATACTGTATAATGGCCCCATATACTGCTGCATACAGTATAATAGCACCACATGATGCTCAATACTGAATAATAGCCCCATATACTGCTGCATACTGTATAATGGCCCCATATACTGCTGCATACTGTATAATAGCCCCACATGATGCTCAATACTGAATAATGGCCCCATATACTGCTGCATACAGTATAATAGCCCCACATGATGCTCCATACTGAATAATGGCCCCATATACTGCTGCATACTGTATAATGGCCCCATATACTGCTGCATACAGTATAATAGCCCCACATGATGCTCCATACTGAATAATGGCCCCATATACTGCTGCATACTGTATAATGGCCCCATATACTGCTGCATACAGTATAATAGCCCCACATGATGCTCCATACTGAATAATGGCCTTGCATAAAAAAAAACTACTCACCTCTGCCCGTTCCAACGCTGATATTGCTTCCTCATCTATCACACACACAGCGTCTCACACACACACAGCAGCTACACACACACACACACCAGCTTCACAGGCACAGCGGCCAGACTCACTTCTCCATGATCCGGCAGCTTCCTGCTCACTTCCTCTCACACATTATGAGTTCTGCTCTGCCGCCCCCTGGCTGCCGCCGCCTGAAATAACAGCTCAACTCGCCTCATTATAGCGGCGCCAGTGGATGTATTAACAGAAGCATACAGTCTAGATCACGTGAGGTCATTATTGCCCTCTACTCCTCTTTGGTCAGACCTCATCTGGAATACTGTGTCCAGTTTTGGGCACCACATTTTAAAAAAGACATCAACAAACTGGAGCAAGTTCAGAGAAGAGCGACCAGAATGGTGACCGGACAAAAAAGACTGAGAGGAGACTTAATAGCTGTCTACAAATATCTCAAGGGCTGTAGAAGGATCATGTTTATTCTCATTTGCACAAGGAAAGACTAGAAGCAATGGGATGAAACTGAATGGGAGGAGATACAGATTAGATATTAGGAAAAAATTTTTGACTGTGAGGGTGATCAATGAGTGGAACAGGCTGCCACGAGAGGTGGTGAGTAGAGTTGAGCGATACTTTCCGATATCCTAAAGTATCGGAATCGGAATGGTATCGCCGATATCACTAAAAAATCGGCGATACCCGATACCGATACCGGAAGTCCCATGTAAGTCTATGGGAACAAAATATCGCAACTAAAAAAACCCCATTCTTTCCTTGTAAACACTAAATATACACACATAGAATACATATATTATATATATACATGTCATTGTGACATATATATACAGTGCCTACAAGTAGTATTCAACCCCCTGCAGATTTAGCTGGTTTGATAAGATGCAAATAAGTTAGAGCCTTCAAACTGCAAACGAGAGTAGGATTTATTAACAGAAGCATAAATCTTACAAAACAAAAAGTTATGTTGCTCAGTTGAATTTTAATAAATTTTAAACATAAAAGTGTGGGTCAATTATTATACAACCCCTATGTTTAATATTTCGTGGAATAACCCTTGTTTGCAATTACAGCTAATAATCGTCTTTTATAAGACCTGATCAGGCCGGCACAGGTCTGTGGAGTTATCTTGGCCCACTCCTCCATGCAGATCTTCTCCAAGTTATCTAGGTTCTTTGGGCGTCTCATGTGGACTTTAATCTTGAGCTCCTTCCACAAGTTTTCAATTGGGTTAAGGTCAGGAGACTGACTAGGCCACTCCAACACCTTGACTTTTTCCCTCTTGAACCAGGCCTTGGTTTTCTTGGCTGTGTGCTTTGGGTCGTTGTCTTGTTGGAAGATGAAATTACGACCCATCTTAAGATCCTTGATGGAGGAGCGGAGGTTCTTGGCCAAAATCTCCAGGTAGGCCGTGCTATCCATCCTCCCATGGATGCGGACCAGATGGCCAGGCCCCTTGGCTGAGAAACAGCCCCACAGCATGATGCTGCCACCACCATGCTTGACTGTAGGGATGGTATTCTTGGGGTCGTATGCAGTGCCATCCAGTCTCCAAACGTCACGTGTGTGGTTGGCACCAAAGATCTCGATCTTGGTCTCATCAGACCATAGAACCTTGAACCAGTCTGTCTCAGAGTCCTCCAAGTGATCATGAGCAAACTGTAGACGAGCCTTGACATGACGCTTTGAAAGTAAAGGTACCTTACGGGCTCGTCTGGAACGGAGACCATTGCGGTGGAGTACGTTACTTATGGTATTGACTGAAACCAATGTCCCCACTGCCATGAGATCTTCCCGGAGCTCCTTCCTTGTTGTCCTTGGGTTAGCCTTGACTCTTCGGACAAGCCTGGCCTCGGCACGGGAGGAAACTTTCAAAGGCTGTCCAGGCCGTGGAAGGCTAACAGTAGTTCCATAAGCCTTCCACTTACGGATGATGCTCCCAACAGTGGAGACAGGTAGGGCCAACTCCTTGGAAAGGGTTTTGTACCCCTTGCCAGCCTTGTGACCCTCCACGATCTTGTCTCTGATGGCCTTGGAATGCTCCTTTGTCTTTCCCATGTTGACCATGTATGAGTGCTGTTCACAAGTTTGGGGAGGGTCTTAAATAGTCAGAAAAGGCTGCCAAAAGAGATCATTAATCCACACATGTGAAGCTCATTATTCTTGGTGCCTGAACTACTTCTTAATACTTTAGGGGGACCAAACAGAATTCTTGTGGTTTGAGGGGTTGAATAATAAATGACACTCTGAATTAACTTTTAACGTTTAAAAAAAAAAAAAAAAAAAATTAAAACAAAAATTTTTGCTGCAGTGCATTTCCCACTTCCAGGCTGATCTACAGTACAAATGTCACAATGCCAAGTTAATTCCGCATGTGTCAACCAGCTAAATCTGCAGGGGGTTGAATACTACTTGTAGGCACTGTATACATATATGTATAGTTTATACACTTCTACATAGTAAAATATCCTTTGATTCAATTGCCGGGTAAAGCCGGCTTCAGTGAAAAGACAGAAGCACCCGACATGAAATGACACTTGGTGTACATAGGGTTAACCATGTCTTTTCATGTCGTTTGCTATCTGATTTGCACAAACAATTAAATCAGACTATGTGTGCAAAATTTCACACCTGTAGGGGTTAATTAAAGGTGTAAATTCGTTGTAAAAAAAACGGACTTTTTTGCTACGAATTTACACCTTTAATTAACCCCTACAGGTGTGAAATTTTGCACACATAGTCTGATTTAATTGTTTGTGCAAATTAGATAGCAAAGGACATGAAAAGACATGGTTAACCCTATGTACACCAAGTGTCATTTCATGTCGGGTTCTGCATTTTCACAAAAGCCGGCAATTGAATTAGCGGCTATTATACTATGTAGAAGTGTATGAACTACAAATATAAATATATATATATATGTGTCACAAATTCAATGACATGTATATATATATATGAGGTGTAAAATTGCTGAAAAAAAATGCGTGGGCTCCCGCCCTATTTTCGCAACCAGACAGACAAAGCCAGTGAGTGGGGGCAGATAATAATAGCCCAGAGAGGGACCATTATTTTTGGCCCCCCCCGGCTACTTAACATCTGCCCCCAGACACCCCAGAAAGGGCAAATCTCTAATTAGATTTGCCCTTTCTGGCACTTTGCCCGTCTATTCCCATTGCCCTGTAGCGGTGGCGAATGGGTTAATAAGGGGTTAAAATGACCTTGCAATTGAAAGGTCACTTTAAGCCAGGTTAATAATTGAGAGCTGTCAATTAGACAACTATCAATTATTAATCCTATTGTATGAAAGAAAAATCAAACACACACACTTTAATAAAAAAGAAGTTTAATGAAATAATCACACAGTTTTTGACCATATTTTATTTACCTGCTAAAACCATTTCCTGTAATAAAAATAAAATAAAAAAGCAAAATTATTCTTACCTATCCCATGCACAGTCAGGTCCCACGGTGTAATCCTTCAGAAAGGGTTAATGTTTACTGCAGGGACCGCAGCTAATGCTGCAGCCTCACAGTAAACCCCAAATGAATGAGTTCCTCTCCTGCCTGACAGGAGAGTAAAGGCTGGGTGTCACATAACGATACACCAGCGATCCCAACAACGATATGCACTTGTCAGGATCGCTGGTGTATCGCTACATGATCGCTGCTGAGCTGCCAAACAGGCAGCTCAGGCAGCGATCTGGGACAGCGACACTGCGGGTAACATCGCTTAAGGGCCCGTCTCACATAGCGATATCGCTACCGAGATCGCTGCTGAGTCACTAGTTTTGTGACGCAGCAGCGAGCTCACCAGCGATATCGCTGTGTGTGACATTCAGCGACGATCAGCCCCCCTGCCGGGTATCGCTGATCGTCGCAGAAATGTCAGGACCTTTTTTTGATCGCTGGTTTCCCTCTGACAGGCACGCATCGCTGCGTGTGACAGGCGGGAGACCAGCGATCCGCTGGTAACCAAGGTACACAGCGGGTTTCCAGGCACCGCGCAGCGCTTGGAAACCCGCTGTGTACCTTGGATACCAGCTCCCTGCATCAGGGCGCTGGTATCCAAGGTACACAGCGGGTTTCTAGGCACAGCCCCGCGCCTGGAAACCCGCTGTGTACCTTGGTTACCAGCGGATCGCTGGTCTCCCGCCTGTCACACGCAGCGATGTGTGCCTGTCAGCGGGAAACCAGCGATCAAAAAAAGGTCCTGACATTTCAGCGACGATCAGCGATACCCGGCAGGGGGGCTGATCGTCGCTGAATGTCACACACAGCGATATCGCTGGTGAGCTCGCTGCTGCGTCACAAAACTAGTGACTCAGCAGCGATCTCGGTAGCGATATCGCTATGTGAGACGGGCCCTTAAGTGGAAAGCTTAATTGATTGCTTTCCACTTTCACTTCAGGTCAGCCAGGGACACAATCAGTGACGTCAGAGGGAACTGATTAACAAAAATAGGGGTTCCCTTCGAAAAAAAAATGGCGTGGGGTCCCCCCTATTTTTGTTAACCAGCCAGATGAAGCAGACCGCTGAGGCCTGGATTTTCAGGCTGTTAAGGAGCCAAGATCCATGGACCTTGCCAGCCTGATAATACCAGGCCACAGCAGTCTGCATATCTTGGCTGATTAACAAAAATAGGGGATCCCCTCGAAAAAAATTGGCGTGGGGTCCCCCCTATTTTTGTTAACCAGCCAGATGAAGCAGACCGCTGAGGCCTGGATTTTCAGGCTGTTAAGGAGCCAAGATCCATGGACCTTGCCAGCCTGATAATACCAGGCCACAGCAGTCTGCATATCTTGGCTGATTAACAAAAATAGGGGATCCCCTCGAAAAAAATTGGCGTGGGGTCCCCCCTATTTTTGTTAACCAGCCAGATGAAGCAGACCGCTGAGGCCTGGTTTTTCAGGCTGGTAAGGATCCAATATCCATGGACCTTGCAAGCCTGATAATACCAGGCCACAGCAGTCTGCTTAGCTTGGCTGGTTAACAAAAATAGGGGATCCCCTCGAAAAAAAAACGGCGTGGGGATCCCCCTATTTTTGTTAACCAGCCAAGTAAAATGCAGACTGCTGCGGCCTGGTATTAAAAGACTGTCAAGGCCCATGGATTTTGGCCCTCAACAGCCTGATAATACCAGGCTACAGCAGCCCCACATTTGGCGCATCAAAAGATGTGCCAATTGTGGCACTTTACCCGGCTCTTCCCACTTGCCCTGTAGCGGTGGCAAGCGGGGTAATAAGGGGTTATTGTCACCGTTGATTGCACGGTGACAATAAGCCCGGTTAATAATGGAGAGGTGTCAATAAGACACCGATCCATTATTAATCCCAAAGTTATTAAATGTATAAAAAAAAGACAAAGCAAGAAAAAAGTATTTTAATGAAATAAAAGAGACAACACAGTTTTCATTAATTTTATTACTCTCTCATTCCTGCGACGCCATCGATCTCCTGTAAAAAAAGAAAAAAAACAAACCAACAATATACCACCTGTCCGACGCAGTCCAGAACGACAGTCCCACGACGATCCAGCTGTGCTACATCGCAATGACAGGCAGAGCCTGTCATCCCGGCGCAGCACAGCTGATTACCTGCTTCCCCGGCGGTGACGTCATCGGACTGACTGCTTTACGGCCGGGATTACCCAGCAGTCACTGCAGTTATCGCGAGAAACTGCATGTGACCGCCGGGGAAAGAAGATTGCGGCCATGAAGCAGTGCAGGACGTGACCGCCGGAGATCTTCTGCCAGGTAAGTGCCGCTGACTCCTGACAGACCAGACCGACGGACACTGACAGTGACAGTGACAATCCCGATTCCGGTATCCGATAAGACGAAAATATCGGAACTCGGAATCGGAATTCCGATACAGCTAATATCGGCCGATACCCGATATTTGCAGTATCGGAATGCTCAACACTAGTGGTGAGTTCTACGTCAATGGAAGTCTTCAAACAGAGGCTAAACAGACATCTGTCTGGGATGATTTAGAGAATACTGCTTTGAGCAGGGGATTGGACCAGAAGGCCCAGGAGGTCCCTTCCAACTCTACCATTCTATGATTCTATGAATGTATGTAGATCAACCAAAGCACATGGCTAAGTATACATTTTACGATTATATTCCAGCTAAAAAGATCAACATTTAAGATACCTCATATAAAATAAAATAGACCAATAATTGTGTGTATCCACAGTGTATTTTTACACAAGTGAAGTTTTTCAAGTAAAAGATGGTTCAGGAAACTTTTTTCTTGTCATTTTGTAATCCTGAAGCACATTTTTTTACCCTTTTTATTCTTTTCTTAGCTTTTTTGTTAATATTTTTAACACATTTTTGCAACATTTTTGGATTTTTTTTTACCGAGAGGCACGAGCATTTGGCACATTGTTTGGGTAGCATGTCCTCTGGAAACAGATTTTTGCTGTAATTTATGCAAATTTTTGCTGTATAATTTAGTAAAACTGTCACTTTCCATCCAATTTGTTATGCTCTGATGACTTTTTAGAAAAGTGTCAATTAAGGTGTAAAAGTACTAAAAGTACAAAAAGTAAAAAATTTTGCTCAGGCATGGCTGAGTTTTAGGAGTTTTTGATATTGCAGATTTTTTGCAGCAAATTAAGTTACTTGCGTTTTTCATAACGATTTTGACATTGCGGTTTTTGTCTCTTCTTGATATGTCATGTTTTAAATAAAGCTGGTTTGTTTTTGATACTTCTGCAGACAAGCACAGGAGACATGAATCACAGCCACTTTACTGGAACTGCATTACAACATGCTGCATTTTTGCACAGCAGAATTTTTTTTCTGAATACATGTATATCACCAAATAAAATAATGACATGTATATTATAGATGCGATCATGCTACAGCTCAGGCATCGGCGCCAGCCTGCCAAACTTGCAGTCAAGTGATAACTAGAGTTTCCTGTATGTATCAGAGCTGATTGGACAACTGCAGCTTCTAGTCTCTCATGGAGACTATAGAAGCATGCAAAAAGTAAAAAAAAAAGTTTTTAAAAATATTAAAAAATATATATAGATGAAAGTTCAAATCACCCCCCCTTTTGCCCCATTCAAAATAAAACAACAAAAAAAAATCAAACATACACATATTTAGTATCGCCGCATTCAGAATCGCCCGATCTATCAATGTAAAAAAAGAATTAACCTGATCGCTAAACAGTGTAACAAGAAAAAAAATAAAAATGCCAGAACTACATTTTTTTGGTCTCCGCTACATTGCCATAAAATGCAATAACGGACGATCAAAAGATCGTATCTGCACCAAAATGGTATTAATAAAAACATCAGCTCCAAAAGAACAACTTGTCCCGCAGAAAACAAGCCCTCACATAGCCATTTTGAATGAAAAATAAAAAAGTTATGGGTCTGGGAAGAAGGGGAACAAAAAATGAAAATGCAAAAAAGGAAAATGGCCGAGGGGTTAAGGGGTTAACATATGCATTATTGTCAATGCACTGAACAGAGGCCATTTGGTCTTTAAGGGTTATTTCCCCCAAAAATAAAAGGTAGGTGAGTCTTTGATGCCATTTCCGTTTAAGGAAGTATCACAATGCGATTGGATATAATCCCCAACAGTGTCAGCAGCAAAGCACCCCACACCATCACACCACCTCCTCCATGCTTCACGGTGGGAACTAGGCATGTAGAGTCCATCCGTTCACCTTTTCTGTGGGCAAAGCAGTAATCAAAGCAAAAGGTGGCTACTTTGAAGAACCTAGAATATAAGACATATTTTCAGTTGTTCACACTTTTTTGTAAAGTGTAATGTATAATTCCACATGTGTTAATTCATAGTTTTGATGCCTTCAGTGTGATTCTACAATTTTCATAGCCATGAAAATACAGAAAAATCAATGAATGCGAAGGTGTGTCCAAACTTTTGGTCTGTACTGTACATGAAGACTTATTTTCAAACAGTCTTGTTTACAGATGAGTGTCGAGCAACCCTGGATGGTCCAGATGGATGGAGTAGTGGATGGTTGGTGGATGGCCACCATGTCCCAACAAGACTGCGACGTCAACAAGGAGGTGGAGGAGTCATGTTTTGGGCCAGAATCATGGGGAAACAGCTGGTAGGGTCCTTTAAGGTTCCTGAAGGTGTGAAAATGACCTCTGCAAAGTATATAGAGTTTCTGACTGACAACTTTCTTCCATGGTATAAAAAGCAGAAACGTGTCTTCAGGAGGAAAATCATCTTCATTCATGACAATGCACCATCTTATGCTGCAAAGAATACCTCTGAGTCATTGGCTGCTATGGGCATAAAAGGAAATAAACTCATGGTGTGGCCACCATTTTCTCCTGACCTCAACCCTACAGAGAACCTTTGGAGTATCATCAAGCAAAAGATCTATGAGGGTGGGAGGCAGTTCACATCAAAACCGCAGCTCTGGGAGGCTATTCTGACGTCATGCAAAGAAATACAAACAGAAACTCTCCAAAAATTTCACAAGTTCAATGGATGCAAGAATTGTGAAGGTGATATCAAAGAAGGGTTCCTATGTTTACATGTAACTTGGCCTATAAGGATGGTTTGGAGCTTTTTTGTTCAGTTAATGTGACCTCCTAATGCTGCAAATTCCACAAATGAGCATTTTCAGTTCTTTAAAACATATCAAATGTTTAGAAATTCTACTTTGCCTAATAATTTGGAACAGTGCATTTTGAGTTTTTATTCATTTTGGAGATTATACTGTTATCATTGGGAGGTTTCTTCAATAAAATTCGATGTATACTCTTACGGGTGATGACTAGTGTTGAGCATTCCGATACCGCAAGTATCGGGTATCGGCCGATATTCGCTGTATCGGAATTCCGATACTTAGTTCCGATATTTTTCCAATATCGTATACCGGAATCGGAAGTTCCCATAATTCTTTGAGAGGCAATGTGATTTTAGTCAGCCAATGAGGAATCTTATGAAGTGTGGGCACATCCTGTAATGCTGCGGTCATCTTAACTAATGGCATGGCTGTGATTGGCTGCTGAAATGATGTCAGAATGCACTATAAAAGGCGCCGCCGCCATTTTAGCGTCACTGTGCTGTGAACTCAGTTAGGGACAGAACGCTGTTCTGCTGACTTTGAGGGACAGTTAGACATTGCGATTTTGTGTACTGTGCTTTAGGCAGGCTAGTTTACCAACCGCTGTGTAAAGCTTCCTTTTGCCAGTGTTGTTTTAACAGCTCTGTGCAAGGTGTGTGTGAGAGTGCAGGTGATGCTGCAGTTTGCTCTGCATCCACCGCTGTTTGTAGGCATTTGCACGTGTCACTCACTGACTCTTTTTTTTATTTTATTTTGTGGAATTGGTGCAGCTCCATTATATTTGAAAAAAATCTAATCTATTAGTGTGACGCGCTTCCATCCGTATACAATACATTGGTTGCAAACACTATAGAAGTACAGAAAGGAGCCTTTCACAGATAGTGAACAGTTGTGTTTCAGTGTTCACTGCAGTCTGTAAGGTTTTGATTTTTTGAGTGCAGATCACACTCCAGTTAATTCTTCAACCACTGCTGGTTGTAGTCTGCTGAGCGTGTGTCACTACCTCATCCTTCACATTTTTCTCTAATTGGTGCTGCTCCATTATATTTGAAAAAAATCTAATCTATTAGTGTGACGCGCTTCCATCCGTATACAATACATTGGTTGCAAACACTATAGAAGTACAGAAAGGAGCCTTTCACAGATAGTGAACAGTTGTGTTTCAGTGTTCACTGCAGTCTGTGAGGTTTTGATTTTTTGAGTGCAGATCACACTCCAGTTAGTTCTTCAACCACTGCTGGTTGTAGTCTGCTGAGCGTGTGTCACTGCCTCATCCTTCACATTTTTCTCTAATTGGTGCTGCTCCATTATATTTGAAAAAAATCTAATCTATTAGTGTGACGCGCTTCCATCCGTATACAATACATTGGTTGCAAACACTATAGAAGTACAGAAAGGAGCCTTTCACAGATAGTGAACAGTTGTGTTTCAGTGTTCACTGCAGTCTGTGAGGTTTTGATTTTTTGAGTGCAGATCACACTCCAGTTAGTTCTTCAACCACTGCTGGTTGTAGTCTGCTGAGCGTGTGTCACTGCCTCATCCTTCACATTTTTCTCTAATTGGTGCTGCTCCATTATATTTGAAAAAAATCTAATCTATTAGTGTGACGCGCTTCCATCCGTATACAATACATTGGTTGCAAACACTATAGAAGTACAGAAAGGAGCCTTTCACAGATAGTGAACAGTTGTGTTTCAGTGTTCACTGCAGTCTGTGAGGTTTTGATTTTTTGAGTGCAGATCACACTCCAGTTAGTTCTTCAACCACTGCTGGTTGTAGTCTGCTGAGCGTGTGTCACTGCCTCATCCTTCACATTTTTCTCTAATTGGTGCTGCTCCATTATATTTGAAAAAAATCTAATCTATTAGTGTGACGCGCTTCCATCCGTATACAATACATTGGTTGCAAACACTATAGAAGTACACAAAGGGGCCTTTCACAGCTACTGAACAGTTGTCTGCAGTGTTCACTGTAGTCTGTGAGCTTTTCATTTTTTGAGTGCAGATTACGCTCCAGTTAGTTCTTCAACCACTGCTGGTTGTAGTCTGCTGAGCGTGTGTCACTGCCTCATCCTTCACATTTTTCTCTAATTGGTGCTGCTCCATTATATTTGAAAAAAATCTAATCTATTAGTGTGACGCGCTTCCATCCGTATACAATACATTGGTTGCAAACACTATAGAAGTACACAAAGGGGCCTTTCACAGCTACTGAACAGTTGTCTGCAGTGTTCACTGCAGTCTCTGAGGAATAACCACACTTAGGCCTTATAACTTTTCTGACTTTCTTTATCAATCTACCAAGATGAAGAAGGCAGGGAGTAAGGCACGTGGTCGTGGCCGTGGAGTTTCAGCAGGGAGAGGACGTGGGGATTCTGTGGCTGCTGCCGCACCCAGTGACACAGCATCCACCAGTTTTCCCCGTGAGCGTTCCTTTATGCGCACTTTTGTAGGAGCTCAGCGTACCCCCCTGCTGCGGGAAGAACAAATTGAAGCCGTTGTTGGTTGGATGGCAGCCAATGCATCGACTTCAATTGCTTCCACCTCCTCTCAGGACCACAGCACTGTTGAACAACCATCTGTCTCTTCACCGCCTGCCAAATTGCCCAGGCAGTCAGAGAGTTCTGAACTGGAGCCAGCTGAGTCTCAGCTTCTGTTCTCAGAATCTGTTGGCTTGCAAACAGGGGCCCAGCCAAGCAGCATTCTGGAATGTGAAGAAGAGGCAGTATGCAGTGATGCGCAACAGCTGTGTCTCTCTGAATCTGAAGAGGCGGGTGAGCCAGTGCCGATGGTCAGCACACCGCAGAACGCATCTGATGATGATGAGACTCAGGTGCCAGTTTCTGTTGAGCATGGTGCTGGCCAGACCACCCAACAGCAGCAGGTGTTGGAAGAGGGTAGTGGAGATGATGAGGTCCAAGACCCAACATGGCGTGAGGAACAGGAAGGTGGTGGTAGCAGCTCTGAGGAAGAGATTGCCCCAACGGTCCAAACAGTAGGGAGAGGTAGGCTGCAGACTCGGTTGCCTGTAGCCTCCAGTTTGGCACCCGTTCATAGCAGTTCTCTTCCAACAGCAAAAACGGGCGCTCCCAGGACTTGCACTGCGTGGTCCTTTTTTGACACACTTGCAGATGATATTTGCTATGTCAAATGCAAGCTGTGTAATCAAAAAGTAAAAAGAGGTAAAAGTGTCAGTAACCTTAATACCACAAATATGTGGAAACATGTGCGGTCAAAGCATGTGGTTGAGTTACAAAGACACACTGGAGATGTAGGCCAACCTACAGCAGCACCTACATCTTCAGCTCGTGTTGGAGCCTCTTCCTCCAGCTCACACACAGCTGGTTCGGCTTCCTCACAGGATCGCCATGGAAGAACCTCTGTCACTGTTGTCCAGAGACCCAGTGTTATTCCACCCACAGCTGCAAGTTCCCTGTCATCCTCACACTC
This sequence comes from Oophaga sylvatica, assembly GCA_033576555.1. Lineage (NCBI taxonomy): Eukaryota > Metazoa > Chordata > Amphibia > Anura > Dendrobatidae > Oophaga > Oophaga sylvatica. Next base: position 347,813,525 of record JARQOD010000002.1, read on the forward strand.
CCAGGCCACAAAACAGCCATCGGTAGCACAGGCATGGGATAAAAGACGGCCATACTCGACAAACCATCCACGAGCACAGGCTCTGAATGCTGGCATTGCAAAACTCCTGTCCCTTGAAATGCTGTCATTCAGGCTGGTGGAGACTGACAGTTTCCGTAACTTAATGGCATTGGCAGTCCCACAATACAATGTGCCCAGCCGATTTTATTTCAGCAGGCAAGCCGTCCCTGGTCTGCAAAAGCATGTTGAGAGAAAAATTAAACATGCGCTACTAAACGCCGTCAGTAGCAAGGTCCACCTGACCACCGATGCGTGGACCAGTACCCATGGCCAGGGACGATACCTTTCCCTCACTGCCCATTGGGTCAATGTTGTGGAGCCGGGTACAGATCTTGCGAGTGGCGCTGTACGTGTTCTGCCAACTCCAAGGATTGCAGGAATCAAGTCTGTCCACATTGACTCCTCCTCCTACTCCAGTTCCTCAGAATCATCGCTGCAGGAGCCGTCACGGTATACCTCCACATGGACCCCTGAACGCTTACCTGATGCGACCGATATGAGCACAGCCGTGGCCAAACGTCAACAGGCCGTCCTGAAATTAATTTCCATGGGGAATCGAAGCCACACAGCGCAGGAGCTCTGGAATGCCATCAAGCAGGAGAGCGACGTGTGGTTTTTGCCAGCGAATCTCCAGCCAGGCTTGGTAGTGTGTGACAATGGCCGAAATCTGGTGACAGCTCTGGGCCTTGGCAACCTCACTCACATACCATGTCTGGCACATGTGCTCAACTTGGTCGTGCAGAGTTTTTTGAGGGACTATCCGGATCTTGATGCACTGCTGCACAAGGTCCGCCTAGAGTGCGCTCACTTGCGACGTTCCAGCACGCCAGATCGCGCATTGCAGCTCTGCAACGCAGATTTCGCCTTCCTGAACATCGCATCATATGTGACGTACCCACCAGGTGGAATTCCACGTTACTTATGTTGGAGCGGTTGTGTGAGCAGCAGCCAGCAGTAATGGAGTATCTGCTGCATCAGGCGCAATCAACTCGCAATTTGCGCCGTTCACACTTCACCACTACTGAGTGGGCCTCTATGAAGGACATCTGCCACGTTTTGCGTCCGTTTGATGAGTCAACGCGGATGGCGAGTGCAGATGATGCACTAGTCAGCCTGACTGTCCCCCTTATCTGCCTGCTTCAAAAAACACTGCAAGCACTAAGGGATGAGGTTTTGGAAGAGGTGGAGGATGAGGAGTCACAAATTCCATCACCTTCTGGACAGTCAGCGCAACGTGGTTCCTCACAAAGGGCTGGGCAGGGCTCACTTTGTGAGGAGGATGAGGAGGAGGAGTCAATGGAGGAGGAAGAAATCCCTACAGAGGGAGGTACACAACGCTCTAGTCAGTATGTAGAGCGAGGGTGGGGTGATGCAGAGCAGGCAGAGATGACTCCTCTTGCAGGGGACAGCGTTTCTTGGCCAGTTGGGAGTCTGCAGCACATGGTTGATTTCATGCTGCAGTGCCTGAGAAACGACCGCCGCATCGCCCACATTCTCACCACGTCTGATTATTGGGTGTACACCCTCCTAGACCCTCGCTACCGGAACAACTTACAAAGCCTCATCACACCGTTGAACCGGGAGCGTAAAATGCGGGAGTACCAAGACACACTGGTGCAATCCATAATGTTCTCTATTCCAGCCGAGAGCACTGCTGCTGCTACTGCTTTACAAAGCAGCTCTGTGCGTCGAGGCATTGGAGACAGCTCTGCAACAAGAGGGAGGACAAGCAGCGCCTCTGCACAGGGCAAGACCAGTATGTTCCAAATGTGGCAAAGTTTTGTGGCAGCGCCACAAATGTCTACACCATCCGAGACGGCTCCAGTCAGCAGGAGGCAACGTTTCCGTAAGATGGTGACAGACTACATGTCTTTCCCTCTCAGTGTACTCCCAGATGGCTCTTCCCCATTCAAGTTTTGGGTCTCTAAGCTGGATACATGGCCAGAGCTTAGCCAGTATGCATTGGAGGTGCTGGCTTGCCCTGCTGCCAGTGTATTATCGGAGAGCGTCTTTAGTGCTGCAGGTGGTGTACTAACAGACCGTCGCATGCGACTATCCTCCGATAATGTAGACCGGCTTACTTTTCTGAAAATGAACAAGGCATGGATCTCGCCAGAATTTGTCTGTCCGTTTTCAGATTAAATAACTGGTTCGCAACGTTATCCATGTCTCCTGTTATGTTCATCTTTCTACCACCTGAACTCTACTCCCTGGGCTACAACACTGCCAGTTGCTGCTCAGAAGTGTCGTGTCCACAGACCAATACACAAGCTATAGTGTTAGTGGGGTTCAGTAACGCCAGCTGTTCCCCTGCTGTGTGTCCGGCAAGAAGTCTCCTGTTCCCTACACATGCACAGAAAAACCCATGTCGAACATGCTCCAAATAGGGAAGAGCCGTCACCCTGATTGTTATGCTTAAAACAGGAAATTGTGAAGTTTTCCAGGCCTAGAATGATAAATTTTTATGACAAATATGGACAAATAATTATTTGTCATCACAGCGCATATCTGCACATGTCTATTAGAAATGGTAACAAAAACTAAAACATAGTCTTCACTTTTTGAAATTAATGCATAAAAGTACATTTCATACTTATCAATTAATGCTTTTTAAGGAACTTTATCTGTACCTGTAAGATAATGCAGTCAATGGATGTACGAATCATAAAATCCTCATCATCATCATCACGAGTTTTATTTATGACAGACATTATAAAATACACATACTGATGCCAACTGTAACTTCACACACCATATATGAAATGGCCAGCATCTAAACCTGGTAATAATGTGCAATAATAAATTATTACATCTAGAAAGTGCATCATGCATACTGACAATAGGTAGTTATACCTGCAAGTGCTGTTGAAACAACCACAACAGATATAAATTAATAATGGTATATAGGTATCACAGTGCATAGTTACTCATGGACAATGTCGATGTAATACTGTACCTCAATAAAGTCAGCGTCAACCATTATGCTTGTTAGTCTTGTAGATTGTTAAAGAGGGAACAGTCTTTTTTTGTTGGTCATAGGTGGAGTATTAGACAGTAAATGATTACTGCTGTCGTATTTTTGGCGTCCCTAGGGCGCAATAACGCTGCGTAACGTCACATTTTATAGAGTCATCTAATTGACACACGCTACCCTACCCTACGCGTGACAGTAGGAAGGTAGTGTTGACGGATAAAGCCTTGCACAACCAGACATGCTTTTACCCTCTTCAACACTGTACAAGCAAAAAATGCATGATTGCAGCCGCAGACTTTATTGACGTACAGTATAACATCGCCATTACCCATCAGAGGCTGTCCACTGTCTGATACAGACATAGAATATACCTTTGCTATCCGTAGCCTTTGTTTCACCTACACTTGCAGGCACACACTTAAATTGTGACAATGCATTATGTTTTTTTAAATGGTTATTTTTTATCGTACATTATTGTGATGATGATGAGTGACTATTACAAAATCCATTGTCTTCACTATGTTATGGTTTAACATAGCGTTCCTTAAGCATTATTCATAAATACAAAAATGGACTTTTATTCTTAAATTTACAACACTATATTTTGTAACCAATTTTTTCGGTGGTGTGTTGTTCCATTTCTTGTTGGCATGTGCATATATGCGTTTATATTTGCAGTGTCTTTATTTTTATTCTTGAAGTTAGGAAACATGTGTATCTTTGTACCGTGTTAGCCAGTAGATAGAAAAATATTTAGACTTGAGAGTCCGCAGTGGTTGATACCTTTTAATGGATAACTGAAAAGATGGTAACAAATTGCAAGCTTTCGAGGCTACTCACGTCTCTTCATCAGGCAAAGACTAAAACAAAAAATGAAGCATCACATATTTCTATACACAACAGGACACAGGAATAGTGCAATAGGTAAGACAAGTAAGTGACGTGTAGCAGAACTGTCATTATCACAGAGGGATGAACATAAATATTGGAACAGTTCCTAGATAAGGATACAAAGTTTTATTGCCCTCTGATTGGGGTCTGGTTTTGTGTTTTCATGCCCCTGGAAGGGCAGAGACGCAGATTCCTTAATTGATATAGAATGACATAAATCCGTGTGATCTATTCATTCCATCACTAACAGTGTCAAAGGTCATGATGAGCTTATATTCTGAAACCTTTGTATCTTTCTCATATTTGAAGTTATATTTTAATACCAGTAATTCCATATCCATCATGCTATGACCGGGCATACAAAAGTGTTTTGCCACAGGTAAATCCATTATTTTTTCTCTTATTGTGTGGCGCTGATAATTCATCCTTGTTCTCATTTTTTGGCCGGTCTCCCCTCACTTGTCCCTCCCTCACTTGTCTTACCTAGTCCTGTGTCCTGTTGTGTGTAGAAATATGTGATTCTTCATTTTTTGTTTTAGTCTTAGCCTGATGAAGAGACCTGAGTAGTCTCGAAAGCTTGGAATTTGTTACCATATTTTCAGTTAGCCATTAAACGGTATCAACCACAGAGGACTCTCAAGTATAAATTTATTTCTATTCTTGGAATTGAAATTCATCATTTTATTGTCCTAGTAAAACTTCATTTATTCTTGTTTGAAGTACATACATTTGCAATGGCCACGTAACAAGGCAATAACTCAATATTTTATGCCTACACCCTCCTTGACCCTGGGCTTCAACACCGCCAGTTGCTGCTCAGAAGTGTTAGATGCACAGATGAAAACAATCGCTGATGTGTTTGTGGGGTTCAGTAACGCCTGCTGTTCCCCTGCTGTGTGTCTGGCAAAAATTACTGCTGCTAACTACAACTTCAACTTCAAACATCTCATACTAGGCCTCTGCCTACATCCTCCTTGACCCTGGGCTTCAACACCGCCAGTTGCTGCTCAGAAGTGTTAGATGCACAGATGAAAACAATCGCTGATGTGTTTGTGGGGTTCAGTAACGCCTGCTGTTCCCCTGCTGTGTGTCTGGCAAAAATTACTGCTGCTAACTACAACTTCAACTTCAAACATCTCATACTAGGCCTCTGCCTACACCCTCCTTGACCCTGGGCTTCAACACCGCCAGTTGCTGCTCAGAAGTGTTAGATGCACAGATGAAAACAATCGCTGTTGTGTTTGTGGGGTTCAGTAACGCCTGCTGTTCCCCTGCTGTGTGTCTGGCAAAAATTACTGCTGCTAACTACAACTTCAACTTCAAACATCTCATACTAGGCCTCTGCCTACACCCTCCTTGACCCTGGGCTTCAACACCGCCAGTTGCTGCTCAGAAGTGTTAGATGCACAGATGAAAACAATCGCTGATGTGTTTGTGGGGTTCAGTAATGCCTGTTGTTCCCCTGCTGTGTGTCCGGCAAAAATTACTGCTAGCTACCTAATCATGGTGAAAAAAACATGACATGTCAAAGTGTCTAGTGCTACACATAGATATGAGGCTACACCCTGATTTCTAAGCTGTAAACATTTGAAACGTCAACTTTAAAACCATAAAATGATTAGTCTTTATCACAAATCTGTAACAAAATAATTGTGACATATTATTACAGATATGCACATGTCGAAAACAAATGCAAACACAAAAGCCTACTTATGCTATAGGATACTGATGGTCAACCTTGTCACTCCATAGCTTAGACAAATCCAACTCACATCATGACTCAAATGCTGCAATGTTGGAAGTGCATAATGTGGGTTGAACTTTGACAACTGCTGCAGTGCGAAGGTTATACTTCAGTGTTCTTGCCTTTTAAATAAAAGCATACAAGTAAATATAATAATCCAATGTTGATTAAGGGACGTGATGTACACCTGTAATATTGTGCAAACAATGCATGTAGGAATAGTCCTCTTCAACATTACTTATATTTGTGTCATTTTAAAAAATACATATTTAATTAGAAAGTTAATAGCCCATATCATAAAGGTCCTTCATGTAAACATGATAATCGCTAACAAAAATCATGCATTACCTTGGTAAAGTCAATAGTGCATAGTCACAATAGCAAAATATATACCTGTAAGTGGTGCTGAAAGAACGACAACTGATAGAATAGGTGAATGATATCTATTTATCAGACTGAATAGCGACACCTGTACAATGTCGATATAATACTGTACCTTAACAAAACAGCTGTGTCACTGTCATGTGTGCATCGCCACGAAGATCGTCGCGGTTGCACATTCTGACTTCTCACAGCTGAGTTGCTGTTTCTTTGTGTTTGGCAGTTAGGGAGTTAATTCTGTCTGTGCTCAGTTCTGGGAATGGGTGCAGTTTCTCCCGGCTGCAATTAATTATTTGTTGATTGGTTTCCTTTAAATCTCTGGTTGTCTGTTTGGGAGTTGCCAGTGAAATTCTTCATGCAGACCACAGATAGGATTGTATCTGTATAGACTTAAGTTAAAGAGCTCCTTAGTTGTTTTAAGCTCACCTTGCTTAGAGTTTAATATCCCAGATCATTTATGTTCCTTCTGTGTTTGAGTGTGTATGCAAGTCTGTGTTTTCTCCAGTCTGTCTTATATTGCTAATCTGTTTATTTAGCAGAGATCAGCCCATATCCCTTTGGTGGTAATCAGAATCCTTCTTAGGACTGATTACAGGGTTCAGGGACTGATAGGAGACAGGGTTAGGCTGGAGACTTGGACCTCTGAACCATTATCAGTACCTCCAAGGTGAGGGATTAGTTAGGACCCCAGTTTAGGGTCAGGTTAGACCCCCGGTCCTCTCCTTTCCTGTGACAGTGTATCAAGTCCTCAAGATTAATCCTGAGTTCAACGGATATCGTGTCAGGTAAATCTATTCTATATTTACATGCTGATGTTGCTAATCTATATGTTGTATAGAGTGTTGTTCTTTTAAGAATAGTTTACTGACATCGTACACATATCATAAGACCGCGTGACATTTTCACTGGCCAATAAAATTATTCCCAGTTGCCATGGATCCAGTAGCCCAGCTGGCTCTGCAGTTGCAGGGATTATCCATGGAGCTGACGGACATTAAGTCCAAAGTTTTGTCTCCCTCGGAGCAAACCAGATTTGAACCTAAAGTAGCTCTCCCGGACAGGTTCACTGGTGGGCGAGACAAATTTTTTACCTTCAGGGAAGCATGTAAATTGTATTTTCGGCTTCGGCCTCGATCATCAGGGAGCGAAGAGCAGAGAGTGGGAATTGTTATCTCGCTCCTACAAGGGGACCCTCAATCCTGGGCATTTTCCCTTCCTCCGGGATCCCCGGCTCTACAGTCAGTAGATCGATTTTTTACTGCCCTGGGTTTGGTATATGATGACCCAGATCGGGTCTCTCTTGCTGAGACAAAATTACGTAAGATACAGCAGGGAGATCGTCCGGCGGAGGAATTTGCTTCTGAGTTCCGTAGATGGGCCACAGATACTCAGTGGAATGACCCAGCTCTTAGGAGCCAGTTTTGTCATGGGCTTTCTGACAAATTAAAGGACGTTTTGGCTCAGTATGATTCTCCTCCATCACTGGAGGCTGCTATGGCCCTGGCTATCCGTACTGATAGACGGCTCCGGGAGAGGTGCGAGGTAACTCCGCCCCCTGTTGTTACTCCACCTACTACTAAAGTCCCTTATGTTGAGGTTCCCCTTGTCTGTTCGGAGGAGCCTATGCAGTTGGGAGGGACATCATTTCGTAGGAGGGGATTGGCGGTACGCCGCAGGACTAGAAGGTGTTTCTTCTGCGGGAAAGAGGGACATTTTGTTGGGGGATGTCCGTCCCGTGCCTTGTTGAGCAAGAAGTCGCCAGAAAACTGTTAATCCCAGGTTGTGTGGTGGACGACAACCTGGGAGTATGTATTTCGTCCGCTAGTTCTTCTCAGTTCCTTGTACCAGTGGAGGTGGTGGTTGGTACGAGAGTGGAGAGATTTTCTGTTCTTCTTGATAGTGGGTCCGGGGCTAATCTGGTTGACGCTCAGTTTGCTCAGGCTCAAGGTATGCATCTGAGTGTATTGGTCAAACCGATCCCTATATTCTCCATTGACGCCAGGCCTCTCGGCCAAGGTAGCTTTGTTCATGAGGTTCATAACATTGACCTTCGGGTAGGGGCAATACATAGGGAACTATTATCTTGTTATGTGTTGGAGGGTCTACCTACTCCTATTGTGTTGGGACTTCCTTGGTTGGTTAAACATAACCCTGTGATTAATTGGCAGTCCAGAGAGATAAGCCAATGGGGTGAGTTTTGCAAAAGTAACTGCATGAACACAGTCATCAGTGCGGTCGTGCCTAGTACTTTGCCTCCTTTTTTGGAGGACTTTGGGGATGTGTTCTCTGAGGAGGGGTGTCAGGAGTTGCCTCCTCATCGCGTGTATGACTGCTCTATTAATTTACTTCCTGATGCTAAGTTACCTAAAGCTAGGTTATATAACCTTTCTGGTCCTGAGAGGCAGGCTATGAAAGATTATATTTCGGAAAGTCTGGCCAAAGGGCATATTAGACCTTCATCTTCCCCAGTGGCCGCGGGGTTCTTCTTTGTGAAGAAAAAAGATGGAGGCCTACGCCCTTGCTTGGATTTCCGCGAACTTAATCGGATTACTGTTCGAGATCCGTATCCACTCCCTCTGATTCCTGATCTCTTCAATCAAATTGTTGGCGCCAAATGGTTCTCTAAATTGGATCTCAGGGGGGCGTATAATCTGATTAGGATAAAAGAGGGGGATGAGTGGAAAACGGCGTTTAACACGCCGGAGGGACATTATGAGAACCTTGTCATGCCTTTTGGTCTGACTACTGCACCAGCAGTATTCCAACATTTTGTTAATGTCATTTTTCGTCATCTGGTGGGGCTGTTTGTGGTCGTATATTTGGATGACATTTTAATTTACTCGCCAGATCTTGTGTCTCACCAGGAGCATGTGAGACAGGTGTTGCAGATCTTGCGAGACAATAAACTATACGCCAAACTGGAAAAGTGTGTATTCGCCGTACAGGAACTTCAGTTTTTGGGTTTCTTGGTGTCAGCCTCCGGTTTCCGTATGGACCCTGAAAAGGTGAGAGCAGTGCTTGAATGGGATCAGCCAGAGGATCTTAAGGCTCTGCAGCGTTTTCTGGGGTTTGCTAACTACTACCGGAAATTTATTTGTAATTTCTCATCTGTTGTCAAACCTCTCACTGACATGACAAGAAAAGGGACGGATTTTTCTAAATGGTCGGACAAAGCTTGCCAAGCTTTTTCCTCTTTGAAAAAATGTTTTGCTTCAGCACCCGTTCTCATCCAACCAGATGCATCACAGCCGTTCGTTGTGGAGGTGGACGCGTCTGACGTAGGGGTGGGTGCAATATTGTCCCAGGGTCCGTCCCCTGGTAAATGGCATCCGTGCGCTTTCTTTTCTAAGAAATTGTCGTCCGCCGAAAGGAATTATGATATCGGCAATAGGGAACTTTTGGCCATTAAGTTGGCTTTTGAAGAATGGCGTCACTTTTTGGAGGGGGCAGTCCACCCGGTCACCGTCATTACTGATCACAAGAACCTGCTGTATTTGGAATCTGCTAAGCGTCTGAATTCCAGACAAGCTCGATGGTCGTTGTTTTTTACCAGGTTTAATTTTGTTGTCACTTATCGCCCTGGATCTAAGAATGTTAAGGCGGATGCCTTGTCTCGCAGTTTCCCAGGGGCCGGGAAAATGGATGACCCGATTCCTATCCTTCAGGAGGGGGTGGTAGTGTCGGCTGTATGTTCTGAGCTTGAGGAGGAGGTGTTAGAGGCTCAGGGGGACGCCCCTGCAGGACCTCCAGGGAGACTGTTTGTCCCAAATCAGTTGAGACAAAAGGTTATTGAGGCACATCATAATTCTGCTTTAGCAGGACATCCAGGGAGTAAGGCTACTTTAGATCTCCTTTCTCGCCGGTTTTGGTGGCCTAACGTTAATAAAGATGTTTTAACTTTTGTCGCGTCCTGTGGGGTTTGTGCTCGCTCTAAGACCCCTCATACCCGTCCGTCTGGGACCCTCTTACCCTTGAAACTTCCGGAGCGTCCATGGACTCATTTGTCTATGGACTTCATCACGGACCTTCCTCAGTCGTCAGGGAAGACTGTCATACTGGTGGTTGTTGACAGGTTCAGTAAGATGGCACATTTCATTGCTCTTCCTGCCCTCCCTAATGCTAAAACTCTGGCGCAGGTGTTCATTGGGGAGATTGTGAGACTTCATGGGTTGCCTTCTGATGTGGTGTCAGATAGGGGGTCTCAGTTTGTGTCCAAGTTTTGGAGGGCATTTTGTTTACGTCGGGGGATGCAATTGTCATTTTCCTCGGCTTTTCATCCGCAGACCAATGGTCAGACAGAGCGTCTGAATCAAAGCCTAGAGACTTATCTTCGGTGTTTTGTCTCAGAAAACCAGGAGGACTGGTCTTCTTTCTTGCCTCTGGCAGAGTTCGCTCTTAACAACAGGCGGAGCGAGTCCACTGGTAAATCCCCGTTTTTTGGGGCATATGGTTTTCAACCCCAGTTTTGTACTTTCAATGGGGGGCCCTTCTGGGGTTCCTGAGGAGGAGCGTTTCTCGTCGTCACTTGCTTCAGTGTGGAGAGGTGTATTGAATAATCTGAGTGCTATGGGGAACCGTTATAAACGTATGGCTGATAGGAGGAGAGTTTCTGGTCCAGATCTTAATGTGAACGATCTGGTATGGTTGTCTACCAGGAATATAAAACTTAAAGTTCCCTCCTGGAAGCTGGGCCCCAGATTCATCGGGCCGTACAGGATCAGTTCCATAATTAATCCTGTGGCATTTCGTCTGGACCTCCCTCCTACGTTTAAAATTCATAATGTGTTCCACAAGTCATTACTTAAGAGGTACGTGGCACCAGTCATACCATCACCTCTACCTCCTCCTCCAGTGGTGGTCAATGGTAACTTGGAGTTTCAAGTGTCAAAGATCATTGACTCACGTCTGAATCGCCGGTCCCTTCAGTACTTGGTGCATTGGAAGGGGTATGGTCCAGAGGAGAGGACGTGGGTTCCTGCGTCTGACATTAACGCAGATCGTTTGGTGCGGACCTTCCACAGAACTCACCCGGGCAAACCTGGCCCTGAGGGTCCGGAGGCCCCTCGTAGAAGGGGGGGTACTGTCATGTGTGCATCGCCACGAAGATCGTCGCGGTTGCACATTCTGACTTCTCACAGCTGAGTTGCTGTTTCTTTGTGTTTGGCAGTTAGGGAGTTAATTCTGTCTGTGCTCAGTTCTGGGAATGGGTGCAGTTTCTCCCGGCTGCAATTAATTATTTGTTGATTGGTTTCCTTTAAATCTCTGGTTGTCTGTTTGGGAGTTGCCAGTGAAATTCTTCATGCAGACCACAGATAGGATTGTATCTGTATAGACTTAAGTTAAAGAGCTCCTTAGTTGTTTTAAGCTCACCTTGCTTAGAGTTTAATATCCCAGATCATTTATGTTCCTTCTGTGTTTGAGTGTGTATGCAAGTCTGTGTTTTCTCCAGTCTGTCTTATATTGCTAATCTGTTTATTTAGCAGAGATCAGCCCATATCCCTTTGGTGGTAATCAGAATCCTTCTTAGGACTGATTACAGGGTTCAGGGACTGATAGGAGACAGGGTTAGGCTGGAGACTTGGACCTCTGAACCATTATCAGTACCTCCAAGGTGAGGGATTAGTTAGGACCCCAGTTTAGGGTCAGGTTAGACCCCCGGTCCTCTTCTTTCCTGTGACAGTGTATCAAGTCCTCAAGATTAATCCTGAGTTCAACGGATATCGTGTCAGGTAAATCTATTCTATATTTACATGCTGATGTTGCTAATCTATATGTTGTATAGAGTGTTGTTCTTTTAAGAATAGTTTACTGACATCGTACACATATCATAAGACCGCGTGACAGTCACACCTCACACTCGTTTTTCTTGTAGCTTGTTATGTAATAGGCAACATGCGTGTATGTTTCATCATAGGTGCATGTTTACTGAGTAAAGCAGTCATGACAATGCCTTTGTGTTGTCGGTACGCTTGCGATGATGCACGATGCGCACCGTGAATGTTAGTCTGCGTCATAAGACGTACAGACGCTCCAATACCCAACGCGTCACAGCAGGAAGCCAGTCTGTGCATCCAAACAAAGGCGCAACCATACATGCACGTAACCTTTTATAAAGCTATATAAAAAAAGGATGTAGTAGTAACGCACACTTTATTGAGGTACAGTATTACATCGCCATTCACCATCTGTGGCTATGCAGTCTCATCTATATATACCTTATCTATCCGTTGTCATGCTTGCAAGTCCACAGTCAGGCATAAATATCTGTTTTCACTCTGCACTATGCACTTTTTAAATTTTTTGTTTGTTAATATAAATGATTGGCACATATTATCAGTATTACATGATGGAAATTTTAGATATTTTTAAAAAAATTTTAGTGATATTATTCACCAAATGTAAAGTTTTATGAATGTCAAAGATAACTTGTAATGCTGATTATGTTTTTAAGTCAGCCATTCATTGTCTACACAATAAAAATGGTGTACATACTGTTACTTAGCCATCATTAATGGATTCTGATATGTACTTGTATGCTTTTATTTTAAACCGTATAGCAGATTATTTAACCTATTTTAATTGTGGTTTGCATTGCTTTTCAACATGTTAATGTATGCGTTTATGTTTGTAAATTATTAATTTACATATTTTTTTTAAGTAAAATCATCATCTTATGGTACTAAAGGTTATATTTCTCTTGTTTGGAGTATAGACATTTTTAATTGACACGTAACAAGGAAAATACTTGATATAGTATTTAAACATCCTCCTTGACCCTGGGCTCCAACACCGCCAGTTGTTGCTCGGAAGTGCTGTTAGCACAGTCAACACTTGCTCCTGTGTTACTGGCGTTCAGTAATGTCAGCTGTTCCCCTGCTGTGTGAACGGCAAAAAGTCCTGCTGCCTCCACCATGTTCTCTTCTCATTCCTGGGCTCCAACACCGCCAGTTGTTGCTCGGAAGTGCTGTTAGCACAGTCAACACTTGCTCCTGTGTTACTGGGGTTCAGTAATGTCAGCTGTTCCCCTGCTGTGTGAACGGCAAAAAGTCCTGCTGCCTCCACCATGTTCTCTTCTCATTCCTGGGCTACAACACCGCCAGTTGTTGCTCGGAAGTGCTGTTAGCACAGTCAACACTTGCTCCTGTGTTACTGGGGTTCAGTAATGTCAGCTGTTCCCCTGCTGTGTGTACGGCAAAAAGTCCTGCTGCCTCCACCATGTTCTCTTCTCATCCCTGGGCTACAACACCGCCAGTTGTTGCTCGGAAGTGCTGTTAGCACAGTCAACACTTGCTCCTGTGTTACTGGGTTCAGTAATGTCAGCTGTTCCCCTCCTGTGTGAACGGCAAAAAGTCCTGCTGCCTCCACCATGTTCTCTTCTCATTCCTGGGCTACAACACCGCCAGTTGTTGCTCGGAAGTGCTGTTAGCACAGTCAACACTTGCTCCTGTGTTACTGGGGTTCAGTAATGTCAGCTGTTCCCCTGCTGTGTGAACGGCAAAAAGTCCTGCTGCCTCCACCATGTTCTCTTCTCATCCCTGGGCTACAACACCGCCAGTTGTTGCTCGGAAGTGCTGTTAGCACAGTCAACACTTGCTCCTGTGTTACTGGGTTCAGTAATGTCAGCTGTTCCCCTGCTGTGTGTACGGCAAAAAGTCCTGCTGCCTCCACCATGTTCTCTTCTCATCCCTGGGCTACAACACCGCCAGTTGTTGCTCGGAAGTGCTGTTAACACAGTCAACACTTGCTCCTGTGTTACTGGGTTCAGTAATGTCAGCTGTTCCCCTGCTGTGTGAACGGCAAAAAGTCCTGCTGCCTCCACCATGTTCTCTTCTCATTCCTGGGCTACAACACCGCCAGTTGTTGCTCGGAAGTTCTGTTAGCACAGTCACACTTGCTCCTGTGTTACTGGGGTTCAGTAATGTCAGCTGTTCCCCTGCTGTGTGTACGGCAAAAAGTCCTGCTGCCTCCACCATGTTCTCTTCTCATCCCTGGGCTACAACACCGCCAGTTGTTGCTCGGAAGTGCTGTTAGCACAGTCAACACTTGCTCCTGTGTTACTGGGGTTCAGTAATGTCAGCTGTTCCCCTCCTGTGTGAACGGCAAAAAGTCCTGCTGCCTCCACCATGTTCTCTTCTCATTCCTGGGCTACAACACCGCCAGTTGTTGCTCGGAAGTGCTGTTAGCACAGTCAACACTTGCTCCTGTGTTACTGGGTTCAGTAATGTCAGCTGTTCCCCTGCTGTGTGAACGGCAAAAAGTCCTGCTGCCTCCACCATGTTCTCTTCTCATTCCTGGGCTACAACACCGCCAGTTGTTGCTCGGAAGTGCTGTTAGCACAGTCAACACTTGCTCCTGTGTTACTGGGGTTCAGTAATGTCAGCTGTTCCCCTGCTGTGTGAACGGCAAAAAGTCCTGCTGCCTCCACCCTGTTGTCTTCTCATCCCTGGCTTCAACACCGCCAGTTGTTGCTCGGAAGTGTCATTGGCACGGGTACTCACTCCTGCCCAGACTGGTTACAGCACGCCATCTGTTTCCTGTCAGTGTAAACGTCACTTAGCCTCCAATAAGTTGTCCTGTCGTGTTGCGGTCGGGTTAGCCGACTCTATGGTGCTTGGAGTTTAGGTGCTTCCTATGTGTGCTGCGGGATATGCAAATAAAGGCTGTTTCCGTTGTGACAATAGGACAATCACCCACTGTAGTACTGTGGGATTCGGTAACTGCGGCCGGCTCGCGGCCTGTCAACTTAAATTTCCATGGGTACCTTCTGCTACCCGTCCGGGTTCCAGTACCGTCAGCTGGTTCTCCGCAGTGCCTTTGGCCTAGGTGCCTCCATCTCGGTATCCGAGTTCCAGCAACGTCTGCTGGTCCTTGGTAGTGCTTTGGAGCACAGGTACCTCCTGCTTAGTAACCGTGTCCCTGAACGTCAGCTGGTCCTCGGTTGTGCCATTGGCTCTTTTCCTTCTGCTGCCCCTCCGGGTTCCAGCACAGTCAGCTGGTCCTCGTTACTTGCATTGGCTCTTGTACCTTCTGCTACCCGTCCGGGTTCCAGTACCGTCAGCTGGTTCTCCGCAGTGCCTTTGGCCTAGGTGCCTCCATCTCGGTATCCGAGTTCCAGCAACGTCTGCTGGTCCTTGGTAGTGCTTTGGAGCACAGGTACCTCCTGCTTAGTAACCGTGTCCCAGTAACGTCAGCTGGTCCTCGGTTGTGCCATTGGCTCTTTTCCTTCTGCTGCCCCTCCGGGTTCCAGCACACCAACTGGTCCTCGTTACTTGCATTGGCTCTTGTACCTTCTGCTACCCGTCCGGGTTCCAGTACCGTCAGCTGGTTCTCCGCAGTGCCTTTGGCCTAGGTGCCTCCATCTCGGTATCCGAGTTCCAGCAACGTCTGCTGGTCCTTGGTAGTGCTTTGGAGCACAGGTACCTCCTGCTTAGTAACCGTGTCCCAGTAACGTCAGCTGGTCCTCGGTTGTGCCATTGGCTCTTTTCCTTCTGCTGCCCCTCCGGGTTCCAGCACAGTCAGCTGGTCCTCGTTACTTGCATTGGCTCTTGTACCTTCTGCTACCCGTCCGGGTTCCAGTACCGTCAGCTGGTTCTCCGCAGTGCCTTTGGCCTAGGTGCCTCCATCTCGGTATCCGAGTTCCAGCAACGTCTGCTGGTCCTTGGTAGTGCTTTGGAGCACAGGTACCTCCTGCTTAGTAACCGTGTCCCAGTAACGTCAGCTGGTCCTCGGTTGTACCATTGGCTCTTTTCCTTCTGCTGCCCCTCCGGGTTCCAGCACAGTCAGCTGGTCCTCGTTACTTGCATTGACTCTTGTACCTTCTGCTACATTTACAAATTGAAGATTTTTTCAATGCTTTTTTGGGTAATCACTCTGGATCTCCAACAATGAAGACGACGACTCTGATGACCACCCCGAAGAAGATGACGACCACAAGGACGACGAGCATCAAGCCAACCAGCCTAAACACCATCACAAAGAAGAAATAAAAGATTACCAAACAGGACTAAGAAGGTTAAGACAAACTACAAGATACAGAACAAGAGACTTAAGAACAATAAGCAGAAGATCAAAAAGCAGAAGAACATGAAGTATAAGACCAAAATGAAGAGCAAAATATATGCTCTAAATTATAAGCAGAAGAAGACTAAGCAGAGTATGGGGGTGAGTCCGTTCCTCCTCGTGGTGCCCCTGGAAAATGCCTGCTGCTGCAGGCTAAACTGAACACGGACAAATACTGTTGTAATTTAAATCTTTTTGGACAGCAAGAACGGAAGGATGAAAAATTCATACTTTGACAGATTACAAGTACAGGATTCTCTGTCACAAATAAGAATATGATGAAGAAGATGAAGTACAATATGAATAAGAATAATAGTTTAATAAGAAGAATATGAGTAATGTTAACAAAAAGATGAATAGCAAGAAGTTTAAGAAGAAGATAAAGAAGGTGAAGATGAAGAATAATTTGATGAAAAAGATGATGCTGCTGAAGATTATGAAGGAGAAAGTGTGTCAAAAGTTAAAAAGGTGAAGAGCATGGAAGTTGTGAAATATACATATTTGCCAAAATAGAAAAAATGTTAACAACATTGTCAATTTCTTCGTCAATCCGAACATCTTTAAAAAAAAAATATTTATGCTATTCCATTTGATTGGGTTAAACATCTATGCCTTTAATGTCTCCTCAACCCTCCCCAATACATTCTACATTACTCTTTGTTGTTTTCCTTCATGTACAATTAACCAACAAGGCAAGAATGGGTTTTTTTTAATTCCGATATTTTGTTCCCATAGACTTACATTGGATTACCGGTATCGGTATCGGGTATCGCCGATATTTTTTGTGTATCGGCGATACCATTCCGATTCCGATACTTTTGGATATCGGAAAGTATCGCTCAACTCTAGTGATGACGTTTATTAGACTGACTGTCATTTGCAACGACCACTTAGGAAAATCAGAGAAAAATATCATTTGCATAATAATTTGGAAGATGGTGTATGTACTTGCCTCTGCTCACAGGAGACTTTATACTTGTCCCACCTATATCTCCAACACTAGAAGTTATGAAGTGTTAATGTTTTTTTTTAAAAAAATCAAGTAATCCCCAATCCCGATGATGAGGGATAATTTACTGATTGTTGGACGTCTGACGACTGGGACCTCAGCAATCCTGAGAACAGAATTCTGCAGCTCAGCAATGAATGGATTGGAGGAGCACATGTTTGACTTCTACTCTATTCATTGTCTATGGAACTGATGGAAATAGTCAAGTTTAGATCATACTCTCAAACATTTCCGTAAGCAACACACTATGCCGTCGTGGATTAAAATCATGCAGTGCACGTAAGGTCCCCCTGCTCACACCTGCACATGTCCAGGCCCATTTGAAGTTCACCAATGACCATCTGGATGATCCAGAGGAGGCATGGGAGACAGTCATGTGGTCAGATGAGACCAAAATAGAATTTTTTGGTATCAACTCCACACGCCATGTTTGGAGGAAGAAGAAGGATGAGTACAACCCCAAGAAAACCATCCCAATCGTGAAGCATGGTGGGGGAAACAGCATACTTTGGGATGCTTTTCTGCAAAGGGACAGGACGACTGCACCGCGTTGAAGGGAGGATGGATGGGGTCATGTATCACAAGATTTTGTCCAACAATCTCCTTCCTTCAATAAGAACACTGAAGATGGGTCGTGGCTGGGTCTTCCAGCATAGCAATTACCAAAAACACACAGCCAGAGTAACTGAAGAGTGGCTCTGTAAGAAGCATTTCAACGTCCTGGAGTGGCCTAGCCAGTCTCCAGACCTGAACCCAATATAAAGTCTTTGGCGGGAGCTGAAACTCAATGTTGCTCAGAGACAGCCCCGAAATCTGAAAGATCTGGAGAAGATTTGTATGGAGGAGTGGGCTAAACTTGGTCAAGAACTACAGGAAACATCTGACCATTGTAATTGCAAACAAAGGTTTCTGTACCAAATAGTAAGTTCTGTTTTTATATTGTATCAAATACTTATTTCATGCAATAAAATGCAAATTAATTATGTAAAAATCATACAATGTTATTTTCTGATTTTTATTTTTAGATTCTATCTCTCACAGTTGAAGTTTACCTATGATAAAAATTACAGACCTTTCCACTTTTTGTAGGTAGGAAAACTTTCAAAATTGGCAGTGTATCGAATACTTATTTTCCCCACTGTGTATATATATTAGTGAGGCAGTGAGTGGTGTTATATGCGAGGGACAGTATGTATCCCCCAGGTTGCGCATAGAAGCGTATTGAGGCTTCTGGAGTGCATTGCAGTCACAGATATACTGTAGCTGTGATTGCAGTGCAGGATAAAAGTAAGTGTGGACTTAGTCAAGATATTTGGCCAAGGAAAATTTAAGGAAACCTGGCATGGGCTTTTATTTTTAGAGTGAACTACAGGATGGTAGTGAGGCAGTTCACTCTTTCCAGCCAGGTCTTACAAGTGTCCCATGGCCTCAGATTCCATGTAAAAAAGACTGCAGCAAAGGGTTTGGGTGTATCAGTATTTGTTTGCAAGCTGCAGAGCAGGTGGCTCTGCAACAGCCAACTTGTGAGAGGTAACACAGAGGCAAGGGAAGCAAACACCTGGCGCCCCCAAGCATGACACAGCGGTGCAGTCACCCACAACAACCAGTCTCAGATACAGACTGTATTTACGCCCGGCTGCGATCCGAAGGATACCATTTGGTTTCCATTTGAGTTTCTTTGGACATTAAAGACTTGTTTTGAACTGTCATGTGGTCCATTCCTATCTGCTGCATTGCACCAACCTCGCTGCACTAAAAAAAATATATATACAGTATATATAATATATAATATAATAAATGTGACTGGTATAGTGTGATGGTTAAGTGCACAACCTACGGCATGGGAGGCTGGTGTTCAAATCCCGGCTCTGCCCTGTGGAGAAATAAATTATATACAGTTGTGCTCAAAAGTTTACATACCCCAGCAGAATTTTTGCTTTCTTGGCCTTTTTTCAGAGAACATGAATGATAACACCAAAACTTTTTCTCCACTCATGGTTAGTGGTTAGGTGAAGCCATTTATTGTCAAACTACTGTGTTCTGTCTTTTTAAATAGCCAAATGACCCTGATCAAACGTTCACATACCCTGGTGATTTTGGCCTGATAACATGCACAGAAGTTGACACACATTGGTTTGAATGGCTACTAAAGGTAACATCCTCACCTGTGACCTGTTTGCTTGTAATCAGTGTGTGTGCATAAAAGTTGAGTGAGTTTCTGGGATCCAGACAGATTGTTGCATCTTTCATCCAGCCACTGACGTTTCTGGATTGTGAGTCATGGGGAAAGGAAAAGGATTGCCAACGGATCTATGGGAAAAGGAAGTTGAACTGTATAAAACAGGAAAAGGATACAAAAAGATCTCCAAAGAATTGATAATGCCAGTCAGCAGCGTTAAAACTGTGATTAACAAATGGAAAATCAGGGGCTCGGTAAAAACAAAACCATGGTCAGGTAGACCAACAAAAATTTTGTCCACAACTGACAGGAAAATAGTTCGGGATGCAAATAAAAACCCACAAATAGCATCAGCTGAAACACAGGACTCTCGGAAAACTAGCGGTGTGGCTGTTTCAAGATGCACAATAAGGAGGCACTTGAAGAAAAATGGGCTGCATGGTCGAGTCGCCAGAAGAAAGCCATTACTGCGCAAATGCCACAAAGTATCTCGCCTACAATATGCAATATGCAAAACAGCACAGAGACAAGCCTCAAAACTTCTGGAACAAGGTAATTTGGAGTGATGAGACCAAAATTGAACATTTTGGCTACAGCCTTAAACATTACATTTGGAGAGAGGTCAGCAAGGGCTATGTTGAAAGGAACACCATTCCTACTGTAAAGCACGGAGCTGGATTCCTGATGTTTTGGGGATGTGTGAGCTACAAAAGCACAGGAAACTTGGTCAAAGTTGAAGGAAATATGAATGCAGCACGTTATCAGCAAATACTGGAGGCAAATTTGCACTCATCAGTCCAGAATCTGAGCATGGGACGTACTTTGACGTTCCAACATGACAATGATCCAAAACACAAGGCCAAGTCGACCTGTCATTGGCTACAGCAGAACAAAGTGAAAGTTCTGGAGTGGCCATCTCAGTCTCCTGACCTCAATATCATTGAGCCACTCTGGGGAGATCTCAAGCGTGCAGTTCATGCTAGACAGCCAGGAATTTACTGGAAATGGAGGCTTTTTGCCAAAAAGAGTGGGCAGCTTTACCATCTGAGAAAATAAAAAACCTCATCCACAACTACCTCAAAAGACTTCAAGCTGTCATTGATGTTAGAGGGGGCAATACACGGTATTAAGAAATGGGATACATGAACTTTTGATCAGAGTCATTTGGATGTTTTGGGTTGTCATTATGATTTAAAAAGAGAAGACACAGTAGTTTGACAATAAATGGCTTCACCCAACCACTAACCATGAGTGGAGAAAAAGTTTTGGTATTATCATTTAAATTCTCTGAATAAAGGCCAAGAAAGATAAAATTCTGCAGGGCTATGTAAACTTTTGAGCACAACTGTACCAAGGCTCCTAACACTATAAAACCCACTTAGGTGGCTGCTATAATGCAATGGTTAATAAAAAACAAGAAACAAATATCCTAAAATAAAATAAAAAATATATTGCAAAAAATGCATGAAAGTAGTAATAATAATAAGGGTATTTGGTAAACATAATATTGATCAAAAGAATGTACAAGCCATCCCGCCACGTCAAGGCAACCCTTTGTGGGACAGTCCTAACTCTTGTATTAAAAACCTTTCCACTTGTCAAGTGACAAATGTGAACAAGGACAGAGAGACTGAACCCACCAGTAAAAGCATAGGCCAGACAGGATGGATTTCTCAGCTCAGAAGCAGGGCGGTCACACCCTTATATGCACAAGATGCACTAAAAACTAAATGAAAAACTAGGTCTGAGCTGAAAAAGTAAGTTGATGTGTATGCAAAATGTAAATGCATATTAACCCCTTCCCGACCCATGACGCCGACGTCATGAAAACCAGTGCCATCCCTACCCATGACGCCGATGTCGGCGTCATGCTATAAATCATGTTTCTGTGGGTCGGGTGACCAAGGTCACTGAAAGGTCACCCGACCCGCAGGCACAGGACCCTTAGTGCATCACCACAGGGGGGTTGGCTTAACCCCCACGTGGCCACGATCGCTCTGATTGGCTGTTAAAAGTGAAACAGCCAATCAGAGCGATTTGTAATATTTCACCAATGAAACTGGTGAAATATTACAATCCAGCCATGGCCGATGCTGCAATAGCATCGGCCATGGCTGGACACCAAGATCTGACCCCCCCACACCAAGTCACGGCGGTGATCGGCCGCCGCCACCGAAAGATGGCAGCGATCGGTCACCGCCGTCACTATCTGCTCCCCTGCTCCTGCGATCCGCTGCCCCCACCTTCCGATCCGCCCCCCTCACCTTCCGACCCCCCTACTCACCTCTCCCGCTCCACCGATGTCCCTGGATCCGTCCCGGCGGCTGCCCGGGATTCTTCATGGCGCCGCCATCTTGAAAAATGGCGGGCGCATGCGCAGTGCGCCCTGCAGAGTCCAAAAATTTATTTTGATCACTGTGATAAACTGTCACAGTGATCAAAATAAAAAAAAGTAAATGAACCCCCTGTCAT
>JARQOD010000002.1:347835393-347931738 GCA_033576555.1 Oophaga sylvatica
GGAGCATCATATATGGGGCCCATCATATACTAGAGCATCATATGGAGTTCATTATTTATGGAGCATCATATAGGGCCCATTATATATAGAGCATTATATGGAGCCCATTCTGTATGGAGCAATATATGGGGCCCATCATATAATAGAGCATCATATGGAGTTCATTATTTATGGGGCATCATATAAGGCCCTTTATATATAAAGCATTATATGGAGCCCATTCTGTATGAAGCAATATGTGGGGCTCATTATACTCTATGGGGACCGTCCTATACTGTATGGCACATTATATGGGGACCATCATATACTGGAGCATTATGTGGAGCTCATATACTGTATGGAACATTATATGGGACCAATTATGTATTGAGCAATATATGGGGCTCATTATTCTGTATGGAGCAATATATGGGGCTCATTATTCTGTATAGGGCAATATATGGGACTCATTATTCTGTATGGCGCACTATGTGGCGCCCATAATACTGTATGGAGGACTATACTGTTATACTGTCCGGTTTTCGAGCTATTGTAGAATTTACAACAGATATCACTCATGTAATGTAAGAAGTGAAGTATTTGGCATTGTACTACTATACCTATATTTCTCTGCCATATCGAAGCATCATGAATTGTGGTATGTGTTAAATGGGCCCACTGAGACTCTTTCGCCCGGGGCCCACGAAAACCTGGAGCCAGCCCTGCCCCCCCACAACTTTAGCCAAATAACCCCCAGTTTTCAATGCGTTACTATTATTATAAAGTAAATTAAGGTTGACAAGCTTAAGTAATAAGAATTGATGTCGTTGGCATTGAAATGGGCACTGTAGGTGTGTTTACTGTCCTCCAGTCACTGCCGACTTTTCTTCCCCATTGACTTGCTTTGGGGTCGGATTGTGTTTCAGTCGGAACTTCGACTTTTTCCGATAGTCGGACGATTTCGTTCGACTCGACTTTTGAGAAAGTCGGGTGGTGCGAAACCCAACTCGACCCTCCCGGAGGCAAAGTTGCTCATCTCTATTCGGCACATCTTCTCGGTGACATCCACATCTTTGTGCTGTGTCAGAAATGTTACTCGAGTCGGGGACTGATGTAGCATTTCTTGTGTACAAATCTCCAGCACATTTGATGAATTTTACTGATGGGCATTGCAACGCCCCCATCCTGACCCAACTATTACTCAGCTTTGTCCATTTTGGCTGAGCTGATTCAAACTGGTGTGAAGCAAAGAATCCATCTGGGTAAAGTGTCACTTGTTGCGCTGCTGATGGATATAGGCGGCCAGATGGTATTCTTTCAAAACTTTATTTAAACTGCACTTGCACTTTATTTGTCTCTTGAAGGAACAGTATTTTGACTATGTATTATGCAGGAATGAACATTACATTGATATGTTATTTGAATATTTACTATGAGATAATGGTGTTCTATTGCTTCCCATCCTGTGTATCAGGGTAGTTCTGTTACCATCTTGCAGTACCGTAATCGCTGAGTTTTGCACATCTTTCTGTCATTCCAGTACGTAATTTGTTCATATATATTTTGTGGTACCACTTGTTGTGTAATAAATCTATATTTATTGAATTATCTCGCAAGTTTATGGTTTTTTGCTCTAATTTTTTTGGTGTTAAATGTCTACTTTACATCAGCAAATTTTGGAACCAACATTTTTTTTTTGTTAGGAAGTTATAAGGGTTAAAATTTGACCAGCGATTTTTCATTTTTTCAACAAATTTTACAAAACCATTTCTTTTAGGGACCACATCACATTCGCAGTCACTTTGAGGGGTCTATATGAAAGAAAATAGCCAAAAGTGATGACACCATTCTAAAAACTTCACCCCTCAAAGTACTCATTCAAGAAGTTTATTAACACTTTTAGGTGCTTCACAGGAATTTTTGGAATGTGCAAGAAAAAATAAACATTTACTTTTCTTTCACAAAAATTTTCCTTTAGACCTAATTTTTTTTACTTTTGCAAGGGTAACAGGAGAAAATGGACCATAAATTTTGTTTTGCAAATTCTCCTGAGCATGCCGATACCCCATGTGTTGGGGAAATCTACTGTTTGGGCACACAGCAGGGCTCAAAATGGAAGGAGCGCCATTTGACTTTTCAATGTAAAATATGTTGGAATAGCGGTTGCCATGTCACATTTTGAGAGCCCCTGATTTGCCTAAACAGTGGAAAACCACCACAAGTTACACCATTTTGGAAACTAGATAACCTATGGAACTTATCTAGATGTGTATTGAGCACCTTGAACCTACAGGTGCTTCACAGAAGTTTGTTGCATAGAGCCGTGGAAATAAAAAAATCACATTTTTCTCAAATAAATCTTTTTAGCTTCATATTTTGAATTTTCATAAGGGTAACAGGAGAAATTGAGCCATACAATTTGTTGTGCAATTTCTCCTGAGTATGCTGATACCCCATATGTGGGGTAATACTACTGTTTGAGCACATGGCAGGGCTTGGAAGGAAAGAGTGCCATTTGACTTTTTGAATGCAAAATTTGATGGAATAATTAGCGGACGCCATGTCGCCTTTGAAGAGCGCCTGATGTGCCTAAACAGTGGATACCCCCCACAAGTGACACCATTTTGGAAACAAGATTCCTTTGTGTGTACTGATGTGTACTGAGCACCTTGAACTCACAGGTGCTTCACAGAAGTTCATAGCGTAGAGCCGTTGAAATAAAAAAATCACATTTGTTGTGAATGTGTTAGAAATGAATTCTGAGCAGAAGCTCCCTCTGGTGGTTACAAACAGTACTGAACTATTCAATGAAGATTGTGAAGATTGGCAATCAGGTGTTACAGACTGGTCTTATATAAGGGAGGTTCCCTCCCATTAGGGTTGCCGTTGATCAATTGTTCTTGTCTCAACTTTGGTTCCTGGTTCACTTGGAAGCTAGCTGTGTCTTGCCTGCATCTTCTGCTAACAGATAAGATATTTTCTGCTTTTATTTTTGTGCTTGCTTTTTGCATTTTGTCCTGCACTTCTGTGGAGGTCAGCCAGGTCCCCTCCGGGGCTTGTGCTCCTCTCAGTTTATCTGAGCCACTGTTATTTGTTCATTTGCCTTTTCCAGTTTTTTCAGTGGCTGCTGCTTAGTTTTGTTACACCAGAGAACTAATTTAGGTGGTAGAGGTCGTGTGATTTCAGGTGTTTTTGCAATTAGTGTGTTGGTATTTTTTTAGGGTTTTTTGGATTGCAGTAAGTGTCCTTCCTATCCTTTTCTTTCTAGGAAGATTGGGCCCCAAAGTTTGCTCATACTATTTTCTGTCTGTGTCTGTATTTCCTCTTGTCTAACCGCCATTACATGTTTGGGGGCTTCCTATATTCTTTGGGGATCTGCTCCGGGGCAGATAGTTTTCCTCTTTCTATCTTTAGATGTAGTTAGCTTCTCAGGCTGTGACGAGGCATCTAGGACCAACGTAGGTACGCTCCACGGCTGCCTTTAGTTGTGGTGGTTAGTCAGGGTACTGCAATCCAGTAGATTCCAACCTCTCTGGTGTATTGCCTTTTTTGCCTGCTCTCCTCAGCCTACCAAATCATAACACACATTTCTCCCAAATAAATCTTTTTTAGCTTCAAATTTTGTATTTTCACAAGAACAAAAGGAGAAAATGGACCCCAAAGTTTGTTGTGCAATTTCTTCTGAGTTCACCGATACCCCATATGTGGTCAAAAACTACTTTTGAGGCACAGTGCAAAGCTCAGAAGGGAAATAGTGCCATATTGCAGTTCAGATTTTGCTACACTTGTTTGAGAATGCCGTGTTACATTGACAGAGCCCCTGAGGTGTCAAAACAGCAGAACCCCCCATAAGTGACCCCTTTTCACCAATTAAACCTCTCAATGACTTCATCTAGGGGTACAGTTATTATATTGACACCACAGGTGTGTCACAAACTTTTATGCAATAGGGCAGTGAAAAAAAAATAATTTACATTTTTACCACCAAGATTGTGTGTTAGCTTCAAGTTTTACATTTTCACACTGGGAAATGGGCAAAAATGGCACCAGAATTTGTCCCACAATTTCTGCTGAATGTAGAAATACTCCATATGTGGCTTTACAGTACTACTTTGCCATACGGAGTGACTCGGGAGGGACAGAGCGCTATTTGCCTACTGGAGCGCAGATTTTCCTAAACTAGTTTATGGATTCCATATAAAGAGCCCCTAAGTGCTAGAAAAGCAGAATCCTCCCTCAAGTGACCCCATTCTGGAAATTATAACCCTTTGGGAATTTATCTACAGATGTAGTGATGATTTTGACTGAGTGTTTGGGTTGGGTGTTTTCCAGAAAGAGGCAGCAGTGGATGTTGCTGAGTGAAAATTGCAAACTGCCATTGTAGTGACCAGTACGTTGCAGTCACCAGTACAATATGCCCGGCTCATGCTTCTGGAGACACGCACTAGTAAATTAGGCAGGCTCTCATCACTAAAGAAATGCCAAACGTGGGCTCAGAAGGGAGGGGGGCATTTGGATTTGGGAGCGGAAAATTTGCTGAATTTCTTTTGGCGGGTGAGGAGCCATTTCGCTTTTCCAGAGCCTTTGTGCTGCCAGTAACGTGGAATCCCCCTATATTTCCATTAACAGATGACAGATATGTGTGGGGACTTGCTTTTTTTGTGAATTGAGTGGAAGCTTTTATTGGGAACATTTTACATAACGTTTGGGATCACAGTTATCCGGCGCTCTATGCTTAGCACTTACTTTGGGGTTTTCATATAAATCTCTGAGTGACGTGATTCAGATGAAACCCCCGATGGATCCATTCACTATAGGGAGGCAGCAGAGTTACTCTGGACTCTGTCTGGCCACTGTTCCGCTTAGTCCTTTTCACAAGTGCACAAAACTGTGGCCGACAGCACTTTTATGCAATCCTAAAATGACAGACGCCGCCGGATCGCAGATCAGATGGCGTTCACAGTGCCTCCATCTGCCTCATTATAGGGAATCTTCAGCCAGAGGTTCTGTCTGAATTGCGTATTTCAGAGATTTAGACGGAAACCGTAATGTGTAAGCGATCAGCGCAGAGCGTAGGATAAATGTGCAACAAGTAGTGTTGAGCGATACTTTCCGATATTGGAAAATATCGGATCGGATTGGATCTGACCGATACTCAAAAAGTATCGGATATCGCCGATTCCAGTACCGGAAACCAATGCAAGTCAATGGGACAAAAATATCGGAATTAAAATAAACCCTTTCTTTCCTTGTAGGTTAATTGTACATGAAGGAAAACAACTAAGAATAATGTAGAATGTATTGGGGAGGTGTAGGACACATTAAAGGAATAGAGGTTTAGCCCAATCAAATGGAATAGCAGGAATAAATTTTATTTCTTAAGACGTTCGGAGTTACAAAGAAATTGACTATGAAAAACTGAGGACCAAGATTCAAAATGCTAAATAAAAAACTAATTTTATTGAAACAATTAATAAGAATCTCAAACAAGAAAAAAGAAATTTAAACATAATCCAACCGTGTGGAGACGTAACTGGGAGCAGATTTAGTACATGAATAAAGAATAGTATGCGGTCATAATAGAAAACCAGAATACCAAACTGAAAAAACGAAGGTGTCCTGTTGACACCTGCACCACATGAATAGTGACAAGAGCTGAGCCATAAGTATATGAGTCAAAATTTCACAGGGCCAATAAATGAGTATTGCAAAGTCACAGTTGTATACATCGTGATATACAGCGCTGAGTTGTACCCAAGTGCTATTAAAGTAAAAGAGACCTGCACAGGGCAGTTTTCAATGAAAACCCAAATAGGTAAGTATCTAACTGACACTCAAAGGGACAGTTCAGCGCTGAGATTAAAACTCATGAAGCAACAGCTTCATCATTAGGCACACAGCAAAAAATAATCAATGATACATCAGCCATTAGTAATAATTACCGGTCATAGTGGTGCTAAGGTGGGCGCAGGACACCGCAATCCCCGACGTACGTTTCGGTACACCTTCTTCAGGGGGCGTGTTTAAGGGGTTTACACGTCTCATTAAATATCCTGCCCTAGTGATCACATGTCTACAAGTAACCATTTGTGGTACTCCATGTAAAAAGCCTGTAATTAGGCAGCAGCCTCACAAAATGATACCGCGCATGTTCTAATGCCAGAGGGGAGGCTAAATCACACGGGGCGGCTGGCGCCTAGCCGTTACCCTGGAGACCAGACACACCCACAACAGCAGGAGCAGAAGTAACGCGAGATTCCAGAATCGAGAGCATGTACTTGGAGAGAAGTCATGTGATCAGTAGGGGCGGAGCTTGTTACATGACATACAAGGCAGCAAAAGAAGTTCAAGATGTGTGAATTGACTAAAGATCGAGTGAAAGCAATAGGTAGTTAAGTATATCTAATCAGCGACAATGTGCATCACCCTGTATACAAGGCAAATAGAGATGCAGAATGCGCTGTAGATGCATCAATAGCACCACAACAGAATATATTATGAAGCTCCCTAACATGCTTGATCGGTATACATGGAGTCAAGTCATGTGGGAGGAGTTTAAATCTAGTAGCAACAGATCTATATATTGCAAATCAGAATATTACCAAATGGGAAAGTAAAACGGAAATAGTGTGTAAAAACAATATATAATTAAAGGAATATAGCAACCCATCCATTTATATCAACAGTAATATACACCACCATGTACACAACGGCACATAGTCATGTAGAATATGCTTTGGATATATTAATACTTCCTCAGCAACACGAGTTTAAAGACTCCCAAGCATGTTTAAGCGGTATATGGGGAGTCAGGTCATGTGGGAGGAGTATAAATCCGATGACAGAGAATCAATGAATTGCGGGTCAGATTATGACCAGGTAGAATAGCAGACAAAATTAATATATAGAACAAAATGATTTTACAGATACATTTGTATGGTATGACATTCAAAACATACATCGTGGAGACATTGTGATGATACAACTAATCTCGCGTTACTTCTGCTCCTGCTGTTGTGGGTGTGTCTGGTCTCCGGGGTAACGGCTAGGCGCCAGCCGCCCCGTGTGATTTAGCCTCCCCTCTGGCATTAGAACATGCGCGGTATCATTCTGCGAGGCTGCTGCCTAATTACAGGCTTTTTACATGGAGTACCACAAATGGTTATTTGTAGACATGTGATCACTAGGGCAGGATATTTAATGAGACGTCTAAACCCCTTAAACACGCCCCCTGAAGAAGGTGTACCGAAACGTACGTCGGGGATTGCGGTGTCCTGCGCCCACCTTAGCACCACTATGACCGGTAATTATTACTAATGGCTGATGTATCATTGATTATTTTTTGCTGTGTGCCTAATGATGAAGCTGTTGCTTCATGAGTTTTAATCTTAGCGCTGAACTGTCCCTTTGAGTGTCAGTTAGATATTTACCTATTTGGATTTTCATTGAAAACTGCCCTGTGCAGGTCTCTTTTACTTTAATAGCACTTGGGTACAACTCAGCGCTGTATATCACGATGTATACAACTGTGACTTTGCAATACTCATTTATTGGCCCTGTGAAATTTTGACTCATATACTTATGGCTCAGCTCTTGTCACTATTCATGTGGTGCAGGTGTCAACAGGACACCTTCGTTTTTTCAGTTTGGTATTCTGGTTTTCTATTATGACCGCATACTATTCTTTATTCATGTACCAAATCTGCTCCCAGTTACGTCTCCACACAGTTGGATTATGTTTAAATTTCTTTTTTCTGTTTGAGATTCTTATTAATTGTTTCAATAAAATTAGTTTTTTATTTAGCATTTTGACTCTTGGTCCTCAGTTTTTCATGTGTTTAGATGACTCACAGCTATGTTGCAATTTAGCTTAATTTAACAGTGGATTTCCACTCTTATTCATTTAACTAATATGTTTTGGAGGTACCTTTTGTTAAAGAAATTGACTATGTAGTTAACCTTTTTTATATTTTGGCACATATGTATGTTTCACTACTTCCATGCTCTTCACCTTTTTTACTTCTCCCACAATTTCTCCTTCATGATCCTCAGCAGCAGCATCTTTTTCATCAACTTCTTCACCTTATTTATCTTCTTCTTCAACTTCTTCCTATTATTCTTTTTTTTACATTCTTCATATTCTTCTTCTTCAACTATTATTCTTCTTCATATTCTACTTCTTCATCTTCTTCCTATTCATCTTCTTCATCATATTCTTATTTGTGACAGGCATAGATTACACCTTCCATTCTTGCTGTCACAAAAGATTTACAACAGTATTTGTCCGCGTTCAGTTTGGCCTTCAGCAGCAGGCATTTTCCAGGGGCACCAAGAGGAGGAACGGACTCACCCCCATACACTGCTTAGTCTTCTTCTGCTTATAATTTGGAGCATATATTTTGCTCTGATTTTTTGTGTCATGCTTAATGTTCTTCTGCTTTTTGTTCTTCTGCTTCTTGGTCTTCTGTCTCTTGTTCTGTATCTTGTTGGTTGTCTTCATGTTCTTTGTCCTCTTGGTCATCTTCTTCTGGGTAATCTTTTTGGTCTTCTTTGAGGTGGTGTTCATGCTCGTCGTCTTCATGGTCGTCGTCCTTGGGGTCGTCATCTTCTTCGGAATGGTCTTCAGGGTTGTCTTCAGGGTCATCGTCTTCGGGGTCGTCGTTTTCTTCGGGGTGGTCTTCAGTGTCGTCGTCTTCAAGGTCGTCGTCAGGGAGATCCAGAGTGATTACCAAAAACCATATAAAAAATTTTCAACTTCGAAATGTAGCTGAAGGTACAAGAAGGCTGAGTAACTGCCGAGAACCAGCTGACTGTCCTGGAATCCGGATGGGTAGTAGAAGGAACAGGAGCCAATGGCACTACCGAGGACCAGCTGACGGTACTGGAACCCGGATGGGTAGCAGAAGGTACAAGAGCCAATGGAAGTAACGAGGACCAGCTGACTGTGCTGGAACCCAGAGGGGCAGCAGAAGGAACAGAGCCAATGGCACAACCGAGGACCAGCTGACGGTACTGGGACACGGTTACTAAGCAGGAGGTACCTGTGCTAGAAAGCACTACCAAGGACCAGCAGACGTTGCTGGAACTCGGATACCGCGATGGAGGCACCTAGGCCAAAGGCACTGCTGAGAACCAGCTGACGGTACTGGAACCCGGATGGTAGCAGAAGGTACAAGAGCCAATGGAAGTGACGAGGACCAGCTGACTGTGCTGGAACCCGGATGGGCAGCAAAAGGAACAGAGCCAATGGCACAACCGAGGACCAGCTGACGGTACTGGGAGATGGTTACTAAGCAGGAGGTACCTGTGCTAGAAAGCACTACCAAGGACCAGCAGACGTTGCTGGAACTCGGAAACCGAGATGGAGGCACCTAGGCCAAAGGCACTGCCGAGAACCAGCTGACGGTACTGGAACCCGGATGGGTAGCATAAGGTACAAGAGCCAATGGAAGTGACGAGGATCAGCTGACTGTGCTGGAACCCGGAGGGGCAGCAGAAGGAACAGAGCCAATGGCACAACCGAGGACCAGCTGATGGTACTGGGACACGGTTACTAAGCAGGAGGTACCTGTGTTAGAAAGCACTACCAAGGACCAGCAGACGTTGCTGGAACTCGGAAACCGAGATGGAGGCACCTAGGCCAAAGGCACTGCCGAGAACCAGCTGACGGTACTGGAACCCGGATGGGAAGCAGAAGGTACCCATGAAAAATATAGTTGCAAGGCCGCGAGCCGGCCGCAGTTACCGAATCCCACAGTCCAACAGGGGGTGCTTGTCCTATTGGCACTACAGAAACAGCCTTTAGTTACATATCCTGCAGCCCACATAGGAAGCACCTAAACTGCAGGCACCATAAAGTCGGCTAACCCGACCGCAACACGACAGGACAACTTATTGGAGGCAAAGTGAAGTTGACACTGCCTGGAAACAGCTGGCGTGCTGTAACCGGGCTGGGCAGGAGGGAGTACCCGTGCCAAAGACACTGCCGAGAACCAGCTGATGGTACTGGAACCCGGATGGGTAGCTGAAGGTACCCATGCAAATTAAAGTTGAAAGGCCGCGAGACGGCCGCAATTACCGAATTACCGTGACAAAGACACTGCTGAGCAGCAACTGGCGATGTTGGAGCCCAGGGATGAGAGTAGAAACAGAGTGGAGGCAGAGGACAAATTTGAGCAAGTTGAAAATCTGGACTTGTGTGAGTGTGGACAGAGCAGGAAACATTGCCAGCTACACAGCTGGGGATCAGCTGACATTACTGAACCCC
Organism: Oophaga sylvatica; assembly: GCA_033576555.1. Classification (NCBI taxonomy): domain Eukaryota; kingdom Metazoa; phylum Chordata; class Amphibia; order Anura; family Dendrobatidae; genus Oophaga; species Oophaga sylvatica. Next base: position 347,845,640 of record JARQOD010000002.1, read on the forward strand.
AATAACACAGGAGCTAGTGTTGACTGTGCAGACGGCACTTCCGAGCAGCAACTGGCAGTGTTGAAGCCCAGGGATGAGAGTAGAAACAGAGTGGAGGCAGAGGACAAATTGGAGCAAGTTTGAAATCTGGACTTGTGTGAGTGAGGACAGAGCAGGAAAGATTGCCAGCTACACAGCTGGGGATCAGCTGACATTACTGAACCCCAATAACACAGGAGCTAGTGTTGACTGTGCAGACGGCACTTCTGAGCAGCAAATGGCGATGTTGGAGCCCAGGGATGAGAGTAGAAACAGAGTGGAGGCAGAGGACAAATTGGAGCAAGTTTGAAATCTGGACTTGTGTGAGTGGACAGAGCAGGAAAGATTGCCAGTTACACAGCTGGGGATCAGCTGACATTACTGAACCCCAATAACACAGGAGCTAGTGTTGACTGTGCAGACGGCACTTCCGGGCAGCAAATGGCGATGTTGGAGCCCAGGGATGAGAGTAGAAACAGAGTGGAGGCAGAGGACAAATTGGAGCAAGTTTGAAATCTGGACTTGTGTGAGTGTGGAGAGAGCAGGAAAGATTGCCAGCTACACAGCTGGGGATCAGCTGACTTTACTGTTCTGTTTCGGTAGCTGAGGAGTGCAGGTAAAAAAGGCAATACACCAGAGCAGTTGGAATCTATGAGATTGCAGTACCCTGACTAACCACCACAACTAGAGGCAGCCGTGGAGCGTTCCTACATCGGTCCTAGACGCCTCGTCACAGCCTGAGAAACTAACTACACCTAAAGATAGAAATAGGAAAGCTATCTGCCCCGGAGTAGAACCCCAAAGATAATAGAAAGCCCCCAAACAAGTAATGGCGGTTAGACAAGAAGAAATACTGACACAGAAAGAAAATAGTATGAGCAAACGCTGGGGCCCAAACTAACTAAATAGAAAAGGATAGGAAGGGTACTTACTGCAATCCCAGAGAACCCTGAAAAGCACCAACTCTACTAATTTCAAAATCACCTGAGATCACACGACCTCTACCACCTAAATTAGTTCTCTGGTGTAACAAAATCAAAACAGCAGCCACTGAAAAAACTGAAAAAAGCAAAAGTACAAACATCAGTGGCTGAACTAAACTGAGAGGGCAAAAGCCCCGGAGGGAACCCAGAAGGCCCCCAAAGAAGTGCAGGACAAAATGCAAAAATATAGTACAAAAACAAAAAGAAGAAAATGTCTTATCTGTAGCAGGAGATGCAGACACTACACAGCAGGCTACAAGGGAAACAGGAATGAAGGATTCAGACCAGAACAATTGATCACCGGCAACCCTGATGGGAAGGTGACTCCCTTATATAAGACCAGTCAGTAACACCTGATTCCCAGTCCTCACAATCTTCACTGAACAGACCAGCACCGCTTGTAACCACCAAAGGGAGTCTCCGCTCAGAACTCATCCCAAACCCACCCACAACAGTACCCCCCCCTTGAGGAGGGGCCACCGAACCCTCACTTGAGCAACCAGGTCGGTCAGGATGAGCTCTACGATACGCACGGATGAGTCTCCTAGCATGGATGTCCGAAGCAAACACCCAAGAATTGTCTTCCTGACCATAACCTCTCCATTTAACCAAATACTGGAGTTTCCATCTAGAAAAACGAGTATCTAATATTTTCTCAACCACATACTCCAGATTGCCCTCAACCAAAACAGGTCAGGAGGCACAGCAGCAGGAACCACTGGCTCAACAAACCTCTTCAACAAGGACTTGTGGAACACGTTATGGATCTTAAATGTCCCTGGAAGAAGCAAACGAAAAGAAACAGGATTAATAATCTCAATGATCTTATAAGGTCCAATGAACCTAGGCTTAAATTTAGGAGATGCTACTCTCATAGGAATATTCTTTGAGGACAACCAGACCAAGTCCCCCACTTTAAACCGAGGACCATCAGTCCTATGCCGGTTAGCAAACCGCTGGGCCTTCTCCTGAGAGAGGGACAACCTCTCCACTACCTGGTCCCAAATCTGTTGCATACGCTCCACAACAGAGTCAACACCTGGACAGACAGAAGCCTCCGTCTGTCCTGAAGAAAATCGAGGGTGAAACCCAGAATTACAGAAAAACGGAGACATCAAAGTGGCAGAGCTAGCCCTATTATTAAGAGCAAACTCAGCCAAAGGTAAAAAAGAGACCCAGTCATCCTGATCAGCAGACACAAAGCATCTAAGATAAGTCTCCAATGTCTGGTTTGTTTTCTCAGTTTGACCATTGGTCTGAGGATGAAATGCCGAGGAGAAAGACAATTGAACACCCAGTTTAGAACAAAAAGTCCTCCAAAATCTGGAAACAAACTGGACTCCTCTGTCAGACACAATGTTCTCAGGAATGCCGTGTAAACGAACCACGTGCTGAAGGAACAACGGCACCAATTCAGAGGAGGAAGGCAACTTAGGTAATGGCACAAGATGTATCATTTTGGAAAACCTATCACAAATTACCCAGATGGTGGTCATTCTCTGAGAAACAGGAAGGTCGGAAATTAAATCCATAGAGATATGGGTCCATGGTCTCTTGGGCACAGGCAATGGCATCAACAAACCACTAGAGCGAGAGCAAGGCTTGGAGCGAGAGCAAGTCCCGCAGGACTGCACAAATTCCCTGACATCACGAGACAAGGTAGGCCACCAAAAGGACCGACTAACCAAGTCTCTGGTACCAAAAATTCCGGGATGCCCAGCCAATGTGGAACAATGAATCTCAGACATCACACTCTTTTTCCACTGGTCCGGGACAAACAATTTTCCAACAGGGCAGCACTCGGGCCTATCCTCCTGACACCCCTCCAGAGCAAGTCTCAAATTGGGCGAGATGGCGGAAAGAACTACACCCTCTTTCAAAATAACAGAAGGATCAGATAACTCAGGAGAGTCCGCAAGGAAACTCCTCGAGAGGGCATCCGCCTTAACATTCTTAGTGCCAGGAAGAAAGGAAACCACAAAATTAAAACGTGTGAAAAACAAGGCCCACCTGGCCTGTCTAGGATTGAGTCGCTTGGCAGATTCCAGATAGACCAGATTCTTATGGTCCGTAAGGACCACCACCTGATGTTTGGCTCCCTCCAGCCAATGTCTCCACTCTTCAAAAGCCCACTTCATGGCCAATAACTCCCGATTACCCACGTCATAATTACGTTCAGTAGGAGAAAATTTTCGAGAGAAAAAGGCACAAGGGTTACTTTTAGAGGTCTCTGGATCTTTTTGGGACAAAACGGCACCTGCCCTAATTTCAGAGGCATCAACCTCCACCTGAAATGGCAGAGAAACATCAGGCTGCCGTAGAACAGGAGCAGAAGTGAATCTCTGCTTAAGTTCCTGAAACGCAGAGACTGCCTTAGGAGGCCAATTCACCACATCAGAACCCTTTCTGGTCAAATCAGTTAATGGTTTAACAATAACCGAGAAATTACCAATAAATTTACGATAAAAATTGGCAAAACCCAAAAATCTCTGAAGTGCCTTTAATGAAGTAGGTTGGACCCAATCACAGATGGCCTGAACCTTGACCGGGTCCATTTCAATAACAGATGGGGACAAAATGAATCCCAGAAATGAGATCCTCTGTACGCCAAAAAGACACTTTGATCCCTTCACATACAGAGCATTCTCTCTCAAAATCTGGAACACAGTTCGAACATGTTTCACATGAGAGTCCCAGTCATTAGAAAAAATCAAGATATCATCCAAATAAACAATCAGAAATTTGTCCACAAAATCCCTGAAAATGTCATTCATGAAGGACTGGAAGACGGAAGGAGCATTAGTGAGCCCAAAGGGCATCACTAGGTACTCAAAATGCCCTTCAGGGGTATTGAATGCCGTCTTCCATTCATCCCCGTGCTTAATGCGAATAAGGTTATACGCCCCCCTGAGGTCAAGCTTGGTAAACCAAGTAGCGTTTTTCACCCTGGAAAACAGGTCAGAAATCAAGGGTAACGGGTATTGATATTTCACAGTAATATTGTTCAAGAGACGAAAATCAATACACGGCCTTAATGAACCATCTTTTTTGGCCACAAAGAAAAAACCGGCACCTAAGGGTGAAGAGGATGGTCTGATATGACCCTTCTCCAATGACTCCTTGATATAAGACCGCATAGCGTCATGTTCAGGTACAGACAAGTTAAAAGGGCGACCTTTAGGGAATTTACTACCCGGCACTAATTCAATAGCGCAGTCATAGCTCCTATGGGGAGGCAAGGATGCAGATTTACTTTCGCTAAACACATCAGAAAAATCAATCAAAAAGTCAGGAACATCCTGAGCCTGGGGGGAGGCAGAAAAAACAAGAGTGTTAGTATTAACACATTGGCAGCCCCAACTGGTTACAGACACAGATTTCCAATCCAAAACAGGATTATGAGACTGTAACCAAGGGAAACCCAGCACGATAATGTCATGCAGATTATACAGAACCAAAAATTTGCAGCACTCCTGGTGATCAGGTTCAACCCTCATTATCACCTGAGTAGAAAACTGGGGTTTATTCTCAGCCAAAGGGGTAGAATCGATCCCCAGTAGGGGAATAGACTTCTGTAGGGGTATCAAGGGAAACCCACAACGTTTAGCAAAATCATAATCCATCAGGTTAATAGCTGCTCCAGAATCAACGAAAGCCTGAGCAGAAAATGAGGACAGAGAGCATATCAGAGTGACAGTTAATAAAAACTTAGTCTGAACACTACCCAAGACAACTGAGCGTGCAAAACGTCTTCCCCGCTTAGGGCAGACTGAAATAGCATGAGAGGCATCACCACAGTAGAAACATAACCCATTGCGCTTTCGAAACTCATGACGCTATGCCCCAGACACCACTCTATCACACTGCATGGGTTCAGAAGCTGGTTCACAAGGCAACACCATTCCACGCATACTTCTCCGCTCACGCAAACGTCTGTCAATTTGAATCGCTAATGACATAGAATCATTGAGACCAGAGGGGACAGGGAATCCCACCATAACATCCTTTACATTATCTGACAGACCCTTTCGGAAAAGGGCTGCCAAAGCGTCGTCATTCCATTTGCTCAGGACTGCCCACCTACGGAATCTCTGACAGTATAACTCAGCGTCATAAGACCCCTGATTTAATGCCAACAAGGCTTTTTCAGCTTGATCAGTGACATTAGGCTCATCGTAAAATAACCCCAAAGCCTGAAAAAATGCATCAACATCACTCAAAACAGGATCCCCAGGTGTCAGGGAAAAAGCCCAATCCTGAGGATCGCCGCGCAGGAGAGAGATGATAATTTGAACCTGCTGCGCTGCGTTCCCTGAGGACTTAGATTTTAAGGCAAAAAACAATTTACAATTATTTTTGAAATTCAGAAACTTGGCTCGATCCCCCAAAAACAAATCTGGCATGGGAATCCTAGGTTCCACAACAGGCAACCTAGCAAGATATGCAGCAATACTATGAACCTCAGTGGCAAGCTGATCCACACGGCCAGACAACTGTGCAAACTCCATTGAGAGAAAAGATCCTCCCCAGCACCCAGAGATACAGAGGGAAAAAAAAAATGCAACAAATAGAAAAATATCTCTGACAACTCTGACAACCTTTTTTCTTTCACAATATTTTTTCCCTTCTGTGAGTACCATACAATTTTCAATTTTTAGGCCGGTGATACTGTTCTGTTTCGGTAGCTGAGGAGTGCAGGTAAAAAAGGCAATACACCAGAGCAGTTGGAATCTATGAGATTGCAGTACCCTGACTAACCACCACAACTAGAGGCAGCCGTGGAGCGTTCCTACGTCGGTCCTAGACGCCTCGTCACAGCCTGAGAAACTAACTACACCTAAAGATAGAAATAGGAAAGCTATCTGCCCCGGAGCAGAACCCCAAAGATAATAGAAAGCCCCCAAACAAGTAATGGCGGTTAGACAAGAAGAAATACTGACACAGAAAGAAAATAGTATGAGCAAACGCTGGGGCCCAAACTAACTAAATAGAAAAGGATAGGAAGGGTACTTACTGCAATCCCAGAAAACCCTGAAAAGCACCAACTCTACTAATTTCAAAATCACCTGAGATCACACGACCTCTACCACCTAAATTAGTTCTCTGGTGTAACAAAATCAAAACAGCAGCCACTGAAAAAAACTGGAAAAAGCAAGAGTACAAACATCAGTGGCTGAACTAAACTGAGAGGGCAAAAGCCCCTGGAGGGAACCCAGAAGGCCCCCAAAGAAGTGCAGGACAAAATGCAAAAATATAGTACAAAAACAAAAAGAAGAAAATGTCTTATCTGTAGCAGGAGATGCAGACACTACACAGCAGGCTACAAGGGAAACAGGAATGAAGGATTCAGACCAGAACAATTGATCACCGGCAACCCTGATGGGAAGGTGACTCCCTTATATAAGACCAGTCAGTAACACCTGATTCCCAGTCCTCACAATCTTCACTGAACAGACCAGCACCGCTTGTAACCACCAGAGGGAGTCTCCGCTCAGAACTCATCCCAAACCCACCCACAACACTTTACTGAACCCCAATAACACAGGAGCATATGTTGACTGTGCAGACAGCACTTCCGAGCAACAACTGGCAGTGTTGTAGCCCAGGGATGAGAATAGAAACAGAGTGGAGGCAGAGGACAAATTTGAGCAAGTTGAAAATCTGGACTTGTGTGAGTGTGGACAGAGCAGGAAACATTGCCAGCTACACAGCTGGGGATCAGCTGACATTACTGAACTCCAATAACACAGGAGCTAGTGTTGACTGTGCAGACGGCACTTCCGAGCAGCAACTGGCGGTGTTGAAGCCCATGGATGAGAGTAGAATCAGAGTGGAGGCAGAGGACAAATTTGAGCAAGTTTGAAATCTGGACTTGTGTGAGTGTGGACAGAGCAGGAAAGATTGCCAGCTACACAGCTGGGGATCAGCTGACATTACTGAACCCCAATAACACAGGAGCTAGTGTTGACTGTGCAGACGGCACTTCCGAGCAGCAACTGGCAGTGTTGAAGCCCAGGGATGAGAGTAGAAACAGAGTGGAGGCAGAGGAAAAATTGGAGCAAGTTTGAAATCTGGACTTGTGTGAGTGTGGACAGAGCAGGAAAGATTGCCAGCTACACAGCTGGGGATCAGCTGACATTACTGAACTCCAATAACACAGGAGCATATGTTGACTGTGCAGACAGCACTTCCGAGCAACAACTGGCAGTGTTGTAGCCCAGGGATGAGAATAGAAACAGAGTGGAGGCAGAGGACAAATTTGAGCAAGTTTGAAATCTGGACTTGTGTGAGTGTGGACAGAGCAGGAAAGATTGCCAGCTACACAGCTGGGGATCAGCTGACATTACTGAACCCCAATAACACAGGAGCTAGTGTTGACTGTGCAGACGGCACTTCCGAGCAGCAACTGGCAGTGTTGAAGCCCAGGGATGAGAGTAGAAACAGAGTGGAGGCAGAGGAAAAATTGGAGCAAGTTTGAAATCTGGACTTGTGTGAGTGTGGACAGAGCAGGAAAGATTGCCAGCTACACAGCTGGGGATCAGCTGACATTACTGAACCCCAATAACACAGGAGCTAGTGTTGACTGTGCAGACGGCACTTCCGAGCAGCAAATGGCGATGTTGGAGCTCAGGGATGAGAGTAGAAACAGAGTGGAGGCAGAGGACAAATTGGAGCAAGTTTGAAATCTGGACTTGTGTGAGTGTGGAGAGAGCAGGAAAGATTGCCAGCTACACAGCTGGGGATCAGCTGACTTTACTGAACCCCAATAACACAGGAGCATATGTTGACTGTGCAGACAGCACTTCCGAGCAACAACTGGCAGTGTTGTAGCCCAGGGATGAGAATAGAAACAGAGTGGAGGCAGAGGACAAATTGGAGCAAGTTGAAAATCTGGACTTGTGTGAGTGGATAGAGCAGGAAAGATTGCCAGCTACACAGCTGGGGATCAGCTGACATTACTGAACCCCAATAACACAGGAGCTAGTGTTGACTGTGCAGACGGCACTTCCGAGCAGCAACTGGCGGTGTTGAAGCCCAGGGTCAAGGAGGGTGTAGGCTGAGGCCTAGTATGAGCAACTTTCAAATCTGGTGTAACTTGAAATTGGAGGTAGCAGGACTTATTGCCAGACACACAGCAGGGGAACAGCTGGCATTACTGAACCTCAATAACACAGGAGCAAGTGTTTTTCTCTGTGTATACAGCACTTCTGAGCAGCAACTGGCGGTGTTGGAGCCCAGGTTCAGTCAGGGTGTAGGCTGAGGCGTAATGTGAGCAACTTTCAAATCTGGTGTAACTTGAAATTGGAGGTAGCAGGACTTATTGCCGGACACACAGCAGGGGAACAGCTGGCATTACTGAACCCCACAAACACAGGAGCAAGTGTTTTTCTCTGTGCATACAGCACTTCCGAGCAGCAACTGGCGGTGTTGGAGCCCAGGGTCAAGGAGGGTGTAGGCTGGGGCCTAGTATGAGAAACTTTCAAATCTGGTGTAACTTGAAATTGGAGGTAGCAGGACTTATTGCCGGACACACAGCAGGGGAACAGCTGGCATTACTGAACCCCACAAACACAAGAGAAAGTGTTTTTCTCTGTGCATACAGCACTTCCGAGCAGCAACTGGCGGTGTTGGAGCCCAGGGTCAAGGAGGGTGTAGGCTGAGGCCTAGTATGAGAAACTTTCAAATCTGGTGTAACTTGAAATTGGAGGTAGCAGGACTTATTGCCAGACACACAGCAGGGGAACAGCTGGCATTACTGAACCCCACAAACACAGGAGCAAGTGTTTTTCTCTGTGCATACAGCACTTCCGAGCAGCAACTGGCGGTGTTGAAGCCCAGGGTCAAGGAGGGTGTAGGCTGAGGCCTAGTATGAGAAACTTTCAAATCTGGTGTAACTTGAAATTGGAGGTAGCAGGACTTATTGCCGGACACACAGCAGGGGAACAGCTGGCATTACTGAACCCCACAAACACAGGAGCAAGTGTTTTTCTCTGTGCATACAGCACTTCCGAGCAGCAACTGGTGGTGTTGGAGCCCAGGGTCAAGGAGGGTGTAGGCTGAGGCCTAGTATGAGAAACTTTCAAATCTGGTGTAACTTGAAATTGGAGGTAGCAAGACGTATTGCCGGACACACAGCAGGGAACAGCTGGCATTACTGAACCCCACAAACACAGGAGCAAGTGTTTTTCTCTGTGCATACAGCACTTCTGAGCAGCAACTGGCTGTGTTGGAGGTTCAGTCAGGGTGTAGGCTGAGGCCTAGTATGAGCAACTTTCAAATCTGGTGTAACTTGAAATTGGAGGTAGCAGGACTTATTGCTGGACACACAGCAGGGGAACAGCTGGCATTACTGAACCCACAAACACAGGAGCAAGTGTTTTTCTCTGTGCATACAACACTTCTGAGCAGCAACTGGCGGTGTTGGAGCCCAGGGTCAAGGAGGGTGTAGAAATCCCATATAGAGTAGTTGCCTTGGACCGTGGCACTTCAAAATGTATATACTCCAAACAAGAGAAACGTAAGCTTTACTACCATAAAATGATGAATTTTCTTCAAAAATATTGAAATAAAGACATTTAAAATATAAGCGCATATATGCACATAGCGACAACAAATGCAACAAAAAAAATAACAGGGTATAGGGGTTGAAATGATTGCATACAAGTACATTTCATAATCCATTAATGCTGCCTAAGGAATGGTATGTACACCTGTAATATAGTGCAGACAATGTATGTGGGACTACTCATCATCATCATTAGAAGTTATATGTGACAGTAAAAATACACTCATTGAGGAAAACTGTTAGTTCACACCCCATATATTAAAGGTCCAGCATGTAATCCTGATAATATGGCGCAATATTCAATGATCAAGCATAACCTAGAAAAAGTGCATCGTGCATAGTGAAAATTGCTGTGTATGCCTGCAAGTGCAGGTGAAACAACGCCAATGGATAGATAAGGTATATGCTATCTATGTATCAGAGTGCATAGCCACTGATGGCGAATGGCGATATAATACTCTACCTCAATAAAGGCTGCGGCACCACTCACGCACGTTTCGCTTGTAGCTTGTTGAAGAGGGGAAGTACATGTATGCTTGCGCGTCGGTTTTGCCGCACAGATTGCCTTCCTGCTCTGACGCGTTGGGTGGGAGAGCGGCTGTGCGTCATATGATGCTGACTTGCAGAGACATTGCGCAGTGTTCGTCAGCGGTAGTGTAGCGCCGACACAAAGTCGGCATCATGACTGATTTCCTCTATAAACATGCACCTATGAGCAAACATACACGCACGTTCCCTCTTGAAGAAGCTACAAGCGAAACGTGCGTGAGGGGTGCAGCAGCCTTTATTGAGGTACAGTATTATATCGCCATTCGACATCAGTCGCTATGCACTCTGATACCTAGATAGCATAAACCTTTTCTATCCGTTGGCGTTGTTTCACCTGCACTTGCAAGTATACATTGCTATTTTCACTACACACGATGCACTTTTTATAGGTTATGCATGATTATTGTGCCTTATTATCTGGATTAGATGCTAGACCTTTCATATATGGGGTGTGAACTAAGAGTTGTCCTCAATCAGTGTATTTTTAACGTCACATATATAAGTAATGATGATTAGTGTTGAGCGATACGATAATGCAAATATCGGCTATCGGCCGATATTAGCTCTATCGGCCTTTCGATAATTCGTTTCGATATTTTCGTCTTATCGAATACCGTAATCGGATTTGTCACTGTCACTGTGAGTGTCCGTCGGTCGGGTCTGTCAGGAGTCAGCGGCACTTACCTGGCAGAAGATCTCCGGCGGTCACGTCCTGGACTGCTTGATGGCCGCCATTATCTTCTCCCTGGCGGTCACATGCAGTTTTTCGCGATAGCTGCAGTGACTGCAGGGTAATCCCGGCCGTAAACCAGTCCGATGACGTCACCGCCGGGGAAGCAGGTAATCAGCTGTGCTGCGCCGGGATTCTGATGTAGCAGAGCTGGATCGTCGTGGGACACTCGTTACTATGGACTGCGTCGGACAGGTGGTATACTGCTGGGTTTTTTTTTCATTTTTTTACAGGAGATCGATGGCGTCGCAGGATGAGACTGTAATAAAAGTAATGAAAACTGTGTTTTTTTTTTTTTATTAAATTAAAAAACTTTTTTATAAACATTCACCCATCCGGGTACATAAACAATTTAACTATTTATCAACAATTTAACTATTTACATACAGGGACCCTGTCCGGGTTATTTATACTTCTTTGGCAGGGGTGTTCCAGGTACCACCTGGTACTCTTCTGATGCTTGCCAAACATCCGAGGCACCAAGGACCACCAGGACCTGATGACGTCGTGTGGCCTGTACAGTCAAGTCGTGACCCGCTATCTGGGTCTGTGTGGCCACCTCTTTCATCTCCCTCCGGGTCTGGAGCCCTATGTCCCGGACTGAACGAACCCCAGGGGCCTAACAGGCGCCGGGTACGGGCCAGCTATACTTATCATGTCCATAGCTGGGGCTGCTGAGGAGACCACTGAGGGAGGCTTGGGAGATTTACGGCGTGGGGTGGGCACTTTTGCAGAGGCCTGGATGTGGGAGGCTGAAGGCTCCGAGGGTCTCACAGGTTCCTGACACACTGGGGAGTAGGGGTCGCACCTGGTAACATTTAGGGCGTACCATCCATTGTAACCCCAGTGTCGGGTGTAAGTCACCAAGTCTCCTGGCAACAGGTCCCTCCCCGGGTGTCCTTCTGGGAGGTGAGCCTCCATGTCCCGCCGGTTCACAAAGACTTCTAAATAAAGTCCAGGCTCCTTGATGAAGCCCCACCCACCTTTCAATTTAAAGCTCCGTACTGCACCCTTACGCTGCGGCTCACACAGGGTTCCTTTATCCTTTCTCATCCGGTCCTTATCTGCCCGGTCCTTCTCCAGGTTACGTTGCCGAAGTTTTTGGGATTCTCGCTGCTCCCTTTGTCGCTCTGCTTCCCGCTCCCAACGTCTCCACTCTTCCTCCTGACGCCTGTTGAAATTCTCCTCCACCAGCTGCTCCATGTCTCCACCACTCCACTGCAGCTTACAGTGTCCGGTTTGCGGCAGCTCTCCTGTCGGCGCTCCCCTGCGGAGGAAGCAGACGGCTCTAAATCAGATGACAGTCGGGGCTCCGGTACAGGCAGGTAGTGCTCTGGTGCCTGCGCGGCCTCCTTCTTCTGTCTCAGCGACGGGGGCAGACAGCGGGATCTGGGTGCTGACGGTGCTGCGGTTTTTGCAGGAACGGGTGCCTCCACTGCGACAACGTCAACCGGATCACATTGCAAGGACTCCTCTACTAGAACGGGTGCCTCACCTTCCGGTACAGACACTTCAGGTAAGAGGGATTGGCGCCACTCCAAGTTTAGTTTTAGGGCACGCCAGCTCGCTTCCATCCTGGCGACCTCCTCCCGGTGCCGGGCCAGGCCTCTTAGGGTATCTGCCGCTTCTTGCAGCGTAGGAGGGTTTCCAGGCCGGGTGCCCAACGGTGGTACCGTGGCGATCGGGTCGCTTCCGTGGGGGGAGAGCTCTGACTGCTCCATCCCTTCACACTTCTGCTCGTGTCCATTAGCCATCTCTGCCAAGTCACATGTGTCATTAGCATCTGGAGAGGGCCCCTCTTTTGTAGGGAGGCGGGACCTTCGTGTTAGTTTCCACACACTGAGGAGGATGAGGAGGCGGAACTGAAGAGCTGTGGGGCACGATCTTACATTGCAGTACCATTTAGAGCCATCGTTTTCGCGTCACTGAGTGAGTGTACAGTACACCCATGAAGAGCACGCCCTTCTTCTTCACCAGTGCCTCGTCGTGACGCAGATATGGCGGAAAAATGGCAAATACATTCTCTGATGATTTTAGCAATTCTCAAGCACAAAACCAGTTCAATTCAGGCACACAGGACTCGCTTATAGCGAGCTACAGAATCCTGTTCGTGACGCCCAAGTTGAGTCGCACAAGCCAGAGGTTTTGGGTGTACTCGGCACTGAGCCCGTCGAATTCTATGGGGTATGTCACGGCTTTACCCGGCAATTGAATCAGAGTCTATTTTACTATGTAGAAGTGTATAAACTATAAATATATGTATATATATGTCACAATGACATGTATATATATATATATATATGTATTCTATGTGTGTATATTTTGTGTTTACAACGTAAGAAAGGGTTTTTATTGTTGCGATATTTTGTTCCCATAGACTTACATGGGACTTCCGCTATCGAAATCGATTATCGACGATATTTAGTGCTATCGGCGATACAATTTCGATACGATATTTTTAGATATCGAGCAATATCGCTCAACACTAATGATGATGATGACTAGTCCTACATCCATTGTCTGCACTATATTACAGGTGTACATACCGTTCCTTAAGCAGCAATAATGGATTATGAAATGTACTTGTATGCATTCATTTGAACCCCTATACCCTATGTAGGCTTTTTTGGTTGCATTTGTAGTCACCATGTGCATATATGCGCTTATATTTAATATGTATATTTGTATATATTTGGGACTACAATTCATGATTTTATGGTTGGAAAGCTGCCGTTTTTCTGGTTTGGAGCATATCAATCAGGTTGTAGGCTCATCCCTATGTGGAGCAAGTTAGACATCTGATGTTGTGTGCATATGGAGGGAGCAGGAGACTTATTGCCGGACACACAGCAGGGGAACAGCTGGCGTTGCTGAACCCACAAACACAGGAGCTTGTGTTTTTCTCTGTGCAGACGGCACTTCTGAGCAGCAACTGGCAGTGTTGGAGCCCAGGGAGTACAGGTAGAAACATGAACAGAACAGGAGACATGGATACTGTTGCCAACCAGTTATTTAATCAGAAACCGGACAGGCAAATTCAGGCAAGATCCATGCCTTGTTCATTTTCAGAAAAGTAAGCCGGTCAATGTTATTGGAGGATAGTCGCATGCGACGGTCTGTTAGTACACCACCTGCGGCACTAAAGACGCGCTCCGATAATGCACTAGCAGCAGGGCAAGCCAGCACCTCCAATGCATACTGGCTAAGCTCTGGCCATGTATCCAGCTTAGAGACCCAAAACTTGAAGGGGGAAGAGCTGTCTGGGAGTACACTGAGAGGGCAAGACATGTAGTCTGTCACCATCTGACGGAAACGTTGCCTCCTGCTGACTGGAGCCGTCTGTGATGGTGTAGACATTTGTGGCGGGACACAAAACTTCGCCACATTTGGGCCATACTGGTCGTGCCCTGTGCAGAGGCGCTGCTTCTGCTCCCTCTTGGTGCAGAGCTTCCTCCACTGGCTCGACGCACAGAGCTGCTTTGTAAAGCACTAGCAGCAGTGCTCTCGGCTGGAATGGAGAACATGATGGAATGCACCAGTGTGTCTTGGTACTCCCGCATTTTACGCTCCCGGTTCAATGGTATTATGAGGCTTATAAGTTGTCCCGGTAGCGAGGGTCTAGGAGGGTGTACACCCAATAATCAGACGTGGTGAGAATGTGGGCGATGCGGCGGTCGTTTCTCAGGCACTGCAGCATGAAATCAACCATGTGCTGCAGACTCCCAACTGGCCAAGAAACGTTGTCCCCTGCAAGAGGCATCATCTCTGCCTGCTCTGCATCACCCCACCCTCGCTCTACATCACCCCACCCTCGCTCTACATACTGACTACTAGAGCATTGTGTACTTCCCTCCTCTGGAGCGATGTCTTCCTCCTCCATTGACTCCTCCTCATCCTCCTCACAAATTGTCCCCTGACTAGGCCTTTGTGAGGAACCACGTTGCGCAGACTGTCCAGAAGGTGATGGAATTTGTGACTCCTCATCCTCCACCTCTTCCAAAACCTCATCCCTTAGTGCTTGCAGTGTTTTTTGAAGCAGGCAGATAAGGGGGACAGTCATGCTGACTAGTGCATCATCTGCACTCGCCATCCGCGTGTAATCATCGAACGCACGCAAAACGTGGCAGATGTCCTTCATAGAGGCCCACTCAGTGGTGGTGAAGTGTGAACGGCGCAAATTGTGAGTTGATTGCGCCTGATGCAGCTGGTACTCCATTACTGCTGCCTGCTGCTCACACAACCGCTCCAACATATGTAACTTGGAATTCCACCTGGTGGGTAGGTCACATATGATGCAATGTTCCGGAAGGCGGAATCAGCGTTGCAGAGCTGCAATGCGCGATCTGGCCATGCTGGAACGCCGCAAGTAAGCGCATTCTATGCGGACCTTGTGCAGCAGTGCATCAAGATCCGGATAGTCCCTCAAAAAACTCTGCACGACCAAGTTAAGCACATGTGCCAGACATGGTATGTGAGTGAGGTTGCCTAGGCCCAGAGCTGCCACCAGATTTCGGCCATTGTCACACACTACCAAGCCTGGCTGGAGATTCGCTGGCACAAACCACACGTCGCTCTCCTGCTTGATGGCATTCCAGAGCTCCTGCGCTGTGTGGCTTTAATTCCCCATAGAAATTAATTTCAGGACGGCCTGTTGACGTTTGGTCACGGCTGTGCTCATATCAGTCGTAACAGGTAAGCGTTCACGGGTCCATGTGGAGGTAGACCGTGACGGCTCCTGCAGCGATGATTCTGAGGAACTGGAGTAGGAGGAGGAGTCAATGTGTACAGACTGGATTCCTGCAATCCTTGGAGTTGGCAGAACACGTACAGCGCCACTCTCCAGATCTATACCAGGCTCCACAACATTGACCCAATGGGCAGTGAGGGAAAGGTATCGTCCCTGTCTATGGTTACTGGTCCACGCATCGGTGGTCAGGTGGACCTTGCTCAAAAGAGCCCGGGTGCACCCTGCAAAATATAATAAAAAGTGCAAAAAATGATGCATATGATAAATGCATCAGATGAGGTATTAGTTGTGCACATTCAGTGCTGACCAGCCCGCCTTCCATCATAGGCGTTTAAAATAGGCTGTTATCCAGACACTGTGCATGACATTCATGTTTTAAGCAACTTGTATCTGTGTGTTTTTTCTCCCACTAAGCAGTTAACACCTTCATCATCACTGTTTTTGTGATAGGGTGGCTGCCTTTATCAGTGGTTAAACACCTGTTGCTTCTCCAGCCTTTATCCATGGGAGCCTGCTGCATCCTGCTAGTGCATTTGGTCATTTGATCAGACTGGGTATGATTGCTTTTCATGATTTGCTTTTGCTAAAAATGTTATTTTTTTGGATTTATGTCTAGTTAGTTACTCGCAATAAAATGAGGACCCTTGACGTTGGGTTGCGAGCTTATCTGCTTTGGCCAAAATAGTAACTAATACCTCATCTGATGCATTTATCATATGCATCATTTTTTGCACTTTTTATTATATTTTGCAGGGTGCACCCGGGCTCTTTTTGATGGCTTGGTTTTTTGTGTTGTGCACATTCAGTGCTGACCAGCCCGCCTTCCATCATAGGCGTTTAAAATAGGCTGTTATCCAGACACTGTGCATGACATTCATGTTTTAAGCAACTTGTATCTGTGTGTTTTTTCTCCCACTAAGCAGTTAACACCTTCATCATCACTGTTTTTGTGATAGGGTGGCTGCCTTTATCAGTGGTTAAACACCTGTTGCTTCTCCAGCCTTTATCCATGGGAGCCTGCTGCATCCTGCTAGTGCATTTGGTCATTTGATCAGACTGGGTATGATTGTTTTTCATGATTTGCTTTTGCTAAAAATGTTATTTTTTTGGATTTATGTCTAGTTAGTTACTCGCAATAAAATGAGGACCCTTGACGTTGGGTTGCGAGCTTATCTGCTTTGGCCAAAATAGTAACTAATACCTCATCTGATGCATTTATCATATGCATCATTTTTTGCACTTTTTATTATATTTTGCAGGGTGCACCCGGGCTCTTTTTGATGGCTTGGTTTTTTGTGTTGTGCACATTCAGTGCTGACCAGCCCGCCTTCCATCATAGGCGTTTAAAATAGGCTGTTATCCAGACACTGTGCATGACATTCATGTTTTAAGCAACTTGTATCTGTGTGTTTTTTCTCCCACTAAGCAGTTAACACCTTCATCATCACTGTTTTTGTGATAGGGTGGCTGCCTTTATCAGTGGTTAAACACCTGTTGCTTCTCCAGCCTTTATCCATGGGAGCCTGCTGCATCCTGCTAGTGCATTTGGTCATTTGATCAGACTGGGTATGATTGTTTTTCATGATTTGCTTTTGCTAAAAATGTTTTTTTTTGGATTTATGTCTAGTTAGTTACTCGCAATAAAATGAGGACCCTTGACGTTGGGTTGCGAGCTTATCTGCTTTGGCCAAAATAGTAACTAATACCTCATCTGATGCATTTATCATATGCATCATTTTTTGCACTTTTTATTATATTTTGCAGGGTGCACCCGGGCTCTTTTTGATGGCTTGGTTTTTTGTGTTGTGCACATTCAGTGCTGACCAGCCCGCCTTCTATCATAGGCGTTTAAAATAGGCTGTTATCCAGACACTGTGCATGACATTCATGTTTTAAGCAACTTGTATATGTGTGTTTTTTCTCCCACTAAGCAGTTAACACCTTCATCATCACTGTTTTTGTGATAGGGTGGCTGCCTTTATCAGTGGTTAAACACCTGTTGCGTCTCCAGCCTTTATCCATGGGAGCCTGCTGCATCCTGCTAGTGCATTTGGTCATTTGATCAGACTGGGTATGATTGTTTTTCACTATATTTTGAGAGCTATAATTTTTTTATATTTCGGCCGACAACGTCATGAGGACTTGTTTTTTTGCGGGACGAGCTGATGTTTCTATTGGTGACATTTTCAAGCACATGACACTTTTTGATTGCTTTCTAATTTGATTTTTGTTAGACAGAATGAAAAAAAAAACAGCAATTCAGGAATCGCTTTTTTTTTTTTTATACCATTCAGCATGTGGTAAAGCAGTGTTATTCTTCAGGTCAGTACGATTACAGCGATATCTCATTAATATGGTTTTTTATGTTTTGGCGATTTTACACAATAAAAACTATTTTATAGAAAAAAGTTATTTTTGCATCGCTTTAGTCTGAGAGTTATAACTTTTTTATTTTTCTGCTGATGGAGCTGTATGGCAGCTTGTTTTTTGCGGGACAAAATTACATTTTCAGCGGTACCATTTTTATTTACATCTGTCTTTTTTTATCGCGTTTTATTGCACTTTTTGTTTGGCAGTACGATGATAAAGCATTGTTTTTTGCCTCTTTTTTTTTTACGGTGTTCACTGAAAGGGTTAACTAGTGGGACAGTTTTATAGAGCCGGTCGCTATGGAGGTGGCGATACCAAATATGTGTACTTTTATTTATTTTTTTTTCTTTACATAAATAAACATATTTATTGGAAAAAGCCACCTAACCTGCAAGGACCCTGAAGGACCCCACAGTCATCAGAGGGGTTAAATGCTCACGATCTGTGCTAGCACTGATCGTGGGTGTTGCTGCGGGGTGTCAGCTGTCACATACAGCTGACACCTGGACACGATCACCGCGGCGCACAGCGTGAGGCCGTGCGATCGTGCCGCCGTACTAGTAATGCTCTGGGCACAAACGCACCTCCCGCAGAGCAGTACAAGTAGGGCGAATGTCACGAAGGGGTTAAAAGCTTTAATGAATCAGCTCCGTTGTGCTTGCTTGTCACAAGCGACTGCACTAAGCTTTTGCATTTCATATGTAATCCTTTTCGTGAAGTGGGGGAAAATTGTTTGTTTTTATGCAAAAGAGAATCCAAAAATTAAACTAACTGTCTACCTCACAAAATATTTTTCTTTTGCACATATGTTTTACTAGTCAAATTTTACATACATGCACGCCAAACACAGAGAGCTGTTGCAGGTATTAGGTTTTTGGTTCTGTACCTACCTAGCATTTCTTATTATGTCATTTTTAGGAAGAGGGATGAGATTTGGTAACAATTAGAATAATACGTTATATAAATGTAAAAAAACATGTAGACGTTTAACCCTGCTGTTCTGTTCGGGTTTACTATACACTTGTTATGTTCGGGTCATTTTTGACCCGAACCTATTAAAATGTTGTTTTGAGCCACTGAAAAGTTCTTTTTGAATACCTGTTGCATTATTATACTGTGTGTG
Organism: Oophaga sylvatica; assembly: GCA_033576555.1. Lineage (NCBI taxonomy): Eukaryota > Metazoa > Chordata > Amphibia > Anura > Dendrobatidae > Oophaga > Oophaga sylvatica. Next base: position 347,864,726 of record JARQOD010000002.1, read on the forward strand.
ATCATAGTTGTTCATTATCAAAGAAAAATTGAATAAAAAACCTTAATTTTTTTAAATTTTGTGTTGATTAATGTAAAACAGCCTAATTGCATTTTACACCAAAGTAACAAACTTGTGCTTAAATAATCAACTATATCTTTTACAACAACATCAACAACAACTTTAGGTAACTATTAGTACAACTAACTTAAAACTAAAATAAATTTTAACAGTATAAAAGCATTTTGAAAAAAAATAGTAAAAAATAATCAGAAAAAAATAAAAATTTCAGTTTTTTTCAAAAAAAGGTTTCTACTAATCTATTTTTTGCAATTAGCACAACAATAATAAACATGTCTGTTGCATATATATTTTTCACAATTAAAACAAATCATATTTGTTTTGCGGTCACTGGCAGGAGGACAAAAGCTGCATCTTTTTCTTTTTTTGCTTGTAGGTGTGCTTGTGAAGGATGTTTCGGTAGCAGAGCTGGTGGAGGGTGTGTTTTGAGCTTGGTTCTGGATTCTTTCAACAATTTTAATTGATCCTTCACTTCTTGGATGTATTTTTCTCTCTGTCACATAAGGCCTAATAAGGGATTGTCCTAATTCCTCCAGAAACAGTCGTCTTTTATGTAGTTTATTTTTGTTCCAGTTTTGATCAATTTCACACCATAAAACTAAGGCGTTGTAGGCGGACACATCCAGAATATTATAGAAAACAATCATTGGCCACCGATTGGATTTTCGTTTGCAAGTGTAAGTATTTACGAGTTGGTCAAGCATATCTACAGCCCCTTTTGTTGCATTGTAGTCCATTATTATGTCCGGCTTTTTGTCTTCTCTATCGCTTATTGCAGCATCCTTGTGCATCGTGCTCATAAGAATAACATGTTTGTTTTTTTTGGGCACATAAGAAACCACTGTTGTGTCTTAAGTGAAATAAAACGTGGAACTGTGTATATCTTTTTTGCAAAGAATACCTTCTGGAAGCTCAGGCTTGTTTTTTCTAACTGTTCCTAGCATAGTCATTTTTCTTTTTTTCAATATCTGCCCCAACTGGTATGACGTAAAAAAGTTATCACAAGTCACATTTTGCCCCTTCAGTCCTTGTGTCAAGTCAACAACTACTCTCATGCCCTGATTTTTTTCAGGTCTTACCCCTTGCTTTTTTCCAGTATATACCTGAGCATTTACCGCATAGAAATTTTTACTATCACAAAGTGTCCAAATTTTTATTCCATATTTTGCTGGCTTACTGGGAATATATTGGCGGAATGGGCACCTTCCTCTGAATGAGACTAGTTGTTCATCAACCGTTACATTTGGACCAATGTTATACATTTTTGGTAGAAGATCTACCCATGTATCCCATAAATTTCTTATAGGGGCCAGTTTATCTGTAGCTCGTCGTTCACTTCTATCTTTTTTTTCATCAAATCGTAGTACACAAGAAATGGCATGAAATCTCTCAAGAGACATTGTGGCTCTAAAAATATGCCTACCAGTTTCTGGGTTCCACAAGCTCTTAGTAGATTCTCCATAGGATTTATACACTCCTGCTAAAAGTAGCAAGCCAATAAATGCATTCAGAGATGTCGAATCCAAATGTTTCCATTTATCACAATACACTTTTTGTCCCTCAATGTTTGTCATTGCGATTATAATATTTTGTATAGTATTATTCAGGAACAAATGGAATGCTGATTCTAGATCAGCTATTTTTGAGATAGCATACCTTGTAGGTCCAGAAGCAGTATTTATGACATTTGCAGCGTGCATTTTACCAGTTTGTACTGGAGGTTGTAAATTCCAAAGTATTTCTTTATTTTTAGAATAGACTGTTTGCATCCGACTACTTGTCAGGGGATCATGGTCCTCATCATATTCGACTTCTGATTCTGAATGTTCAACATTACTTTCTTCGGAACTCAAGTGATCCTCCTCGGACACAGTTTCCAACGGGATGTCATCATCTGAATCGGAGGCGTTGATAAGCTCCATCAATTCAGAGTTGCTCAATCCACGTTTTCGCATCATTTTTGCAAAACTTCAACAGTCATAAATACCACGGGTACCATGTATTCAAAGCTGTGAGGTAAACTCTGTGTGCAGCTCCAGACTCCACCTCCTCTCTCCAACAGCCTTGGAATGTCTGACTGAACTACTATACTGACAAGATAAGGGCGGAGACACACAGGCACCTTCTGCAAGGCTAAGATAACACACAACAAAATACATTCTCATTAGCTTGTCAGTTCACAAGGAAAAGAAACTATTTTCTTTTGCAATCTTGAAAACTGAATTGATTTATTTGTAGAGGAACAGCAGGCCTTTAGATACAGCAATAAAAATTGTACTGAAAGACAATGCGTATGGTTTGTACTGAAATCATTTGTATACATGTATCCATCCATTTATGTCCATCTGTGCACCTAAAGCAACTAGATAACTTGATAAACAATAGTAGATGCAATAAGTAGTCTCAAAATAAACTAAAAATCCTTTGTTTTACTCAAAAAATGGCTGTAGATTAGTATAAAAGGCTAACGGGTCATTTTTGACCCGAACATAACAAGTGTATAAAAAACTGTAGCGCAAAAAGTAAAGCACCAAAAAAAAAAATACAGTACCCTTAGTATGAACCCCGTAAATTAGGAAAATAGAAGGAACCACAAGTTTCAAAATCAAAAAATGAATGAATAAAATAATATCTAATTTCCAAAACGGGTCATTTTTGACCTGAACAGAACAGCAGGGTTAAAGGGAACCTGTCACATGAAAAAAGGCTACTAATCTGCAGATATTCGGTTAATCTACAGATTAATAGCATTCTGAACCTGCCAACCACTGCACTTAGTGCCACGCTGCTGGGAAGAAATTAACATTATTCCCCCGGCAGTGTTCAACTTCAAGTCACAGGGGTGGCCCTGCACAGTTCAGTCACTGCTCTGTGTATACAGGAAAGTATATCTTTGTACCGTGTTAGCCAGTAGATAGAAAAATATTTTGAATTGAGAGTCCTCAGTGGTTGATACCTTTTAATGGATAACTGAAAAGATGGTAACAAATTGCAAGCTTTTGAGACTACTCAGGTCTCTTCATCAGGCAAAGACTAATACAACATCTGAAGAATCACATATTTATACACAACAGGACACAGGAATAGTGCAATAGATAGGACAAGTGACGTAAAGCAGAACTATCAATATGGGAGAGGGATAAACAATTGTGGCCATAAATATTGGACTAGTTCATAGATAAGGAGTGAATGTTTTATTGTCCTCTGATTGGGGTCTGGTTCTGTGTTGTTTTGCCCCCACCAGGTCTTAGGAGCAAATTCCTTAATTGATGTAAAAAGACATAAATCCATGCGACACGTTTATTCCTGCACTGAGAGTGTCAAAGGTCGTCATCAGTTTATATTCCTAACGATGTTCTCACAAGGATGAATTCTCATTGCCACACAATAAGAGAAAAAAAGAATGGATCTACCTGTGGCTAAACATTTTTGTGTGCCTGATCACAGCCCCATGGACATGAAATTACTTGTATTGAAAGGTAACTTCACATCTCAGAGACAAAGAAGGGTTTGGGAATATAAACTAATGACGACCTTTGACACTCTAAGTGCAGGAATGAATGTGTCGCATGGATTTATGTCTTTTTACATCAATTAAGGAATTTGCTCCTAAAACCTTGTGGGGGCAAAACAACACAGAACTAGACTCCAATCAGAGGACAATAAAATATTCACTCCTTATCTATGAACTGGTCCAATATTTATGGCCACAACTGTTTATCCCTCTCCCATATTGATAGTTCTGCTTTACGTCACTTTTCTTATCTATTGCACTATTCTTGTGTCCTGTTATGTATAAATATGTGATTCTTCAGATGTTGTATTAGTCTTTGCCTGATGATGAGACCTGAGTAGTCTCGAAAGCTTGCAATTTGTTACCAACTTACCATCTTTGCAGTTAGCCATTAAAAGGTATCAACCACTGAGGACTCTCAATTCTAAATATTTTTCTATCTACTGGCTAACACAGTACAAAGATATACATCTTTCCTGTATCAAAATGGAGGATACCAGAATGTACCGCATCTTTATGGAACTAAACCAACTTCTGAAGAAACGTGCAGAAATGGACAGCAACATTTTTTCTTATCTAAATGCAAAAAGGAGAATTTAATTCCCAAAGGACTCTGGATTACAAACCCAATTCTTCACACCTACAATACCCATTATGCACAAAACCTTTGTCACAGGACGTCTGAGAGACTAAGGAACCATCTTTTGCATGTCTGCTACAGCATAAGGAGTACAGTCCAAGTGCAATTTGAAACTCTGAGGAAAACACTTACAAAAAGCACAGAGCAAGAATTACAACAATACTACAACAAATTACGGACCTTTCTGATTCATAACAAGGAAAAGAAACTACACAGATGGTGCCTCAATTCAGGACTCTATACAAACAGAAACAAAACAAAGCCAAAACCTGACAACCTGGACAACCACTCCATTCCAGACACAAAAGCATCTAAGGCCTCTTTCACATATCCGTTTTGCGCCTGACGGCGCGCTCCGGCCTTTTTTTGTCAAACCGCATCCAGCGAAATGTAATGCCGGATCCGTTTTTTTTTCCATTGAGTAACATTATTGCCAGATGGCGCCGCATGTCCCTGCGGCGCATCCGGTTTTTGCCGAATCCGGTGTCTGGTCGCAGTCCGGCGTCTGGGAAAAACGTGTACTGTAACGTTTTTTGTCTCCGGCAAAAAAGCCGGAAGCGCTGGATCCGGTGCTTCCGGCTTTTGTCTCAATGAAACTCTATGAGCGCCGCAATGCGGCGGATCCGGCAGAAGCCAGATTCTGTGGCAGGATCCAGTTTTTCAATTGATATACCAGCCCACAGCAAACATATAAAAAGCATGTAGTGTGACACTCAGACATACCATGCACAAGAGAGCAAGAGGACCATACCAGCAACAGCACCAGCACTAGGTTCCGCAGCAGATACGGCAATGGAGCGCCAGGACAGCAGACGGTAAATATCATATCCCCCACCCCAAATTTTACCACGCATCTGTCACCACTGCTGCCTGAGCTAGTGCAGTGCGGTGTCCTTGCACCCTGGTACAGTTTCAAAATCATGTTATTGCTTTGATGGGGTTGGTTTCCCTGGCACTGTATGAAATGTTCATAGTTTTCCATTGATGGGGTGGGTCCCCCTGGTACTGTTTCAAATGTGCATGTTTTTGAAGTGATAATGTGTATCCTGTGCTACTGTATAATGTGCATGTGTTCAATTGATAATGTGTATCCCCTGGTACTTTATAATGTGCATTTTTTCAAGTGATAATGTGTATCCCCTGCTACTGTATAATGTGCATGTTTTCAATTCATAATGTGGATCTCCTGGTACTGTAGAATGTGTTTTTTTTGCTGTGATGGGGTTGGTCCCCCTGGTACTGTATCAAATGTGCATGTTCTAACTGTGATGAAGTGTATCCCCTGGTAATGTTTATAATGTGCATGTTTTGCAAGTGATAATGTGCGTCACCATGGTTTCCCTGTGTTGAAGTTGGTCCCCCTGGTACTGTATCAAATGTGCATGTTTTAACTGTGATGAAGTGTATCCCCTGGTAATGTTTATAATGTGCATGTTTTGCAAGTGATAATGTGCATCACCATGGTTTCCCTGTGATGAAGTTGGTCCCCCTGGTACTGTATCAAATGTGCATGTTTTCACTGTGATGAAGTGTATCCTGTTGTGAATGTGTTAAAAATGAATTCTGAGCAGAAGCTCCCTCTGGTGGTTACAAACAGTACTGAACCATGCAATGAGGATTGGCAATCAGGAGTTACAGACTGGTCTTATATAAGGGAGGTTCCCTCCCATTATGGTTGCCGGTGATCAATTTTTCTTGTCTCAACTGTGGTTCCTGGTTCACTTGGAAGCTTGATGTTATAACCCTCTTGTTAGGTTTTGTTTCAGTTTGCTGGTCACATGACCTTTTTACCCTATTTAGTCTGGCTCCGCCCTTCTGGCTTTGCTGGACTTCATTGTATTATCTACTCTTAAGCTAGCCGGGTGCTTAGGTGCCTTACTCTGTCAGTTTTGCTTGATCTTAGGATCTCTTAGTAATTTGTTTTCTGTTTTATTTTCCCTGCTACAATTTCTGTTAGGAGGTGTCCACATTTTCACCCAGTCCCTAGATCTTGTAGGGATTCCTCCACGCAACTATAGGTCTTCGTTCAGACTAGCTGAGGACTTTAGCGGGTCTGGTCGCAGGATCAGGTTCCCCGTTACATCGTAGGGATCCAGCTTAGTTCTATTGTAGGGACAGAATTCCCACCTTTCCTTAGTGCTTGTAGCAGATCATAACAGTAAGTCCAGCCTAAAAAAAAAAAAAAAAAAAAAATCTGTAAGGAAAGATTTTCTGTTTCCATCATGGTGTCGGTTCAGGATTTGGTTCAACGCCTGCAGGGACTCTCTCTGAAAGTGGCTGAGATAAAGCAACACGTGAGTAGTTGTTCTGGAGCACATTTCGTGGAGCCAAAGGTACGTTTGCCTGATTTATTTTTTGCTGAACAACAAGATTTTTTTTCTTTTAAAAATGCTTGCTTGTTGTATTTCCGTTTGAGACCCAGATCCTCTGGTGATGAATCACAGAGCATAGGGTTCATAATGTCACTTTTGCGCAAAGAACCTCAGGAATGGGCCTTTTCTATGCAGCCTAGTGATCCATGCTTTAGATCAGTGGATAGTTTTTTTTCTGCTTTGGGGTTATTGTATGATGATCCGGATCGTGTTTCATCAGCTGAGACAGAATTGAGACGTTTGAGACAGGGATCAAGTAATGTGGAAAAATATTGTACTCACTTCCGAAGGTGGTCCACTCAGGTAGGATGGAACGATTCAGCTTTGAAAAGTTTATTTCTTGCAGGGTTAAGTGAAAGGGTTAAAGATTTGCTGATTGCTTATCCATACCTGGTAACTTGCAAGAGGCTATGCAATTAGCCATACGGGTGGATAGGAGACTGCGTGCTAGGATTAATGAGAGTAAATCTGCCTTGTCAGCTCCAAGTTTGGAGAAGGAATGTACTGACAGAGCCGATGGAAATAGGAGCAATGGCACCTCACTCTCGGGAAAAAGAACGCAGATTTGCTAAGGGCTTGTGTTTCTATTGTGGCAAACCTGACCATTTTATTAAGAACTGTGCGCTTTGTATGAATAAAGAGAGGAAAAAAATGAGGTCAGTTTCGCCCGCATAGCTTGTTTAAACAATAAAGGTGTCTTTCTTTCTGCTACCACTGCTGTTGAGGAGGAATTAATGGAGTTTCGGGTATTTGTGGATTGTGGTTCAACTCTCAATGTGATTGATGGGAAATTTTTGGAAAAACTAAAATTAGAACCCAAACTTCTGTCTTCCCCTATTAATGTGGTGTCTGTGGATGGTTCTCCCTTGAAAAATGTTACTCACCATATCTGTGAATTTCCTCTTACTATTAATGGTGTTCATCAAGAGAATTTGGATTTGGTAGTTTTGAACAATTTGCCCTCACCGGTGATTTTGGGGTTACCCTGGTTAAAATTGCACAATCCGGTACTGGATTGGTCTACCAATGAAATGAAGTCCTGGAGTCCCAATTGTTATGACAAGTGTTGTAACGGGCGTATTGCTGCTGTAGTTAAGGGGGAGTTACCTGTACCTATTCAGGATTTTTGGAAAGTTTTTTCTGATAAGGAATCGCAGGTATTGCCTCCTCATAGAGAATATGATTGTGCAATTGAATTTGTCCCTGGAGAGACTCTTCCTAAAAGTCGTTTATTTAATTTGACTATTCCTGAGAGAAAGGCTTTGGAAGAATACATACAGACAAGCTTGGCCGCCAGTCACATTAGGCCTTCCAAATCTCCTGTGGCGGTTGGATTTTTTTTTGTTAAAAAAAAGGACGGCGGTTTACGGCCTTGTCTGGACTTTTGTGAGATTAATAAGATTACTGTACGCAATCCTTACCCACTGCCATTGATTCCTGATTTGTTTAATCAGTTAGTGGGGGCCAAGTGGTTCTCGAAAATTGATCTTCGAGGGGTATACAATTTGTTGCGCATGAAGGAGGGGGATGAATGGAAGACTGCGTTTAACACTCCACTGGGTCATTTTGAGAATCTGGTCATGCCTTTTGGGCTTTCCAGTGCTCCAGCATTTTTTCAGAATCTTATCAATGACATCCTTAGACCTTTGATCGGCAGAAGTGTGGTTGTGTATTTGGATGACATTTTGATTTATTCACCGGATTTGGAGTCTCATTGGAGGAGTGTGCGTGAAGTATTACAGTTACTGAGTGATAATTCACTTTTTGCCAAACTAGAAAAATGTGAGTTCGCTGTACAGAGACTTACTTTTTTGGGCTACATTGTCTCCAGTGAAGGTTTTGAGATGGACCCGGTGAAAGTGCAAGCTGTGCAGGATTGGCCTAGACCTATTGGTGTGAAATCAATACAGAGGTTTTTGGGGTTCGCTAATTATTATAGAAAATTCATAAAAAAATTTTCTGTGATTGCCAAACCTCTGACCGATCTCACCAGGTAAGGTGCTGATGCGGTTCAGTGGACTACTGAGGCCATTGAGGCTTTTGTGTTGCTAAAGGATAGGTTCAGCTCTGCTCCCATCCTTACGCAGCCTGATGTGACTAAACCATTTTTGGTTGAGGTTGATGCTTCTTCTGTGGGGGTCGGCGCGGTGTTGTCTCAGGCAAAGACGGATGGAGTACATCCCTGTGCTTTTTTTTCAAAGAAATTTTCTGAGTCTGAACTAAATTATGATATCGGTCATCGGGAATTGTTGGCAATTAAACTCGCATTTGAACACTGGCGTCATTTTTTGGAGGGAGCGGAATTTCCCGTTCAAGTCTTCACCGATCATAAAAATCTGATCTACCTTGATGCTGCCAAACGCTTGAATGCCCGTCAGGCTAGGTGGGCACTGTTTTTCTCACGGTTTAATTTTACCGTTACTTACATCCCAGGTACTAAAAATGTTAAAGCTGATGCTTTGTCTCGCAGCTTTTCTCCTATGGTGGGTACTGAGGAGGAGGAGAACATTTTACAAGAGGGGGTTGTTATTGCTGTCTTGGACTCCGTGTTGGAAGATGAGATTCTTAAAGCACAGGAGAATGCCCCATCTAACACGCCGCATGGGAGGTTGTTTGTGCCTGGTACCCTGAGGAGAGATTTGTTTGTTGAATGTCATGACTCTCGGTTGGCAGGTCATCCTGGAATCTCTGAGACCAAGAGACTTGTGGGTCGCAGTTTTTGGTGGCGAGGATGGCAGAAGGAAGTCATTAAGTGGGTGCGTCAATGCACTGTGTGTGCTAGATCTAAGTCTTCTCATACTCCTGCTGCGGGGTTGCTTTGCCCTCTGGAGGTCCCTAGTGCACCTTGGACACATTTGGCTATGGACTTTATTACTGACCTTCCCCCCTCTGAGGGTTTCACTGTCATCTGGGTGGTCGTGGACCATTTTAGCAAGATGTGTCACTTGGTTCCTTTCATCAAACTGCCCTGCGCTAAGACTCTCGCTAGGGCCTTTGTCAAGGAAATAGTCAGACTACATGGTGTTCCTACTGACATTGTTTCGGATAGGGGACCTCAGTTTGTGGCTCGTTTTTGGCGCGCCTTTTGTGACAGGTTGGGAGTTCATTTGTCATTTTCATCCGGATATCATCCTGAGTCTAATGGCCAGACAGAAAGGAAAAACCAGGATGTTGAGCAGTTCTTGCGTTGTTTTGTGACTGATAATCAAGAGGGGTGGTCTGAGTTTCTGCCACTTGCTGAGTTTGCTCTTAACAACCATACATCCGCTTCTGCTGGTTGTTCGCCTTTTTTTTGTTGTACTGGGAGACATCCGTCATTTGGGTCATTTTCCAAGTTGGGATCGGCTGTACCTGAAGAGGAGAATTTTTCTGGTGTTTTGGAGAGAGTTTGGACTGATGTGCGTGGTAATCTTCAGGAGGCTAACAAAAGATCCAAAGTGTATTTTGATAGAAAACGACAAGAGGTTTTGTTTGCTATTGGTGACATGGTTTGGTTGTCCTCTAAGAATCTGCGCTTGAGGATTCCGTCTAAGAAATTGGGTCCCAAGTTTGTAGGGCCCTTTAAGGTGCTTCAGGTTATTAACCAATCTGCTGTTAGGTTGGAGCTTCCTACCTCCTGGAAGATTAATCCGGTGTTTCAAGTTTCTCTCTTGAAAAAAGCTGAGGCCTCAGATGGAGACGTCTCGGCCACTGTTCCCCTGGTGGTGGAGGACGGGCAATATGAGATTTCCCGCATCCTAAATTCTAGACGGTATAGAGGGGGTTTGCAGTACCTCGTCGCTCGGAAGGGTTATGGACCCGAGGATAACTCATGGGTGAGGGCGGATGATGTTTCTGCGTCTAGACTTGTCAGAGCGTTTCACAAGAGATTTCCAGATAAGCCTAAGTCATAGGGGATCCGGAGGATCCTCTTAGAAGGGAGGGTACTGTTATAACCCTCTTGTTAGGTTTTGTTTCAGTTTGCTGGTCACATGACCTTTTTACCCTATTTAGTCTGGCTCCGCCCTTTGCTGGACTTCATTGTATTATCTACTCTTAAGCTAGCCGGGTGCTTAGGTGCCTTACTCTGTCAGTTTTGCTTGATCTTAGGATCTCTTAGTAATTTGTTTTCTGTTTTATTTTCCCTGCTACAATTTCTGTTAGGAGGTGTCCACCTTTTCACCCAGTCCCTAGATCTTGTAGGGATTCCTCCCTCGCAACTATAGGTCTTCGTTCAGACTAGCTGAGGACTTTAGCGGGTCTGGTCGCAGGATCAGGTTCCCCGTTACATCGTAGGGATCCAGCTTAGTTCTATTGTAGGGACAGAATTCCCACCTTTCCTTAGTGCTTGTAGCAGATCATAACACTTGCTGAGTCTTGCCTCTTCTCCTGCTCTCAGATAAGATATTTTCTGTTTTTATTTTTGTGCTTGCTTTTTGCATTGTTCCCTGCACTACTGTGGAGGTCAGCCAGGTCCCCTCCGGGGGCTTGTGCTCTTCTCAGTTTATCTGAGCCACTGTTATTTGTTCATTTGCCTTTTCCAGTTTTTTCAGTGGCTGCGGCTTAGTTTTGTTACACCAGAGAACTAATTTAGGTGGTAGAGGTCGTGTGATCTCAGGTGTTTTAGCAATTAGTAGAGTTGGTATTTTTTAGGGTTTTTTGGATTGCAGTAAGTGTCCTTCCTATCCTTTTTCTTTCTAGGCAGATTGGGCCCCAACGTTTGCTCTTACTATTTTCTGTCTGTGTCTGTATTTCCTCTTGTCTAACCACCATTACATGTTCGAGGGCTTCCTATGTTCTTTGGGGATCTGCTCCGGGCAGTTAGCTTTCCTCTTTCTATCTTTAGGTGTAGTTAACCTCTCAGGCTGTGACGAGGCGTCTAGGACCAACTTAGGAACGCTCCACGGCTGCCTTCAGTTGTGGTGGTTAGTCAGGGTACTGCAATCCAGTAGATTCCAACGTCTCTGGTGTATTGCCGTTTTTGCCTGCTCTCCTCAGCTACCAAATCATAACAGTATCCCCTGGTAATGTTTATAATGTGCATGTTTTGCAAGTGATAATGTGCGTCACCATGGTTTCCCTGTGATGAAGTTGGTCCCCCTGGTACTGTATCAAATGTGCATGTTTTCACTGTGATGAAGTGTATCCCCTGGTAATGTTTATAATGTGCATGTTTTGCAAGTGATAATGTGCGTCACCATGGTTTCCCTGTGATGAAGTTGGTCCCCCTAGTACTGTATCAAATGTGCATGTTTTCACTGTGATGAAGTGTATCCCCTGGTAATGTTTATAATGTGCATGTTTTGCAAGTGATAATGTGCGTCACCATGGTTTCCCTGTGATGAAGTTGGTCCCCCTGGTACTGTATCAAATGTTCATGTTTCCAATTGATAATGTGGATCTCCTGGTACTGTAAAATTTTTAATTTTTTGGGCTGTGATGGGGTTGGTCCCCCTGGTACTGTATCAAGTGTGTATTTTTTTCCAGTGATAGGGTGGGTCCCCCTGGTACTGTTTATGGGTCCAATTCATGACGGGATGTTGTATTCCGTACACCATAAAGCTCACTCCAGTCCATGTTTGACTTTAATTTTTTTCAGCCAGGGCCAAGGAATATACATATATTCACTGGCCCTTTTTGTCTGTTTATTCCACAGCAGAAGAATAGAAAGAGAGGCGGCAGCAGCAGCAGCAGCAGCAAGGGGAGAGGATATAGTTGAAGCCAGGAGGACAGTCAGCAGAAAGTAAATCTGACATCCACCATTTCCCAAAAAATGTAATAATTTTTTTTCTCTTTCAGCCAGGGGCCAAGGAATATACATATAATCACTGGCCCTCTTTGTCTGTTTATTCCACAGCAGAAGAATAGAAAGAGAGGCGGCAGCAGCAGCAAGGGGAGAGGATATAGTTGAAGCCAGGATGACAGCCAGCAGAAAGTAAATCTGACATCCACCATTTCCCAAAAAATTCAATGTTTGCTTTCTCTTTCAGCCAGGGCCAAGGAATATACATATATTCACTGGCCCTTTTTGTGTCCTTACTCAACAGCAGAAGACGTCAAAGAGAGGCGGCGGCAGCAGCAGCAGCAAGGGGACAGGAGGATATACATGCAGAGAGGACAGCCAGCAGAAAGTAAATATTACACCCCCATTTCCCTAAAAATTCAATGTTTGTTTTTCTCTTTCAGCCAGGGCCAAGGAATATACATATATTGACTGGCCCTTTTATGTCTTTCTTCCACAGCAGAGACCGGCAAACAGCAGCAGCAGCACTGGCGGCTTTAGCCGAGGAAGCGGCAGCAGCAGCTCCCACCGAGTCAGTGGAGCTGCAGTCTGATGTGGAGACATCTTCTTCTGGGAGCACTCCTTCCCATCGTCAGCATTTGGCGGTAAAAATATATAATTTTTTTTCACCACAATCCATCTGTCGGATATATGTTTTGATTGTCTTTTTTTAATAACAGGAATCGCAAGATGAAGAGGAGCTCCCAGAGGAAGAAGGACGGGGTGGAGAGATACCGGAAGTGGGCTCACAATTCGTAAGTATCCTGCATCAATCGCAGAAACACAACATCACACTACACACAACACATAGAAAACCATTTAGTACATACTTCACACAGCGGCCAACACATGCCTATATCAAACTTTTATTTTTTCTTTTTAGTCTCTCGGATCTGGTAGCCAAGAAAGGGGTCTTCACAGCGCCTCCCAGAGTCATCATTTTTTTTTTTAATCCTTTTTTTGGTTCATTTTTAATTTGCAATTTTTTGCTTTTATGTAAACTTTTTAGTCTTTTTAAAAAAAAATTTAAATATTTTTTGTCTTTTTTCTAAATTTTTTTTAAATTTTGGTATATATATATATTTTTTTCTTAATTGGATTTTGTTTAACATTTTTCCTTTTTTTTCATTTTCACTTGCTACTGTGGAGGGTAATGTATTGTTTTTTCTCTTTTTATTTCACAGGCTTCGGACGGTGAGGAGGGTATAGATTTCGACCTCCTCATTGATCTGGTCAGAGAAAGGGAGCCGCTGTGGAACATGGGGGACCGCCGCCATTCTGATCAAGTAGTGACCCGACGGCTCTGGGAGAAAGTGGCATCGGCAATGGTGGACCGCTGGGAGGACCTCGATGTTAGGTCCCAGACTAAACACCGTAAGTATAGTTCAGGTTGCTGACTGTAAGCTGTGTTTCCCAAACTTCAGTCCTCGTTTCCCCCACGGTTCATGTTTTCAGGATTGCCTTTTGTGAAACACTGTGGAAATACTGAAAACATAACCTCTGGGGGACACGAGGAATGAAGTTTGTGAAACACTGATGTTGTATAGTAACCAATGTGTGCTTTCTCGTTTCAGGGGAGAGAATTGTGAAGCGGTGGCGGTCTGTGAGGGATCGCTTTAAGAAGGAGTTCAATAAGGAGATGCGGGCCCCGAGTGGATCTGCAGGACGCCAGAGCAAATATAAATACGCACGAGCCCTGGCGTTCCTGCAGGAAACTATGGTCACCCGAAGGTAAATATTACCATAAAATGTTAACATCTATCCAATGTTTTTTTGCAGCCAGGGCCATTCCACATCTGTATATTAATTGTATGTTTTCTCTTTATTCCACAGCACGGTGACCAGCACTCGGGCGCCCGCAGAGTTGGCGCCTTCTGGGGCGATCCCTTAGGAGACCGACACAGAAGGACACTTCGACCGCCCCGGTACATCTGCACCTTCCCACACATTCGATCCCGCAGTCCCATCCACCAGCGCTGGAGCATCGTGGCCGCCTGCATTACATGCAGCTGCTGGTGAGGAGATAGCATTCCCTTTACCCCACCCTTCTGCCACTGCCACCTCTAGTACAGCTGGGGGTACTGGGCGGCAGTGGCAGAGGGGTCAGGAAAGGAGCTATGCGCTCGAGTTCTTGCATTTGAATGCATCTTTCCAGAACTGTCTTAAAGTATTATCTGAACAACTTGCCGCAGGCATTAATGAGATAACCTCCGCAGTTTTGGAGGTAAAGACACTTCTGCAAACCGTGCAGTCAGAAGCAAGAGCATCTCCTAATCACAGCTTTTTTAGGTCTGTGGCGGAGCGCATAGATACGCTATCTGCTGACCAGCACATGTATGTAATGCATACGTGCCACGCTGCTCTAGTGCAGGTTATCTCACATCCTCCTCCATCCACCCCAGTCGTTCCTCCACCTCCCTGTCACGGGTGTGTCGCTGCGAAGATCGTCGCGATTGCACACCCTGACTTCTCACAGCTGAGTTTCTGGTGCTGGGTGTTTCTCGGCAGTGAGGGAGTTAATTCTTCCTCTCTCTGTGCTGGACTAGACCAGCCTCGCTCAGCTGCAATTAATGTGGTGGTAATTGGTTTCCTTCATATAACTGCCTGTCTGCTGGGGAAGTGTTGGTGAAAGCTTTCATGCAGACCAGCAGAGCGGATCGTATTGAGAAGTCTAAAGCTAAGAGTACCTGTTGTGGTTTTCTCCTCTCCTCGCTTTATTATTTATCTCCTTACCCGTTGGTGTTCCCTCTGTAGTGATTGTTTTGTATGCAAGGTGGTCTTTTATTTTACCCCTTGTACTGTCTCGTTCGTCTTATACTGTGTGTGAAGGCAGTTACCTTCCTGTTCCCTGTGGTGGTAATCAGGGTCCTTCTCAGGACTAGATTACAGTGGTTAGGGATTCACAGGAGATAGGGTTACGCTTGCGGCCTGGACCTCTGTACCATCAACAGTACCTCCAGGTAGAGGGATTAGTCAGGACCCCAGCTTAGGGTCAGCATAGACCCCGGTCCTCCTGTATACAGAGACAGCGTGACACTCCCCCCCTCCAGTCGCCGTCCCTCCTCCCCCTCCTATTCAATACCAGCCATCTCACCAGCTCCAGCAACCTCCCCAATTCCAGCAACCTCCCCAGTACCAGCCACCTCCCCAACTGCAGTCACCTCCCCAGTACCAGCAACCTCCCCACTACCAGCCACCTACCCTGTACCACACTCCTACCTCTTACAGATCTCCTTCCCCCTTCCAATTCCCTACCATGTCACCTGCTCCTCCTGCCCAACCCTCCACTCCACCACCCACCTGTTCTGCCTTGTCTTCCCATTCTCTCACTCTTTCCACCCCTTCACCTCTTCCTGTTCCTTCAACACCACCATCCCGGTCGTCCCTCCACACTCCCATGGTCGAAGTGTCCCGCAGCCCCTCCAGCACTATTTCCACCCCACACTACACACAACTATGAATAAATTATTTTTTGTGTTCTTCAATAAAAAAAAGTTTATTTAAATTTAAAAAAAAAAATTACAATTGCAAAAGTTTGCAAAAATGCAACATTTTCAAAATATTATATTAAAATGTATTTTTGTAAAAAGTTCAAGTTGTTTACAAATGTTGTCTGCATTTCTTTATAGGATGTTAAGTAACAAATGTATTAAACCAGTAAACATATCGTATTTTTCGGACTATAAGACGCACCGACCATAAGACGCACCCAAATTTTGGGTGAAAATAGGAGAAAAAAGATTTTTACAATATGGGGGTCCGTCTTATTGTCCGAATTTAAGGTACCTGTGGGCCGGGGGTGGTACAGCAGGGGTTGCGACAGTGGTGGCAGAGGTGCGGTGATGCTGATACTGTACTCACCTTCCTCAGGTGAGGTGACGCTGCGGCACGGAGAGCAGAGCTGGTTTGTGGCTGTGGTGTGGCTTGCAGAGGTGCCGGCGGTGGCAGAGATGCGGCGGTGGCAGAGGCGCGGTGGGCGACGTGCACCTGAGCAGGGTCCCTTCCTCAGGTGTGGTGACGCCGCGGCATGGAGAGCAGAGCTGGGTTTGTGGCAGGTGTGGCGGTGGTAGAGGTGCGGCGGTGGCAGAGATGCGGCGGTGGCAGAGGCACGATGGGCGGCATGCACCTGAGCAGGGTCCCTTCCTCAGGTGTGGTGACGCCGCGGCACGGAGAGCAGGGTTGGGTTTGTGGCAGGTGTGGCGGTGGCAGAGGTGCGGCGGTGGCAGAGATGCGGCGGTGGCAGAGGCGCGATGGGCGGCGTGCACCTGAGCAGGGTCCCTTCCTCAGGTGGTGAGGTGACGCCGCGGCACGGAGAGCAGACAGGACAGCAGAGCCGGGTTTGTCGGTGGTGGCGGCCATCTTCCTGAGGCGGCGCGTGCGCAGAGTACTCTGCTTCCAGGGGCTTCAGAAAAATGGCCGCCGCGATCTCTATCTGCGCATGCGCGGCCTACCGCGGCCATTTTCCTGAAGCCACAGGAAGCAGAGTACTGTATCTGCGCACGCGCCGCCTCAGGAAGATTGCCGCCACCACCGGCAGTCCCGGCTCTGCTGTTCTGTCTGCTCTCGGTGTCGGGGCGTCACCTCACCACCTGAGGAAGGGACCCTGCTCAGGTGCACGCCACCCACCGCGCCTCTGCAACGCCGCATCTCTGCCACCGCCACACCGCTGCCGCAACCCCCTGGTAAGCTGCGGTCAGGCTATAAGACGTACCCCCCATTTTCCTCACAATTTTTTTGGGGAAAAAGTGCGTCTTATAGCCCGAAAAATACGGTATGTGGTTATACAAACACCAACATCTGTTAGGGTAATATGTCAAAAAATATCTACATAAGTTTGAGGAACATAAATTTTATCTTTTTGCCACAATTTTGTCCCGGGTTGTGGAGTATAGAAAGTATCTGACCTTTTTCCAAAACTTGTGTACTTTATGAGGTTATCCCCTAGCAGGTACACAGTTTTTGAAAAAAGGTGAAATACTGTGGTTTCTTTAAAAAAAAAAGACAGGGACACAACTATGGCCAAAAGGTAACATACAGTACAAAACACACAAGAAGGTAGAAAACTTTACTTATTGTGGGTACAGAAAGATTTTTAAAAGAAATAATTACTTGATCACACTCTGTCATCCTGCCAGTCTACTCTACCTTCTGGTGACACAAAGAATTGGGCAAAATGGTCCCTCATTCTTGAAACCGCCAGTGTACTCCGAGTGGTAATGTTGCTGTAGTCGTGCAAGGTTGTTTCTTGATTGTGGTCCTCAATAGAAATCGGTTCCTTGGTGATGACAAAATTATGTAGGAACACGCACGCTTTAACAACATCATCCACAGTCTCAGTCTTCAAGTTTATCGCAGTCAAAAGGACACACCATTTGGCTGTCATAATCCCAAACGCACACTCCACCATCCGTCTGGCTCTTGTGAGGCGGTAGTTGAAAATTCTCTTTGTATGGGTCAATCCTCTGCTGGCGTACGGCTTCAAGGGGTGTTCGGACAGCTGGAATGCCTCATCACCTACACACACGAAAGGCATAGGTGGGCCAGAGGTTTGAGGCAGTGGCCTAGGGGGTGGAAACTGAAAAGTGTTTCTGAACAGTCCCCGCCCCATAGCAGAAAGTTTAAACACTTGCGAGTCATTGGACCGTCCATAAGACCCAATGTCCACAGCAATAAACTTGTACTCCGCGTCAGCAATAGCCATCAGGACGACCGAAAAATATTTCTTGTAGTTAATGAATTCTGATCCGGTTCCTGAAGGCTTTTGAATGCGGATGTGTTTGCCATCAACAGCGCCCAGGCAATTGGGAAACTGGCAGATACGGAGAAACTGGTCCGCTATTTCAAGCCACCGGTCTGTAGTTGGCTCTGGAAGAAATTCTCCAACCAAACAGTCCCACAGAGCACGACAAGTGTACTTGATGATGCCTGATAGCGTAGAAATTCCAAGGCGATACTGGAAATGGAGCGATGACAGTGTTTCTCCAGTTGCCAGAAATCTGTAAACAAAATAGAAAAAAAAAATTAGTTCACAATCACAGCACAACATAGCAGAACTCAGCTATAATTATTGGAGATACCAAAAATAATAAAATAAAGGAAAAACACTGTTTTTGAACATGTTTTAGTGTACTTATATGGTTCCCTTGTTGTCCTGTGATGTTAAAAAAAATTATATCAACAATACAAGTGTGCTCAAGCAAACAGATCCAATACATATAGCTTACCTTATAGTGACCATGAGACGCTCCGCCGGAGAATCGAGAAGCGACAATAGGTGTCGGATCTTCGGATTTGTTCTCCAACACGCTCCAGCAAACAGTCAAAAATCTCTTTCTTCATCCGAAGATAGGCAAAAAATTTCTCAGGGTTTTCTCTCAGCTCCATGTTGAGTGTAGAATACACACCACGGGTTAGTCTCTGAGCTGTGATGGGGTGGATCCACATACGGCGTCGTCGTTGGCGCTGACGCATAATGCGCTGCTCGATCTTTCTTTCATTCTCCATAACTATAATCTTCAAGCGATTCGCCTCCGCAGTAAAATCCACCAGATTCTTGAAGATATTGCAAATAATCACATCCATGTTCGCCAGTCACTTGCTACTGGCTCTTCTCTCCAACCTGCACTTGCTCCTCTACAACCTGTCAAAGATGGGCTGTAGGAACAGTGTATATATAGGATTACAGTAGCCAATCATGTTTGGAACCCCAAAAAAGGGCGTTTTTAAAAACTGAATCCGGCGTAATCCGTCGAAAACGGATAAAAAACCGGATACACCGGATGAGACGGATCCGGTTTTTGTTCAGAGGCCTGAGACGGATCCGGCGAAAAACCGGATGAGTCTCATTCGGTTTTATATACTAGTTGCCGGATGTGGCGATCCGGCAAAACGCCGGTGGTGCCGTCAGGCGCAAAACGGATGTGTGAAAGAGACCTAACTGTGTCATCAATATCTCAGATTACAAACCCAACAAAGTGGAGCTGGCCGTGCTTTCTAGAGGACTCTCATTTTGTCCCACTAAGGCCCTAGATAAAACTGAACTCTGCAGTGATATGGAACAGTTTTTCAGGAGACTGCGCCTGAGGGAATACTTCAATGATACAGAAGATTCAGAAAACACTTGGACTGAAGGAAAAGGGATTCCAACAACCAAGAAGAGGTCAGACTGGACACCTCCACCTGGACGCAACCCTCATTTGGATAAATATATAGACTCATTCAGACATTTGATAAAATCCACCATCATAGACACCAACAGGAGACAAGCATCTAACATCAGTGCCCAGGAGAGAAAGGCCATACGGTCTCTGAAAACCAACAAAGAAATCATCATTAAACCTGCTGACAAGGGAGGTGCAATAGTCATGATGAACACATCAGACTATATGAAGGAAGCAAACAGACAACTAATGGACACACGCTACAGAAAATTGGAGTTGGATCCTACACAGGAACTAAACAAGTTGGCATCTTGTCTAACTGACGAATCCATAAGAGCTGATGACCTGATACCAGAGAGTCCAAGAATAGGAACATTCTACCTGCTTCCCAAAATCCACAAAGCTGGAAATCCAGGAAGGCCGATTATTTCATGTGTGGACACCCTTACTGAGCAGGTATCTGGATGGGTAGAGGGTGTTCTTAAACCCCTGGTAAAGGATACACCCAGCTACATTCAGGACACAACTGACCTATTTAATAAACTAGCAGCAATAGGTCCTCTACCAGAAGGAACCATCCTGGCCACCATGGATGTGGAATTTTTGTACTCTAATATCCCACACCAGGATGGATTAAATGCCTGCAAAGTCTTCATGGAAAACACCGGGAATGATGCTGATTCTGTGGTGATACTCACAAAATTCATCCTCACCCACAATTACTTTGAATTTGACAACAAGATCTATCTACAGGAGACTGGCACAGCTATGGGAAGTAAAATGGCTCCACGGTATTCAAATCTTTTCATGGCCAAGCTTGAAAGCACCTTTTTGTCCTCATGTCCCATCAGGCCTCGGGCCTACTACCGCTACATTGATGATATTTTAATCATCTGGACGGAGTCTGAGCAACAGCTAAAGACTGTCCACGAACAGTTTAATCAATTTCATCCCACCATCAACTTAACACTCAACTACTCCAGCACTGAAATTAACTTTCTAGACACCATCATTAGGCTACAGAACAATTAAATAGAGTCATTACTGTATCAGAAGTCAATCGACCGTCCAACATACCTTAAATGGGACAGTTTCCATCCAAAACACAAAAAAAACCTCTATTATCTATAGCCAAGCCATCAGATACAACCGTATATGTTCCAACCCCAAGGATAGAGATGAACACCTTGGTCGCCCCAGAAAGAACTTTTAAATCAGGGCTACCATCCAAGAACAATTGAAAACCAAATTACAAGAGCCACCAGAATATAAAGGAATCACCTGCTACATTACAAAGCTAAAGAAGAAAATAACTGGTGCCTCTAGTGGTCACCTACAATCCAAATCTGGAGGTGCTAAGGGGAGCTGCACGGAAATTACAACCTTTACAACAAAAGGATGCCCGATTACAATCCATATTTCCAGTCCCCCCACTACTGTGTTTTAGGCAGCCCCCAAATCTAAGAAGCATCATTGTCAGAAGCTCCCTGTCCTCCCCAACAGCTGCAGGAACCTTTTCTTGCAACCAGAATGTAAAACCTGTCCATTTATAATTACCACGGTCAAGATAAAGATCCCCAACTCACATCAGGACTACAAGATCCCAGGTACTTTCAGCTGCATCACATCTAATGTGGTATACTTAATTATTTGCACTAAATGTCCAACTGGGGTCTGTATGTGGGGGAGACCGGGCAAAAACTGATAACAAGGATGAATTCTCATTGCCACACAATAAGAGAAAAAAGAATGGATCTACCTGTGGCTAAACATTTTTGTATGCCTGATCACAGCACCATGGACATGAAATTACTTGTTAAGGGCCTGCGGAACGCACTTAATAGATATTAAGGAGAGGTGCGTTCGCAGCCCGGGGTCCACTGTGCAGGCAGAGCCTGCCGCTAGTAAGATGGTGCAAATAGGCACTATGAGCAAACTCTGTTATCCCGCAGAGTCGCAGATGTAAACGCCGTAGCACTATATGGCGGTATGGACGAACTCTGTTATTCCACAGAGTCGTTAACTAGAATGCTGTAGCGCTATATGGCGATATAAGCAGACTCTGTTAATTCACAGAGCCGCTGTGACAAAGACTGTGTCCTGTCAGACTCACAGGGGACACAGATGACTGCTAAGCGGATTGCAGTCTGTGGTCATGCAATCAGATCACAAGCAATAATCTCCTCACCGGAGTAGCCGGTATTCTAATGGCGTTTTCAGCCGAGTCCTGAGCACGTGCATACAAAACTCCTCACCGGAGGTGCCGGTATTCTAGGGGCTTATTTCAGCCGGACCTGACCACATGTATACATGACCACACTGGCGCAAGCACGTAACAGATTTGATACTAGCGCACGGCCGTGCGGTCATGCACACCTTTTATAGTAGCAGCTACAGGACCTTTCAGAAAAGGACCAATGGTAAAGCTGCTCCAGAACTAAAGCAGCTTTAGGACCTTCCTGGTGGACCAATGGGAATCGCTGCAGTACCCGACCATGTGACCCCTGATCTCCCATGAGAGATCTTACCCTGAGCATGCTCAGAAGGGAACGCACAGGACTTAGTCCCAACTACGTCTGCTTGCCGCTGACCTGCACTGGTTACAATGGCAGGACCTGGGGAGGCAGCAGTCATCCTCTGCACAGTATTAGACTGGGCGAGACCCTGGGACCGAAGTCTCTGCTGAGCAGGCTCCACTGCAGCCGGAGACGGATGGGGGACCGCAGCGGGGATGGCTCGAGATTCCCCTTGTGCAGCAGTGGGAACTCGATCCCTAACATTACCCCCCCCTCCTAGGGCCCCCCCTTCTTTGGGCCTCGCTACATTCAAAGGCAGCGATGAGTTGCGAAGCGTGAATATGTCCGGCAGACTCCCAGGACCTATCCTCAGGCCCATAACCCCTCCAATCCACCAAATAAAATTTTTTGCCCCCTACCACCTTGCATCTTAAATTGGCGTTCACCTCATGATCATCCGTAGATGAACCCGATGTCCCGGCAGATGACTCGGAAAACCGGGACATGACCATGAGTTTCAAGAGGGACACATGAAAGGTGTTGGAGATACCTAAGCGAGGCGGAAGGGCTAAGCAATAAACCACAGGGTTGACCTGCTCGAGGACCTTGAAGGGACCCAAAAAGTGGTGTGCTAACTTAGTGGACTCCACTCACAGCCTGATGTTTCGGGCAGAGAGCCACACTAGGTCGTCTGGAGCAAATGTCGGAGCGGGGCGCCGATGTGCGTCGGCGGAAGTCCTCATCCTCTCCTTGGAGGCCTGAATGGCATCCTGAGTGCGGTCCCATATGTCCCGTGCCTCCACGGCCCAGTCTGCCACCCTGGAGTCAGCGGAAGACACGGGCATGGGCACCGGTACCCGCGGATGCTGACCGTAGTTTAAGAGGAATGGGGTCTGTCCGGTGGAGTCAGCCACAGCATTATTTAGAGCGAACTCAGCCCACGGTAGCAATACCCAGTCATCCTGCCTGACTGAGACAAAATGTCACAAGTATGTGACCAAGGTCTCGTTGGCCCTCTCTACCAACCCATTCGTCTCAGGATGATATGCCGAGGAGAGATTTAACTCAATGCTGAGTAGACGACACAGCTCTTTCCAGAACCGAGACGCAAATTGGGGACCTCGATCACTGACAATTTTGTCTGGCATTCCGTGTAGACGGAAAATGAGCCTGATAAATAATGCTGCCAAGGCCCGTGCGGAAGGTAACCGTGGTAAAGGCACCAAGTGTACGATTTTGGAGAAGTGGTCGATTATTATCCAGATGATGGTGCAGCCCCGAGACTTGGATAAGCCCACCACAATATCCATCCCGACCATCTCCCAAGGCCTGTCTGCCACAGGTAAAGGGAAAAGTAGCCCAGCTGGCCGTTGTCGGGGACTTATTCTTGGCGCAGGAGACACATGCCTGAACGTATTCCCTGATTTCACAGACCATATGTGGCCACCAGTATGTCCTCGTCAGCAACTCAGATGTCCTCTTTGCCCCAAAATGTCCACCCACCCTGGACGAATGTGCCCTAGAGAGTACTTCCGATCGCAAATTGGTGGGCACAAAAGTCTTGCCCGGAGGCACAGACTCAAGCGAAACAGGAGCCACAGTTCTTAGGCTCTCTGTGGGGACAATCAGCCGAGGCTCCTCCTCCACCTCCTCAGAGGACACCACGGAGCGAGAGAGAGCGTCAGTCCAAATGTTCTTCTCACCAGAGAGGAAATGGAGGGTGAAATGGAATCGGGAGAAGAACAGGGACCACCTGGCCTGACGAGAATTTAGCCGCTGGGCTGTCTGTAGGTACACCAAATTTTTGTGGTCAGTGAAGATTTGGAAGGGAAAGCGAGCCCCCTCTAAAAGATGTCTCCACTCAGAGAAGGCCAACTTCATGGCTAGCAACTCCCTGTCCCTGATGGAATAATTCCTTTCTGCTGGTGTGAAGGTTTTAGAAAATAAGAAGCAGGGATGCTTCCGACCTTGAGCATCCTTTTGGAAGAGGACTGCTCCAGCACCAACAGATGAGGCATCCACCTCCAATATAAATGGTTTATCAACATCGGGGTGATGTAGGATGGGAGCACTACCAAAATGAGACTTAATAGAACAGAAAGCATTGGAGACCTCCTCAGACCACAATTTGGGATTTGCTCCCTTCTTGGTGAGGGCTACCAAGGGAGCTACCAAAGTTGAGAAATGGTGAATGAACTGGCGATAGTAATTAATGAACCCCATAAAGCGCTGCACCGCTTTAAGAGAATGGGGTTCTTGCCAGTCCATCACAGCCTGTAGTTTGGCAGGATCCATAGCCAATCCCTGGGCAGAGATGATATAGCCCAGGAAAGGTAAAGACTCCTGCTCAAACACACATTTCTGCAACTTTGCATAAAGGGAATTTCCCCGTAAGAGGTCGAAGACTCTGCAGACATCTTTCCGGAGGGAGTCAATATCAGGAGAGAAGATGAGAATATTATCCAGATAGACTACGACTGAGGTGGAGAGCATATCCCGGAAGATGTCATTGACAAAGTCTTGGAAAACGGCTGGGGCATTACAGAGCCCGAAGGGCATCACCAGAAATTCATAATGCCCATCCCTGGTATTAAAAGCCGTCTTCCATTCGTCCCCCTCACGGATGCGAATCAGGTTATAAGCATCCCGCAGATCCAGTTTAGCAAATACTCTTGCTCCCCGGAGCCTATCAAAGAGCTCAGAAATCAGGGGCAACGGGTACTTATTCTTAACGGTGATGGCGTTAAGACCCCTGTAGTCAATACACGGACGTAATTCTCCGTTCTTCTTCTGCACGAAGAAGAACCCCGCCTCTGCTGGTGACACCGACTTCCTAATGAACCCTCTTGCCAGATTCTCCTGAATATACTGGGACATGACCTCCGTCTCAGGAATAGAGAGGGATAAACCCTTCCCCGTGGAGGTTCTGCTCCAGGCAAGAGGCCAATAGGGCAGTCATATGGGCGATGTGGCGGAAGCGTCTCCGCAGCCTTCTTGGAGAAAACGTCTGCGTATGACCGATAAAACTCGGGAAGAGGAGTAAGGGGTATGGGTATCTATGTGGTGGTAACCTGAATGCACTCCCTGACACATTTGCCTCTACACGAATCACCCCAACCCAGTATCCTCCCAGAGGACCACTCAATATGGGGAGAGTGGAGACGGAGCCAAGGTATTCCCAGCAAAACCTCGTCTATACCCTCAGGAAGGATAAAAAATGACATATTCCCTGATGGGAAGGAGACATAGACAGAGTGAGAGGGACAGTCTGATGGGTGATTTGTGTGTGCAGTGTCGATCCATTCAGCACCCGTACCGTCACTGGCTCGGCGAGCAACACCTGAGGCATGGTGTGGCGAGAAGCAAAGGTGGAGGACATAAAATTCCCATCCACACAAAGCTTGACGGGAAGAGTGGATGAACCTAGGGTAATTATCCCTTTAAAGAGCACTCTCGAGGCAAAAGCCGCTGCGTCTAGTGACCCTGCTCCCATGGTCACTAAACCCAACCGTTTACCCAACCACTGTGGACATTGGTTGGCATAATGTCCCTGCTGCTGGCACACAATACAGACCACGGATGCTCGAGCGGTCCGAGACTTAGGTCCCGCTCGAGAAACCTCCATGGCCTCTTGGGGCTCGGACGCCTGAACGGGGTATTCGAGAGGTTTGGCAAAGGTGGGAGCCAGCCGAAACCTCTGCCTACACTGGATCCACTCTAACCTCCGCTCGTGAAAACGGAGGTCGATGCGGGTAGATATGGAGATAAGCTTCTCCAGTGTGGCGGGAATCTCCCTGGTGGCCAAAGTGTCCATAACATGGTCAGCCAGTCCTCTCCAGTATACTGGAATGAGGACTTTATCTGGCCATTCTAGCTCAGAGGCCAGAGGCCAAAATTGGACGAAAAACTGACTGACCAAAGTCGAACCCTGTGACATTGCCAGCAGTTGGAGTGCCGTATTGTGGGTGACCTGAGGTCCTAAAAAGACCTTTTTAAGAGCCTCCAAGAAACGCGGAGCACTCCGCACCACACGAACATCGCTCTCCCACAGCGGCGTTGCCCACTCCAATGCTCTGCCCGACAGGAGAGATAATACAAAACCCACTTGTGCCCGATCCATGGGGAAACGTGCAGCCAGAAGCTCGAGCTGTATAGAGCACTGACTCACGAATCCTCAACATTGCTTGCTGTCACCAGCAAACTTGTCAGGAAGCGGGAGGTGGGATAATGTAGGGGCAGAGGTGGCAGAGGACAAACTGGCTGCAGCCACGCTAGCAGCCTGAACAGTGACTGCAGTAACATCCAAAGCTGAGGTTATGCGCTCAAGAGCCGCCAACCTACCCTCCAGCTGCTGAATGTACTGCTGTAGACGCTGGTCATCCGCCATTTTACTAGCCAGACCCTGGCGCTAGTATTATGTTAAGGGCCTGCGGAACGCACCTAATAGATATTAAGGAGAGGTGCGTTCGCAGCCCGGGGTCCACCGTGCAGGCAGAGCCTGCTGCTAGTAAGATGGCGCAAATAGGCAGTATGAGCGAACTCTGTTATCCCGCAGAGTCGCAGATGTAAACGCCGTAGCACTATATGGCGGTATGGGCGAACTCTGTTATTCCACAGAGTCGCTAACTAGAATGCTGTAGCCCTATATGGCGATATAAGCGGACTCTGTTAATTCACAGAGCTGCTGTGACAAAGACTGTGTCCTGTCAGACTCACAGGGGACACAGATGACTGCTAAGCGGATTGCAGTCTGTGGTCATGCAATCAGAACACAAGCAATAATCTCCTCACCGGAGTAGCCAGTATTCTAATGGCGTTTTCAGCCGAGTCCTGAACATGTGCATACAAAACTCCTCAAGGAGGTGCCGGTATTCTAGGGACTTATTTCAGCCGGACCTGACCACATGCATACATGACCACACTGGCGCAAGCACTTAACAGATTTGATACTAGTGCATGGCCATGCGGTCATGCACACCTTTTATAGTAGCAGCTACAGGACCTTCCAGAAAAGGACCAATAGTTAAGCTGCTCCAGAACTAAAGCAGCTTTAGGACCTTCCTGGAGGACCAATGGGAGTCGCTGCAGTACCCGACCATGTGACTCCTGATCTCCTATGAGAGATCTTACCCTGAGCATGCTCAGAAGGGAACACGCAGGACTTAGTCCCAACTACGTCTGCTTGCCGCTGACCTGCACTGGTTACAATGGCAGGACCTGGGGAGGCAGCAGTCATCCTCTGCACAGTATTAGACTGGGCGAGACCCTGGGACCGACATCTCTGCTGAGCAGGCTCCACTGCGGCCAGAGACGGATGGGGGGCCGCAGCGGGGATGGCTCGAGATTCCCCTTGTGCAGCAGTGGGAACTCGATCCCTAACACTTGTATTGAAAGGTAACTTCACATCTCAGAGACAAAGAAGGGTTTGTGAATATAAACTGATGACGACCTTTGACACTCTCAGTGCAGGAATGAACTTGTCGCATGGATTTATGTCTTTTTACATCAATTAAGGAATTTGCTCCTAAGACCTTGTGGGGGCAAAACAACACAGAACCAGACCCCTATCAGAGGACAATAAAACATTCACTCCTTATCTATGAACTAGTCCAATATTTATGGCCACAACTGTTTATCTATCTTCCATATTGATAGTTCTGCTTTACGTCACTTGTCTTATCTATTGCACTATTCCTGTGTCCTGTTGTGTATAAATATGTGATTCTTCAGATGTTGTATTAGTCTTTGCGCCTGATGAAGAGACCTGAGTAGTGTTGAGCGATACGATACCGCAAGTATCGGGTATCGGCCGATATTAGCTCTATCGGCCTTTCGATACTTAGTTCCGATATTTTCGTCTTATCGGATACCGGAATCGGGATTGTCACTGTCACTGTCAGTGTCCGTCGGTCGGGTCTGTCAGGAGTCAGCGGCACTTACCTGGCAGAAGATCTCCGGCGGTCACGGGTTGGACTGCTTCATGGCCGCCATCATCTTTCCCCGGTGGTCACATGCAGTTTCTCGCGATAACTGCAGTGACTGCTGGGTAATCCCGGCCGTAAAGCAGTCAGTCCGATGACGTCACCGCCGGGGAAGCAGGTAATCAGCTGTGCTGCGTTGCGATGACAGGCTCTGCCTGTCATTGCGATGTAGCAGAGCTGGATCGTCGTGGGACTGTCGTTACTATGGACTGTGTCGGACAGGTGGTATACTGTTGGTTTGTTTTTTTTCTTTTTTTACAGGAGATCAATGGCGTCGCAGGAATGAGTGTATAATAAAATTAATGAAAACTGTGTTGTCTCTTTTATTTCATTAAAATACTTTTTTCTTGCTTTGTCTTTTTTTTATACATTTAATAACTTTGGGATTAATAATGGATCGGTGTCTTATTGACACCTCTCCATTATTAACCGGGCTTATTGTCACCGTGCAATCAACGGTGACATTAACCCCTTATTACCCCACTTGCCACCGCTACAGGGCAGTGGGAAGAGCCGGGTAAAGTGCCACAATTGGCACATCTTTTGATGCGCCAAATGTGGGGCTGCTGTAGCCTGGTATTATCAGGCTGTTGAGGGCCAAAATCCATGGCCTTGACAGTCTTTTAATACCATACAAAAAAAGGCTGCACTCTATCATACTAAAGCATGACAATATGGAATACATGAAATTTAGAATAGCAATATGGCTTTGGAATCTAAGGAAAAATTTGAGACGCTTAGTATAAACATTTGGCCAAACATTTTGAAGCCCACCAACCATCGTCAAGGTGGTCTCAATACTGGTGAGTCCCTAACCTAATGTGAACATACCTCTATTAGGCTGATATCTGAATTTCTGGGTGAATATGCACCTCTGTCAGCAATGCCTGCATTTATGGGTAAAGTAGGGACCTGGTGTAATTAAAATCACCACCTGTGGGGGCGGAGTGCTCGGTCAGCAAGCTAACATACAATAGACAAAAAAACCTGACTGGCACTTCCAGACTAATGTGAACTGGGTGCAAGCCAAGGGAAGCTACCCCCATGTAAAACATACAAAAAAAGGCTGCACTCTATCATACTAAAGCATGACAATATGGAATACATGAAATTTAGAATAGCAATATGGCTTTGGAATCTAAGGAAAAATTTGAGACGCTTAGTATAAACATTTGGCCAAACATTTTGAAGCCCACCAACCATCGTCAAGGTGGTCTCAATACTGGTGAGTCCCTAACCTAATGTGAACATACCTCTATTAGGCTGATATCTGAATTTCTGGGTGAATATGCACCTCTGTCAGCAATGCCTGCATTTATGGGTAAAGTAGGGACCTGGTGTAATTAAAATCACCACCTGGTGGGGGCGGAGTGCTCGGTCAGCAAGCTAACATACAATAGACAAAAAAACCTGACTGGCACTTCCAGACTAATGTGAACTGGGTGCAAGCCAAGGGAAGCTACCCCCATGTAAAACATACAAAAAAAGGCTGCACTCTATCATACTAAAGCATGACAATATGGAATACATGAAATTTAGAATAGCAATATGGCTTTGGAATCTAAGGAAAAATTTGAGACGCTTAGTATAAACATTTGGCCAAACATTTTGAAGCCCACCAACCATCGTCAAGGTGGTCTCAATACTGGTGAGTCCCTAACCTAATGTGAACATACCTCTATTAGGCTGATATCTGAATTTCTGGGTGAATATGCACCTCTGTCAGCAATGCCTGCATTTATGGGTAAAGTAGGGACCTGGTGTAATTAAAATCACCACCTGGTGGGGGCGGAGTGCTCGGTCAGCAAGCTAACATACAATAGACAAAAAAACCTGACTGGCACTTCCAGACTAATGTGAACTGGGTGCAAGCCAAGGGAAGCTACCCCCATGTAAAACATACAAAAAAAGGCTGCACTCTATCATACTAAAGCATGACAATATGGAATACATGAAATTTAGGATAGCAATATGGCTTTGGAATCTAAGGAAAAATTTGAGACGCTTAGTATAAACATTTGGCCAAACATTTTGAAGCCCACCAACCATCGTCAAGGTGGTCTCAATACTGGTGAGTCCCTAACCTAATGTGAACATACCTCTATTAGGCTGATATCTGAATTTCTGGGTGAATATGCACCTCTGTCAGCAATGCCTGCATTTATGGGTAAAGTAGGGACCTGGTGTAATTAAAATCACCACCTGGTGGGGCGGAGTGCTCGGTCAGCAAGCTAACATACAATAGACAAAAAAACCTGACTGGCACTTCCAGACTAATGTGAACTGGGTGCAAGCCAAGGGAAGCTACCCCCATTCTAAATTTCATGTATTCCATATTGTCATGCTTTAGTATGATAGAGTGCAGCCTTTTTTTGTATGTTTTACATGGGGGTAGCTTCCCTTGGCTTGCACCCAGTTCACATTAGTCTGGAAGTGCCAGTCAGGTTTTTTTTGTCTATTGTATGTTAGCTTGCTGACCGAGCACTCCGCCCCCACCAGGTGGTGATTTTAATTACACCAGGTCCCTACTTTACCCATAAATGCAGGCATTGCTGACAGAGGTGCATATTCACCCAGAAATTCAGATATCAGCCTAATAGAGGTATGTTCACATTAGGTTAGGGACTCACCATTATTGAGACCACCTTGACGATGGTTGGTGGGCTTCAAAATGTTTGGCCAAATGTTTATACTAAGCGTCTCAAATTTTTCCTTAGATTCCAAAGCCATATTGCTATTCTAAATTTCATGTATTCCATATTGTCATGCTTTAGTATGATAGAGTGCAGCCTTTTTTTGTATGTTTTACATGGGGGTAGCTTCCCTTGGCTTGCACCCAGTTCACATTAGTCTGGAAGTGCCAGTCAGGTTTTTTTGTCTATTGTATGTTAGCTTGCTGACCGAGCACTCCGCCCCCACCAGGTGGTGATTTTAATTACACCAGGTCCCTACTTTACCCATAAATGCAGGCATTGCTGACAGAGGTGCATATTCACCCAGAAATTCAGATATCAGCCTAATAGAGGTATGTTCACATTAGGTTAGGGACTCACCAGTATTGAGACCACCTTGACGATGGTTGGTGGGCTTCAAAATGTTTGGCCAAATGTTTATACTAAGCGTCTCAAATTTTTCCTTAGATTCCAAAGCCATATTGCTATTCTAAATTTCATGTATTCCATATTGTCATGCTTTAGTATGATAGAGTGCAGCCTTTTTTTGTATGTTTTACATGGGGGTAGCTTCCCTTGGCTTGCACCCAGTTCACATTAGTCTGGAAGTGCCAGTCAGGTTTTTTTGTCTAGTCTTTTAATACCAGGCCACAGCAGTCTGCATTTTACTTGGCTGGTTAACAAAAATAGGGGGACCCCTACGCCGTTTTTTTTCGAGGGGATCCCCTATTTTTGTTAACCAGCCAAGCTAAGCAGACTGCTGTGGCCTGGTATTATCAGGCTGGCAAGGTCCATGGATATTGGATCCTTACCAGCCTGAAAAACCAGGCCTCAGCGGTCTGCTTCATCTGGCTGGTTAACAAAAATAGGGGGGACCCCACGCCAATTTTTTTCGAGGGGATCCCCTATTTTTGTTAATCAGCCAAGATATGCAGACTGCTGTGGCCTGGTATTATCAGGCTGGCAAGGTCCATGGATCTTGGCTCCTTAACAGCCTGAAAATCCAGGCCTCAGTGGTCTGCTTCATCTGGCTGGTTAACAAAAATAGGGGGGACCCCACGCCAATTTTTTATTCGAAGGGAACCCCTATTTTTGTTAATCAGTTCCCTCTGACGTCACTGATTGTGTCCCTGGCTGACCTGAAGTGAAAGTGGAAAGCAATCAATTAAGCTTTCCACTTAAGGGCCCGTCTCACATAGCGATATCGCTACCGAGATCGCTGCTGAGTCACTAGTTTTGTGACGCAGCAGCGAGCTCACCAGCGATATCGCTGTGTGTGACATTCAGCGACGATCAGCCCCCCTGCCGGGTATCGCTGATCGTCGCTGAAATGTCAGGACCTTTTTTTGATCGCTGGTTTCCCGCTGACAGGCACGCATCGCTGCGTGTGACAGGCGGGAGACCAGCGATCCGCTGGTAACCAAGGTACACAGCGGGTTTCCAGGCGCGGGGCTGTGCCTAGAAACCCGCTGTGTACCTTGGATACCAGCGCCCTGATGCAGGGAGCTGGTATCCAAGGTACACAGCGGGTTTCCAAGCGCTGCGCGGTGCCTGTAAACCCGCTGTGTACCTTGGTTACCAGCGGATCGCTGGTCTCCCGCCTGTCACACGCAGCGATGCGTGCCTGTCAGAGGGAAACCAGCGATCAAAAAAAGGTCCTGACATTTCTGCGACGATCAGCGATACCCGGCAGGGGGGCTGATCGTCGCTGAATGTCACACACAGCGATATCGCTGGTGAGCTCGCTGCTGCGTCACAAAACTAGTGACTCAGCAGCGATCTCGGTAGCGATATCGCTATGTGAGACGGGCCCTTAAGCGATGTTACCCGCAGTGTCGCTGTCCCAGATCGCTGCCTGAGCTGCCTGTTTGGCAGCTCAGCAGCGATCATGTAGCGATACACCAGCGATCCTGACAAGTGCATATCGTTGTCGGGATCGCTGGTGTATCGTTATGTGACACCCAGCCTTTACTCTCCTGTCAGCCAGGAGAGGAACTCATTCATTTGGGGGTTTACTGTGAGGCTGCAGCATTAGCTGCGGTCCCTGCAGTAAACATTAACCCTTTCTGAAGGATTACACCGTGGGACCTGACTGTGCATGGGATAGGTAAGAATAATTTTTTTATTTTATTTTTATTACAGGAAATGGTTTTTGCAGTAAAATAAAAGATGGTCAAAAACATGTGTCTTTATTTCATTAAAATGATTTTTAATTAAAGTGTGTGTTTTATTTTTATTTCATGCAATAGGATTAATAATTGATAGTTGTCTAATTGACAGCTCTCAATTATTAACCTGGCTTAAGGTCACCTTTCAATAGCAAGGTGGCTTTAACCCCATATTAACCCATTCGCCACCGCTACAGGGCAATGGGAATAGACGGGCAAAGTGCCAGAAAGGGCGAATCTAATTATAGATTTGTCTTTCCTGGGGTGTCTGGGGGCAGATGTTAGTAGCCGGGGGGGGGCCAAAAATAATGGTCCCTCTCTGGGCTATTATTATCTGCCCCCACTCACTGGCTTTGTCTGTCTGGTTGCGAAAATAGGGCGGGAGCCCACGCATTTTTTTTCAGCAATTTTACACCTCATATATATATATATACATGTCATTGAATTTGTGACACATATATATATATATTTATATTTGTAGTTCATACACTTCTACATAGTATAATAGCCGCTAATTCAATTGCTGGCTTTTGTGAAAATGCAGAACCCGACATGAAATGACACTTGGTGTACATAGGGTTAACCATGTCCTTTGCTATCTGATTTGCACAAACAATTAAATCAGTCTATGTGTGCAAAATTTCACACCTGTAGGGGTTAATTAAAGGTGTAAATTCGTAGCAAAAAAGTCCGTTTTTTTTACAACGAATTTACACCTTTAATTAACCCCTACAGGTGTGAAATTTTGCACACATAGACTGATTTAATTGTTTGTGCAAATCAGATAGCAAACGACATGAAAAGACATGGTTAACCCTATGTACACCAAGTGTCATTTCATGTCGGGTGCTTCTGTCTTTTCACAGAAGCCGGCTTTACCCGGCAATTGAATCAGAGGATATTTTACTATGTAGAAGTGTATAAACTATACATATATGTATATATATATATGTCACAATGACATGTATATATATATATATGTATTCTATGTGTGTATATTTAGTGTTTACAAGGAAAGAATGGGGTTTTTTTAGTTACGATATTTTGTTCCCATAGACTTACATGGGACTTCCGGTATCGGTATCGGGTATCGCCGATATTTTAATGGTATCGGCGATACCATTCCGATTCCGATACTTTTGGATATCGGAAAGTATCGCTCAACTCTACTCACAGACTGATATTGTTTCAGCGATGTTGGCCCTGAGTCTCCTGTGGCTTGCGTAACATTATTATTCCAATCAGTGACAGCAGTAAATACACCTGAGGAAGGCAGTGGTCCGCGGCTGAAACGCGTAGTGGTTTAATAAAAGGTTTGTTTACCACTAACCCATTGTAGTGTGCTCTATAGCCATAGAGCTCCTGAAATTGAACACATACATACTTTTTTCCAAAAAACGTTGATGCCCCCCTTGAGGGGTTGTGGCTGGAGCAGCTTGGGGCCATAGAGAGTATATCCAGGCAATAGGACCTGAAGTAATGTCACATCCTGTGAAGTTGCATCTCGTGACTGGATCTTGTGTCAACGTGACCAGACCAGAAAGCACAGGAGTGGTCCTGGAGCAACAGATCAGGAGTGCATGAAAACGTCCACTACCGAGGTTGTGCAGGGGTGCGCAACCCTTCCAGGTGCGAGGCTAATCCACCCACCTTTCTTTGAAATATCCCCATTAAACCACCAGGTGCTTTTCATACTGCGCTCGTCCATGTTCATTGTTTTACATAATCAGTGGCTGCAGGGCTCACATAGCATATCAATGTCACTGGAACCCTAGGAGACCAGGTGTTGACAGTGTCTGAATAGTGCAGCTCCAGGAGTTGGGTATATGGTGTTTTTCTTGCAAGTGGGACTACTTCATGTAAAACACCTCTAAAGGGAATCTGTCACCCCAATTTTGTGATATCAGGTAAAAATATCACTCAATTGTGCATCCCATAAGTAATCTATTGGTACCTATCATAGCCCCTGACACCCCAGCTTTGATGTAAAAATACCTTTGTAAACTTCTTTTCTCTGTATGTAAATAGACGCGGTCCGGTCCGATGGGCGGGGCTTATTCTCATTCCCTCCCCTCCTGTCTTGCCCTATGCACTTGTTTTCTTCTTCTTAGTGCGTTCATGGATGGTTTCCGCGCTTGCGCCAGTATTTTGCCTCACTTTCTATGCCCCGGAAGTCATCCACTGGCGCATGCGCAGTATTGATTTTATGCTTTGCCCACTGTTGGGCAAAGCATACTGTGCACGCGCGAGGGCCCTTTTCAATGCGCATGCGCGGAAACAGTAGAGCGTCTGTGATATTCACAGATGAAGATACGTCCAGCAAGCCGAGAAGGGGGGGAATGAGAATAATCCACGCCCATCGGACCGGACCGCGTCTATTTGCATACAAAAAAACGAAGTTTACAAAGATATTTTTACATCAAAGCTGGGGTTTCAGGGGCTATGATAGGTACCAATAGATTACTTATGGGACGCACAATTGAGTGAAATCTTTACCTGATATCACAAAAATGGGGTGACAGACTCCCGTTAAGTTTTTATTATCCATATACGATATATTATTATCTAAAAAAAGTACAGAATTTTTTCATTAATTGAGAAGAAAGGAAACAAAATAAATAATACCGTTCACACTGAATGGTAAGCAGAACGTTTTACAAAGAAAATGCCCATTGCAAATACAGTAATATTTAGTGCACATTTAGGTTCAGACAAGTGTTTTTATATGAAGAAACACTTCAGACAACACTAGCAGTGATGTGTTTGATTTTTCCAAAACCATTTATCTTATTCACGACAGTTATGGAATCCCAGGCTTGATGTGTCTATCAAAGAGGTAGTAAAACCAGGGAAAGTGAAGCAACTCAATATGCAGTCAAGCGGATGACGTATTAGGGGAAAACGGGTCAGTGGTCCATTCCACAGTCAGCTTTTGTGCGAGCTCTGGGAATAGGAAGACGAGCTTCTTGTCAGCCTATCTAGGTGTTGCATTTACAGCCTTCTTCTCAGGTACTCAATGAATTCCATGAGTTAGCACTTATCATGGCTTGTGATTAATGTGAGATTTAACCATGTGTATGTCCAAGTTTCTTCTCTGTCCTGCCTAACATCTTACATAGATAATTTCAAATATAACAAAGCAAAAGAACACATAATAAGAGTGTATGTGATTTTGGGTGAGTAAAACAAGAAAAGAATGCCCATTTTTCATTGTTTGCTTTAAGTACTATGTTTTTATCATTGTATATCATTAATAATCTTTATTTTTTTATTTTTCAGTGTAGATTCAGTGTAAAGCCTATTTCATTATCAATTAATCAGAGCACTTAGACTTTGTTTTGCCTATATAAAAAAGCCAGCAATAAAAATGTGTTATGTTACTGGCAGGATGAGTTAGGCTACTCTGTGCTCACATTCAAGATGTCAGGTTTCACAATGATATATTCCACCAAATTCACCAAATGTATGCAGCTATATGCTTTTAGGGTATGTGCACACGTTACAGATTTGCCTGCAGAATTTTCTGCACAGAAACCGCACCTCTTGGAAGAAAATGCAGGTGCTTTTTTTATGCGTTTTTGAGGCTTTTTTATGCATTTTTTCATGTTTTTTTCATGCGTTTTTGTAAGCTAAATAAAGATGTTATTTAACAAAAAAAAAAGGTTTGTGATGTAATTTCTTGTTTAACCTCCTCTTTTACATTTGTCCAACCCACACTCCATTAAACACATAGATAGATAGATAGATAGATAGATAGATAGATAGATAGATAGATAGATAGATAGATAGATAGATAGATATTAGATAGATAGATATGGGATAGATAGATATATGAAAAAAAAGATAGATAGATATAGACAGATGATAGATAATAGATAGATAAATAGATAGATATTAGATAGATTGATAGATAGATAATAGATAGATAGATAATACATAGATAGATAGATAGATAGATAGATAGATAGATAGATAGATAGATAAACAGAGAAAAAAACTATCAGCACCTCCTAGTGTGAACACGTGCAAGCTGCGAGGACCGCAATTTATATACAAAAAATTCACAGCAGCACATTTGCATGAATCTAGGCCATGTGAAAACACAGAAAAACATTAAAAACACTCAATTTAGACCAAATTTCTCAAAAATTTTTAAAAAAAATTTCAAATTTTTTTTATTTTATTTACAGTAATAGATGAAAAATGAAGGTTCTTAGCGCATAAATTGGCCAATTCATGTATGCCCATCAACCATGGCAAGGTGACCTCCCTCTGATGAGTCCCTGCTCTACACTACAAGCCACTTCCGGGCTACAAGCCTACAACTTTGGACAAACATGTCACTACTGGGCTAAATCCTACATTTATGGGCTGGTATTGGCCTTGCAGGTGCCGCAATCAGCTTTACCAGCCCATAAATGTAGGATTTAGCCCAGTAGTGACATGTTTGTCCAAAGTTGTAGGCTTGTGGCCCAGAAGTGGCTTGTAGTGTAGAGCAGGGACCCATCAGAGGGAGGTCACCTTGCCGTGGTTGATGGGCATACATGAATTGGCCAATTTATGCGCTAAGAACCTTCATTTTTCATCTACTACTGTAAGTAAAAAAAAAATTTTTTTGAACATTTTTTTAACAATTTTTTAAGAAATTTGGTCTAATTTGAGTGTTTTTAATGTTTTTCTGTGTTTTCACATGGCCTAGTTTCATGCACATGTGCTGCTGTGAATTTTTTGTAGATAGATAGATAGATGATAGATAGATATTAGATAGATAGATAATAGATAGATAGATGATAGATGGATAGACAATAGATAGATAAAATGGTACATAAATAGTTAAAGACACACACAAAATCATCATGCAAAATCTTTAATTTAAAAGAAATGGGAAAAAAATGGGGTGGGCTCCTGCGCAATTTTCTGCGCCAGAGGGGGAGAGCCCATGATCGGGGCCAATATTTCTAGCCTTGGAAGGGGTTAATACATATGGAGATTCCCAGGCTATGAATATCAGCCCACAGCTAGCCTTTACTGGCTATTAAAATAGAGGGACCCCCAAAAAAATGATGTGGGGTCCCCCTATAATGTATAGCCAGAAAAGCTACGCAGACAGCTACGGCCTGATATTCATAGCCTA
Source organism: Oophaga sylvatica (assembly GCA_033576555.1). Lineage (NCBI taxonomy): Eukaryota > Metazoa > Chordata > Amphibia > Anura > Dendrobatidae > Oophaga > Oophaga sylvatica. The sequence goes on from JARQOD010000002.1 coordinate 347,902,704, forward strand.
GGAAGGGGCCATGGATATTGGCACCCCCCTGGCTAAAAATACCAGCACACAGCCGCCCCAGAATAGGCGCATCTGTATGATGAGCCAATTCCGGCACTTAGCCCCTCTCTTCTCACTGCCGTGTAGCGGTGGCATATGGGGTAATGAGGGGTTAATGTCACCTTGCTATTGTAAAGTGACATTAAGCCCGGTTAATAATGGAGAGGCGTCAATAAGACGCCTATCTATTATTAATCTTATGGTTTGAAAGGGTTAAAAAACCACACACATAAGAATAAAGTATTTTAATGAAATAAAACACAACACGGTTTTCATATTTTTATTGCATGCCCAGATCCAAGGGATGCCCTCAGTCGCCTATAATAAAAAGTAAAAAAATAAACCAACCATATACTCCCTGTCCGACGCAGTCCGATTAATAACGAGTGTCCCACGATGATCTCCCCTATAGAACAGAAACATCAGGTGATGTCACTGCTCTATAGGGCCTCCCAGTGATGTATTGACAGGAGACAATGGCTCCTGTAATGCATCACTGAGGTTACCTGAGTTAATTCTCTCACTTTATGGCAATGCTGCATGGGAATTTTTTCACCCAGCATTGCCGGTGAGAGAATGAACTGAAGTGACGTCATTCTCTCCCGGCGGCAGAGCGATACACACCACGGAGGATTACCTCTGCTGTCAGTGCATCGTGGAGGCCGTGTAGAGCACTAACATCACTCGATGTCAGTGTTCTACACCAGAGATCGTCGTGGGACACTCGTAAATAACTGGACTGTGGCGGAAAGGTAATGTATAGGTTGTTTTATTATTTTATTTTTATTAGGAGACGATGGCATTGGGGACTAGGTGTTTGGTAAGTATATACTCTAAGTTATGTGTTGTATGTTATGTGTATGTTCTGTATGGTATGTGTATGTACTGTATGTTCTGTATTTTATATGTGTATGTTCTGTATGTTATATGTATGTACTGTATGTTATATGTTGTATGTTATGTGTATGTAATGTATGTTCTGTATGTTTGTTTTTTTTTAAATTCAACACATTAGCCGGATGATGAGACTACTACTGTCCCATCATTGGCTAATGTGTCAGTCACTGTCAGTGTAGCAGGCATAGCTGGATAGGACTTGTAGTCCCATCGGACGATGCCTGCATACACGTACACACACACACACACACAGGCCCGCAGACCCCCGCACATACACAGATCACGCAGACACCGTCACACACAGGCACGCACACAGTCACTGCCCACACTCCGCCCACACAATTCCCTCCTCCCGAACTTTAGCGTTTCACCCGCAGCAAATCCGCAGATCTTTTTTAGATCTGCAGTTTTGCTGCGGAAGTGCCCGACTCAATGCAAGTCAATGGGTGCAGAAACGCTGCAGTTCTGGACAAAGAATTGACATGCTGCGGAAAATAAAACGCTGAAAATCGGCGTGTTTTTTCCTCAGCATGTGCACAGCAAACCTGTGTTTCCCATAGAATTACATTGGCTGTGCACTGTGCTGCGGGTTGGATGCATTTCCGCGCGTTCAAAAACGCTTGGCAACGCATCTAAAAATGCAACGTGTGCACATACCCTTATAGTTGCATATGTTGGAATTGCATGAACTCAAATAAAAAAAGTACACTGCATAATGTTGCATTGAAAAGCCTCGCTTATGCATTCTTTCAGCAACTTCTTGGCTTTTGGAATTCTGTAGGATTCATAAACATTCATAGATCCTATTTTTTCATTTAAAGTCTACCTGCTTCATATTGTCATTGGACGTTGTCACTGGACTTTGAGGCTGTGTTCACAAGTTGTGGCCGCTTTGTGGTTTTCGCTGTATTTTTTACATTTTAAGATGGAGCCCCAATGTTTTTATTGTAAATTAGAAGCATACTAATCACTTTTGTGATCCCTAGCTAGTGGTTCTGACATTTCAGTGTACGTGATAAATGTTAGACACCATTTTTGAAAAAGTATGAATGTATGTTTACCAGTTTTATAGTAAATGCACATACCTATTTAAAAATTGCTAAATTTTTTAGTGAACTACTAGAGTTGAGCGAAACAGGTCGGTCAGATTCCTACGTCGCCGACTTTTGCCAAAGTCGGGTTTTGTTGACCGAAACCCGACCATAGCGTGAAGTCGGCCATGCGGTCGGCAAAACGAGCGCCAAAGTCGGTTTTCCCAGAATGCTTTCAGGTGCCTTTTTTCAGCCAATGAGCAAGGACGTACACTGTTGGCAACCATCTTAGAGAAGGGCTTGCAGTGATTGGCTTGCTTTGGGGGGCGTCATAGTGTCTATAAATGCCCAGAGCGACCTCCATTTTTCTTCTGCCAATCTTAACAGTAGGGAGAGGTTGCTGACGCTGTTTATCAGTAGGGAGAGAGTTAGGGCTGGAAAGATCTAAGAAGTTCTTATGTGATTGTGCTGATAGCAATTGTGCTGTACAGTTAGTGTGCAGTGACAGGGGAGGATTTTCTTGTGTGCAGCAGCGCTGGTTATTAGGCTGCCTGATAGCTGTATTGCTGTGTGTACACTGCTGTGCAGACTGCTTTTTACACAGCACTAATACTTTTATTCTTTTTCTGCACAGTTACCGAGCATTCATTTTTTCCCACACCGTATAGTGCTGTACGATCCTCACACACTACCGTGTACCTGCTGGTATCACGGACAAATACATGCTGACTATCTGTGTATGACTCCGGAAATATATACGGAGATTGAAATTTTCCCCTACACCGTATACAGCTATCCGCTTCTGATACAGTACCGTATATCTGCTCTTTGTATTACGGTCAAATCCATACTGAGTGAGCGTCTGTGTGTGAATCCAGAAATATATACGGAGATTTAAATTTTCCCCTACACCATGTACAGCTGTACGCTCCTCATACAGTACCATATATCTGCTGGTATTTTTGGTATATTTTCCCAAACATGAGGAAGTATGGTGGAAGAGGCCACAGACGTGGGTGGGGGGGCCAGCTGGTACTGATAGTGGTGGTGGTGCATCTGCTGGTAGTGCCAAAAGCACAATAGCACCTAAGGCAGGAGGTGTTGAGCCTGTATCATCGTCTGGCTCCAGAAGGCCAGGAAGGCTCCCTTTTCTGGGAGTAGGTAAACCGCTTTTAAAGCCGAAGCATCAGGAACAGGTTTTGGCTTACATTGCCGAAACAGACTCCAGCGCTATCGCCTCCTCTTCTGAAGTTTTAAAAAATGCAAGCACTGAGTCATCAGTGCAGGCTCCTGGTCAGGAACAACACCTTTCCTTGTGTCCTTCACCCCACCAAAAGTGAAGGATGCGGCAGGCCACACTTAAGATTACTCCCTGGAGCTCTTTTCACATACCATGCCTGGGTTATCAAGTCAAATCCTGAATTCCCCAGTCCAAGATGAATATGACATGGAGTGCACTGATGCACAGCCACTGCTATATGATTCTGCTGGTACATTCACCCAGAGCACTGTATTGCCCTCGCAGTCTACTGAGCCAGATTCTGACCCTGATGAAACTAAGGTGCCCCTTCCCGCATACTATACCACCTTACACGGTGACACAGAGGAAGGTGCAGATGAAATTGAGCAGGAGGTGATGGATGACCCAGTTGTTGACATGGATTGGCATCCATTGGGGGAAGAGGGAGCCACTGGCAATAGCTCAGAAGAGGAGGAGGATACGCAGCAGGCATCGACATTGCAGCTGCGGTTATCTGGAAGGCCTGTAGCAGTCCAAAAATGTGTTAAAAAGACAAAAAGAGTTGCAGGACAGCTTGGCCAGACGGTCAAATAAGCACAGCGTGCAAGCCCTGAAATTTTTTCCCATAGTGGGAAGAGTGCAGTGTGGCACTTTTTTTGACCAAAATCCTATTGATGAGGCAAAGGTTATCTGTAAGAAGTGCGGAAGGACCTTTAGCCGAGGGAAAAATCTCCGAAATTTGAATACCAGTTGCATGCTTAGACATGTAAACACAATGCACTTGCAAGCGTGGATGGACTACAAAACCTCACTGGCTTTGAACGCCTACATTGCCAAACTGATCTCATTAGAGATTATGCCCTTCCATTTGGTTGAAAGCGCAGCGTTCTGAGAGTTCATGGCCTACGTTGTCCCACACTGTGACCTACCCAGTCGGCACTTCTTTTCTAGAAAAGACATCTCAGCCCTCCACCTGCATGTGAAAGACCGAATTGTCCATGCACTCAAACAATCAGTGAGTGGAAAGGTGCACCTCACAACAGATGCATGGGCCAGTAGGCATGGCCAGTGCCGTTACGTGTCCATCACTGTGCACTGGCTTAATGTGGTGGATGCAGGGTCCACAGGGGACAGCGGTCGTGGGACAGTGCTGCCTAGCCCACGGTATAGGCAACAGTTGGCTGTAGGCGTTCGACCCTCCTCCTTCTCCTCGTCGACAGAGCGCAGTCACACGAGCACTCCATCGGCAGCTGCCAGTGTTGCACATGAGGTGTCCCACTATCCAACAGCTAGTGGTAAGCATCAGCAGGCTGTTTTAAAGATGATGTCTTTGGGCGACAACAGACACACTGCGGAGGTACTGGCCGATTACTTGCAGCGAGAAACTGAGTCATGGCTGGGCAGTCTACATCTTGAGCAAGGCAAGGTAGTCAGTGAAAGCAGCCGTAATTTTGTGGCAGCCATAGCCCTGGCAAAACTCAGACACATACCTTGCCTGGCTCACACCTTGAACCTAGTGGTGCAGTGCTTCATAAATAATTATCCAGAGTTACCAGCCCTGCTCCATAAGGTGCGAAGACTGTGCTTGCACATCCGTCGCTCACCCGTAGACTCCAGTCGTATGCAGAGGCTGCAGCAATCGCTCCACCTCCCCAAGCACCACCGAATCATAGACGTTGCAACAAGGTGGAGCTCCACCATGCACATGGTTGAGAGGCTGTGGGAACAGAGGCAGGCTGTAATGCATTTGTGGGAGGATACACGGAGGAGGAGGGAAGCCTTGATGACAGTCAGGCATTGTCTGCTCAGGGAACTGTCCTGGACGAGGTGGAGGAAGAAGAGGAAGAGCAGGATGAGGAGGATGAGGGGGATGATTATTTTGGGGAGGAGGATGCTTCTCAGGGGCAAGAGAAAATGTTGGCTTGCCAAGGTCAGGTACAGGGTTTGTGCGTGACTGGAGGGATGTGGATTTGGCAGAAAGTGCTCCTCTACCCATCACTGGCAGTGCATCTTTGACACCTGGAACATTGGCCCACATGTGTGATTATGTCTTGCGGATCCTAAAAAGGGACCCCCGCATTGCCAAAATTATGAAGGATGACGACTACTGGTTGGCCAGCATCCTCGGACCACGCTATAAAGGCAAATTACAGAACATCATGCCACAGGAGAACCTAGAGCTAATATAGGCGTACAAACAAGCAACTCTGGTTAACCGTTTGTTAGAGGCATTCCCAGTACACAGCAGCGGTGCAGGTTCTACCACGAGCCGTACTGGGCCAAATAGAAGAGGTGTTCATGGTGCACACAGCCGAAGTGGCGTTGGAGACAGGGGTTTCATGATCATGTTGTGGTCTGATTTCTCGAGTAACGCTCACACGACTGGTAAAACTGAATCGATTACAACAGACAGGAGACAGCAGTTGTCAACTATGGTTCAAAATTACATCTCCTCCCCTATCTATGTTCTCCCTCACAGTTCATTCCCATTGACTACTAGGCCTGTAAACTGGACACCTGGCCTGAATTGGCACATTATGCCTTACAGGAGCTCGCTTGCACTGCTGGTAGTGTGCTATCAGAAAGAGTCTTCAGTGCTGCTGGATCAATCCTGACAGAAAGAAGGACCCGGCTGTCGACCCAAAATGTTGGTGATCTCACCTTCATTAAAATGAACCATGCCTGGGTTTCAAAGGATTTTGTACCACCTTCCCCTGATGACACATAGGTTGCCAGCAAAATGGCTTGCTTTGTCCTCCTCTTCCTCCGACTTCTCTAATTCCTCCATTTGCAGCTGCTGAACGTCCAGCCTCAACACCTCAACATATGACAGTTTTTCCACCTTCCTCACTGGGCTGTACCCCCCCCAGGGCCGGAGTCAGCACCTGGCGCACCCAGGCAAGTGCCGGGCCCTGAGCAGGAGGGGGGGCCCAGCACTTGCAATACTTACCTCTCCCTGCTCCACCGCTGTGACGTCTTCCGCGTTTCCTGACAGTGACATTCAGGTCAGAGAGCATGATGACGTCACGTCTGTGCGCCCTCTGCCTGAACAGTCACAGTGCAGAGAGCTGGAAGATGGTGACGCTGAGGAGTCCAGAGTAGAGCAGTGCCCAGCAAGGAGAGGTATTTCATTTTTTTTAATGTTTGGAGCAAAATATGGGGAGCATTATACACTGGAGAATTATATATGGGACCCATCACACACTTGAGCATCATAGATAGGGCCATTATACACTGGAGCATTATAAATGGGGCCCATCATACACTGGAGCATCATATATGGGGCCCATTAAACACTGGAGCATCATATGTGGGGCCCATTATACACTGGAACATCATATATGGGGCCCATTATATACTGGAGCATCACATGGAGCCCATTATATATGGAGGATTATATATGGGGACCATTATATTTGGAGCATTATATGGGGCTCATCATACACTGGAGCATCATATATGGGGCCCATCATATACTAGAGCATCATATGGGGTTCATTATTTATGGGGCATCATATAGTGCCCTTTATATATGGAGTATCATATGGAGCACATATGGGGCCTATTCTGTATGGAGCGTTATATGGAGCCCATTCTATATGGAGCAATATATGGGGCTCATTATTCTGTATGGCGCACTATGTGGTGCCCATAATACTGTATGGAGGACTATACTGTCAGGTTTTTGAGCTATTGTAGAATTTACAATAGATATCACTCATGTAATGTACGAAGTGAAGTATTTTGCATTGTACTATACCTATATTTCTCTGCCGTATCGGAGCATCATGAATTGTGGTATGTGTTAAAGGGGCCCACTGAGACTCTTTCGCCCGGGGCCCACGAAAACCTGGAACCAGCCCTGCCCTCCCGCAACTTTAGCCAAATAACCCCCAGTTTTCTCAATGCGTTACTATTATTATAAAATAAATTAAGATTGACAAGCTTAACTAATAAGAATTGATTTTGTTGCCATTTAAATGGGCACTGTAGGTGTGTTTACTGTCCTCCAATCACTGGCGACTGTTATTCCCCATTGACTTGCATTGGGGTCGCGTTTCGTTTTTGGCCGAACTTCGACTTTTGCCGTGAGCTCGACTCGACTTTTGGTAAAGTCGGATGGTCCGAAACCCGACTCGACCCTCCCGGAGGCCAAGTCGCTCATCTCTATGAACTACAATTTTAAAAAGCACTCCGATCAAAATTGTTATCCTATTGATATATTGCAATCATCATAATATCAAGCACCATGTAATTACAATTTCTACCCAGCTAATTCTTTTGCATCCATTAGGTCTATGACATCACATGGTTAAAAACTGACTCCCTGAATCATTCTAAGCTCTATGAAGAAAGAGGAGGTCAATTTTCTCTTTACAAGTCATCAGTCACTGCAAAAGTCTATGGCGGGAGGAGAGGGAGCAGCTGGGTCAGGAGTTGCAGAGGAATAATTTATGCAGAGACAAGAAACTTCCAGTTTCTACATAGAACAGCGAAAAGAAGAATCAATTGTGTAGAAAGATGGAATGAGCAATTGTAAGTACACAGTGCTATATATGATGATTGCAATATATTAAGAGAACAAAAACTTTGATGGAAGGAGGAATGCTTCTTTAAAGCTAGTTTCACATGTCCAACATTTATAGTCCGAAGTGCAGGTCTCAATTTCTGTATCAGCTGTAAGTCTTCGGACCCAAACTCAACAGACTCATAAGTAGAGTTGAGCGAAACAGGTCGGTCAATTTAAAAAAAGCACGACTTTCACCATAGCGTGAGGTCGGTCACGTGTTCGGCGACCATAGCGCCAAAGTCGGTTTTCCCATAATGCTTCCAGGGCAGTTTCTCAGCCAATGAGCAAGGACGCAGACTGTGGGCAGCGCGATGGCATGGGCAGCGGCCAGCACCATCTTAGAGAAGGGCATTGCAGTGATTGGCTTGCTTTGTCTGGCATCACAGTGCCTATAAAAGCCCTCACCGCTGACCGCCATTTTACTTCTGCCGATCTTAGTGTAGGAAGAGGTTGCTGACGCTGGTTCTTAGCAGGGAGAGCGTTAGGCAGGCCAAAAAAAACTAATTCTGTGCTTGTGCTCATAGCGATTAGCTGTACACTTAGTGTGCATGACAGTGCAGGAATTTCTATTGTGCAGCAGCGCTGGTTCTTAGGCTGCCTGCCAGTGACAGGGGAGGAATTGCTTGTGTGGAGCAGCAGAGCTGATTATTAGGCTGCCTGCCAGTGACAGGGGAGGAATTTCTTGTGTAAAGCAGCAGAGCTGATTATTAGGCTGCCTGCTATCTACTGCTGTGTGTACCCTGATGTGCAGACTGCTTTTTAACACAGCACCTACACAGCACTAATACTTAAATTTTTTTCTGCACAGTTACAGAGCGTTCATTTTTTCCCACACCATATAGAGCTGTACGCTCCTCACACTACCGTGGACCGGCTGGTATCACGGACAAATACATGCTCACTATCTGTGTGTTACTCCTGAAATATATACGGAGATTTAAAATTTCCCCGACACTGTATACAGCTGTACGCTACTGATAGAGTACACTTTTTCAGCCTTTCATATTCTGGTGTTATCCATACTGGCCTGTGACCGTGTGTGTTACTCCTGAAATATATACAGAGATTTAAAATTCCCCTAACACTGTATACAGCTGTATGCTACTGATAGAGTACATTTTTTCTGATTTTTATATTGTGGTGTTATCCAGACTGGGCCTCTGACCGTGTGTCTTACTCCTGAAATATAGACGGAGATTTAAAATTCCCCAACACTGTATACAGCTGTACGCTGCCGATAGAGTACACTTTTTCTGATTTTCATATTCTGGTGTTATCCAGACTGGGCCTGTAACCGTGTGTGTTACTCCTGAAATATATATGGAGATTTAAAATTCCCCCAACACTGTATACAGCTGTACGCTACTGATAGAGTACACTTTTTCTGATTTTCATCTTCTGGTGTTATCCAGACTGGGCCTCTGACCGTGTGTGTTACTCCTGAAATATATACGGAGATTTACAATTCCCCCAACACTGTATACAGCTGTACGCTACAGATACAGTACACTTTTTCTGATTTTCATCTTCTGGTGTTATCCAGATTGGGCCTGTGTGACCGTGTGTGTTACTCCTGAAATATATACGGAGATTTAAAATTCCCCCAACACTGTATACAGCTGTACGCTACTGATAGAGTACACTTTTTCTGATTTTATATTCTGGTGTTATCCAGACTGGGCCTGTGACCGTGTGTGTTACTCCTGAAATATATACGGAGACTTAAAATTCCCCTAACACTGTATACCGCTGTACGCTACTGATAGAGTACACTTTTTCTGATTTTTATATTCTGGTGTTATCCAGACTGGGCCTGTGACCGTGTGTCTTACTCCTGAAATATATACGGAGATTTAAAATACTCTCAACACTGCATACAGCTGTACGCTACTGATAGAGTACACTTTTTCTGATTTTCATCTTCTGGTGTTATCCAGACTGGGCCTCTGACCGTGTGTCTTACTCCTGAAATATATACTGAGATTTAAAATTCCCCCAACACTGTATACAGTTGTATGCTACTGATACAGTACACTTTTTCTGATTTTCATATTCTAGTGTTATCCAGATTGGGCCTGTGACCGTGTGTGTTACTCCTAAAATATATACCGAGATTTACAATTCCCCCAACACTGTATACAGCTGTACGCTACTGATAGAGTACACTTTTTCTGATTTTCATCTTCTGGTGTTATCCAGACTGGGCCTCTGACCATGTGTCTTACTCCTGAAATATATATGGAGATTTACAATTCCCCCAACACTGCATAAAGATGTACGCTACTGATAGAGTACACTTTTTCTGATTTTCATCTTCTGGTGTAATCCAGACTGGGCCTCTGACCGTGTGTCTTACTCCTGAAATATAAGGAGATTTTCTATTTCCCCAACCCTGTATACAGCTGTCTGCTTGAAAATACAGTATCCTTTTTCTAGTCTTTATATTCTGGTGTGATCAATACAGAGCCTGTGAGAGACAGTGTCTGGCAAAATATACGGAGATTTGCAATTTCCCCAACCCTGTATACAGCTGTCCGCTTGTAATACATTACCCTTTTTCTAGTTTTTATATTCTGGTGTGATTAATACTGAGCTTGTGAGAGCCAGTGTCTGACTCTGGCAAAATATGCTGAGATTAACAATTTTCCCAACCCTGTAAACAGCTGTCTGCTTGTAATACATTACTCTTTTTCTAGTTTTTATATTCTGGTGTAATCCATACAGAGCCTTTGAGCGTCATTGTCTGACTCCTGAAATATATACGGTGATTTCCAATATTTTACCTAGACTATATATACCTGGTATCTGGTGATACAGTACCCTTTTTTCTTCTTCTTATATTCTGGTGTAATCCATACTGAGCCTGAGAGCGTCTGTGTCTGCCTCCTGAAATATATACGGAGATTTTTAATATTTTCACTATACTATATATAACGGTTATCTGGTGATACAGTACCCTTTTTCAGCTTTTTTATATTGTGGTCTAATCCATACTGAGCCTGTGAATGTCTGTCTGTTACTCTGGAAATATATTCGGAGATTTAAAAAGTACCCCAACACTGTATACAGCTCTACACTTGTAATACATTACCATTTTTCTACTTTTTATATTCTGGTGTAATCCATACTGAGCCTGAGAGCGTCATTGTTTGCCTCCTGAAATATATACGCAGATTTACAATATGTTCACTATACTACCTTGTATCTGGTGATACAGTACCCCTTTTTTGTCCTCCTCTTCCTCGGACTTCTCCATTTCATCCATTTGCAGCTGCTTTACGTCCATTATACACCTCAACATATGCCATTTTTACTACCTCCCTATCTGGGCTGTACCCCCCCTCCTCCTCCACCACCCAACTTTTTATATTCTTGTGTAATCCATACTGAGCCTGTGAGCGTCATTGTCTGCCTCCTGAAATATATACGGAGATTTATAATATTTTCACTATACTATATATACCTTGTTTCTGGAGAAACACTACCCTTTTTCAGCTTTTTATATTATCGTGTAATACATACTGAGCCTGAGAGCGTCATTGTCTGACTCCTGAAATATATACGGAGATTTAGAACATTTTTACTATACTATATATACCTTGTATCTGCTGATACAGTATCCCTTTTTCTTATTATTATATTCTAGTGTAATCCAGACTGAGCCTGTGAGCATCAGAGTCTGCCTCATGAAATATATACAGAGATTTAGAATGTTTTTATATACCTGGTATCTGCTGATACAGTACCCTTTTTTATTATATTATTGTGTAATCCACACTGAGCCTGTGAGTGTCAGAGTCTGCGTCCTGAAATATATACGACGATTTATAATATTTTCACTATACTATATATACCTGGTATCTGCTGATACAGTACCCCTTTTTCTTATTATAATATTCTTGTGTAATCCATACTGAGCCTGTGAGCCTCTGTCTGGTACTCCGTAAATATATACGGAGATTTACAATTACCCCTACACTGTATCCAGCTGTACGTTTCTGATACAGCACCCTTTTTGCCATAATGTCCTCCTCCACCCACCACTCTAAGTGCATCATTGACAACTGGAACATTGGCCCACATGTATGATTATTTCTTGCGGATCTTTTTATATTCTTGTGTAATCCATACTGAGCCTTTGATCGTCAGTCTGCCTCCTGAAATATATACAAGATTTATAATATTTTCTCTATACTATATATACCTTGTATGTGGTGAAACAGTACCCTTTTTAGCTTTTTATATTATTGTGTAATACATACTGAGCATGAGAGCGTCAGAGTCTGCCTCCTGAAATATATATGGAGATTTATAATATTTTGACTATACTATATGTACCTGGTATCTGCTGATACAGTACCCCTTTTTCTTATTATAATATTCTTGTGGAGACCATACTGAGCCTGTGAGCGTCTGTCTGGTACTCCGTAAATATATACGGAGATTTACAATTACCCCTACACTGTATCCAGCTGTACGCTTCTGATACAGTACCATTTTGCCATAAAGTCCTCCTCCACCCACCACTCTAAGTGCATCATTCACACCTGGAACATTGGCCCACATGTGTGATTATTTCTTGCGGATCTTTTTATATTCTGGTGTAATCCATACTGAGCCTTTGAGCATCAGTCTGCCTCCTGAAATATATACCAAGATTTATAATATTTTCAGTATACTATATATACCTTGTATGTTGTGAAACAGTACCCCTTTTCAGCTTTATATATTATTGTGTAATACATACTGAGCATGAGAGCGTCAGAGTCTGCCTCCTGAAATATATACTGAGATTTAGAAAATTGTCACTATACTATATATACCTGGTATCTGCTGAATCAGTACCCCTTTTTCTTCTTATTATATTCTTGTGTAATCCAGACTGAGGCTGAGAGCATCAGTGCCTGACTCCTGAAATATATACTGAGATTTTGAATATTTTGACTATACTATATATACCTTCTATCTGGTGATACAGTACCCTTTTTCAGCTTTTTATATTGTGGTCTAATCCATACTTAGCCTGTCAACGTCTGTCTGTTACTCTGGAAATATATACGGAGATTTAAAAATTACCCCAACACTGTATACAGCTGTACGCTTCTAATACATTACCCTTTTTCTACTTTTTATATTCTGGTGTAATCCACACTGAGCCTGTGAGCATCTGTGTGTTACTCCGGAAATCTATACGGAGATTTAAAATTACCCCAACACTGTATACAACTGCACGCTTCTGATACAGTACCATATATCTGCTGGTATTTTTGGTATATTTTCAAAAACAGGAGGAAGTATGGTGGAAGAGGCCGAGGACGTGGGCGGGGGGGCCAGCTGGTACTGATGGTGGTGGTGGTGCATCTGCTGGTAATGACTAAAGCACAATAGCACCTAAGGCAGGAGGTGTTGAGCCTGCGTCATCGTCTGGCTCAAGAAGACCTTGAAGGCTCCCTTTTCTGGGAGTAGGTAAACCGCTTTTAAAGCCAGAGCATCAGGAACAGGTTTTGCCTTACATTGCCGAAACAGCCTCCAGCTCTATCGCCTCCTCTTCTGAAGTTTCAAAAAATGCAAGTATTGAGTCGTCTGTGCAGGCTCCTGGTCAGGAATAACACCTTTCCTTGTGTCGTTCACCCCCACTAAAAGTGAAGGATGCGGCAGCCCACACTTCAGATTACTCCATGGAGCTCTTTTCACATACCATGCCTGGATTATCAAGTCAAATCCTGAATTCCACAGTCCAACATTAACAAGAGATGGAGTGCACTGATGCACAGCCACTGCTAGATGATTCTGCTGGTACATTCACCCAGAGCACTACATTTCCCTCGCAGTCTGCTGAGCCTGAATGTTACATAGTTACATAGTTATTAAGGTTGAAGGAAGACTTTAAGTCCATCTAGTTCAACCCATATCCTATCCTAACCTGCCCTAACATGTTGATCCAGAGGAAGGCAAAAAAAAACCCCAAGTGGCAAACAGTAAGCTTAACATTGGGGAAAAAAATTCCTTCCCGACTCCACATACGGCAATCAGACTAGCTCCCTGGATCAACACAATATCTAGGAAACTAGTGAATATAGCCTGTAATATTATACTTTTCAAGAAAGGCATCCAGTCCCCTCTTAAATTTTAGTAAGAAATCACTCATTACAACATTAGACGGCAGAGAGTTCCATAGTCTCACTGCTCTTACAGTAAAGAATCTGCATCTGTGATTATGGCTAAACCTTCTTTCCTCCAGACGTAGAGAATGCCCCCTTGTCCCCGTCACAGGTCTAAGAGTAAAAAGATCATTAGAAAGGTCTTTGTACTGTCCCCTCATATATTTATACATTGTAATAAGATCACCCCTAAGCCTTCGTTTTTCCAAACTAAGTAACCCCAAGTGTAATAACCTGTCTTGGTATTGCAGACCCCCCAGTTCTCTAATAACCTTGGTCACTCTTCTCTGCACGTGCTCCAGTTCAGCTATGTCTTTCTTATACACCGGAGACCAGAACTGCACACAGTATTCTAAGTGTGGTCGCACCAGTGACTTGTATAGAGGTAAAATTATGTTCTCCTCATGAGCATCTATGCCTCTTTTAATGCATCCCATTATTTTATTTGCCTTGGCAGCAACTGCCTGACATTGGCCACTAAATGTGAGTTTGTCGTCCACCCATACACCCAGGTCTTTTTCAGTGACAGTTGTGCCCAGTGTTTTACAATTAAGCACATAATTATATATCTTGTTTGTTCTACCCAAGTGCATGACCTTACATTTATCCCCATTAAAGCTCATTTGCCATTTATCAGCCCAAGCTTCTAGTTTACATAAATCCTCCTGTAATATAAAATTGTCCTCCTCTGTATTTATTACCATGCAGAGTTTAGTGTCATCTGCAAATATTGAAATACTACTCTGTATGCCCCCTACAAGGTCATTAATAAATATGTTAAGAGAAGCGGCCCCAATACTGATCCCTGTGGTACCCCACTGCTAACCGTGACCGAGTCCGAGTGTGCTCCATTAATAACCACCCTTTGTTTTCTATCCATAAGCCAGTTCTTAACCCACTTACACATATTTTCCCCTATCCCCATTGTTCTCATTTTATGTATCAACCTTTTGTGTGGCACTGTATCAAAAGCTTTTGAGAAGTCCATGAACACCACGTCCAATGCATTCCCTTAGTCCAGTCCTGAACGTACCCCTTCATAAAAGCTTATCAGATTAGTCTGACAAGAATGGTCCCTCGTAAACCCATGCTGATACTGTGTCATGAGGTTATTCAGCCTCAGATACTCCAACATAGTATCCCTTAAAAAACCCTCCAGGATTTTACCCACAGTAGATGTTAAGCTCACTGGCCTATAATTTCCAGGTTCAGTTTGTGCCCCCTTTTTGAATAGTGGCACCACATTAGCTATACGCCAGTCCTGTGGTACAGACCCCGTTATAATGGAATCTTTAAAGATTAAAAATAAAGGTCTATCTATGACTGTACGTAATTCCTGCAGTACTCGGGGTGTATCCCATCTGGGCCCAGGGATTTGTCAACTTTAGCGATTTTTAGACGCCGCCGTACTTCCTGCTGGGTTAAGCAGGTGACATTTAATGGAGAAATTTTTTTATCACTGATCATGTTATCTGTCATGGGATTTTCTGGTGTAAATACAGTTGAAAAAAAGTCATTTAGCATATTGGCTTTTTCCTCATCCTCATCCACCATTTCACCCACACTATTTTTTAAGGGGACCAACACCATAATTTTTTAGTTTCTTGCTATTTATGTAGTTAAAGAATATTTTGGGATTATTTTTACTTTCTCTGGCAATGAGTCTCTCTGCCTCAATCTTTGCTGTCTTGATTTGCTTTTACAGAATTTATTCAGTCTTCTGCCTTTATTTAATGCCTCATCACTACCTACTTGCTTTAATTCACTAAACGCTTTCTTTTTGTCCCTTATTGCGCCCCTTACAGCTCTATTTAGCCATAGTGGTTTCCTCCTAATTCTAGCATGTTTATTCCCATAGGGTATATACTGTGCACAGGTCCTATTCAGGATGCTAATAAACGTCTCCCATTTTCTTTGTGTATTTTTGTGTCTCAGGATATCGTCTGTTATGTTTTGGTAGCTGAGGAGAGCAGGCAAAAACGGCAATACACCAGAGAGGTTGGAATCTACTGGATTGCAGTACCCTGACTAACCACCACAATTAAAGGCAGCCGTGGAGCGTTCCTACGTTGGTCCTAGACGCCTCGTCACAGCCTGAGAGGCTAACTACACCTAAAGATAGAATTAGGAAAGCTATCTGCCCCGGAGCAGATCCCCAAAGAACATAGGAAGCCCCCAAACATGTAAGACAAGAGGAAATACAGACACAGACAGAAAATAGTATGAGCAAACGCTGGGGTCCAATCTGCCTAGACAGAAAAGGATAGGAAGGATACTTACTGCAATTCCAAAAAACCCTAAAAAAAGCCAACGCTACTAATTGCAAAAACACCTGAGATCACACGACCTCTATCACCTAAATTAGTTCTCTGGTGTAACAAAACTAAGCCGCAGCCACAGAAAAAACTGGAAAAGACAAATGAACAAACAACAGTGGCTCCAGAGGAATCGAGAGGAGCCCAAGCACCCCGGGGAGGGGAACCCGGCCAACCCCACAGAAATGCAGAGAAAAATGCAAATGGGAAGCACAAAAACAAAAAACAGAAAATATCTTATCTGAGAGCAGGAGAAGAGGCAAGACTCAGCAAGCTTCCAAGTGAACCAGGAAACAACGTTGAGACAAGAACAATTGATCACCGACAACCATGATGGGGGGAAACCTCCCTTATATCCAGCCAGTCTGTAATTCCTGATTGCCAATCCTCAATGAATGTTCAGTACTGTTTGTAACCACCAGAGGGAGCTTCTGCTCAGAATTCATTTCTAAAAGATTCATAACAGTACCCCCCATTGAGGAGGGGTCACCGAACCCTCATTTGTGCAACCAGGTCGGTCAGGATGAGCTCTGTGATACGCACGGATCAGTCTCCTAGCATGGATGTCCGAAGCAAACACCCAAGAATTGTCCTCCTGACCATAACCTCTCCACTTAACCAAATACTGGAGTTTCGGTCTAGAAAAACGAGAATCCAATATTTTCTCAAGCACATACTCCAGATTGCCCTCAACCAAAACAGGGTCAGGGGGCGCAGCCATAGGAACCACTGGCTCGACAAACCTCTTCAATAAGGACTTGTGGAACACGTTATGGATCTTAAATGTCCCTGGAAGAAGTAAACGAAAGGAAACAGGATTAAGAATCTCCATGATCTTATAAGGTCCAATGAACCTAGGCTTAAACTTAGGAGATGCAACTCTCATAGGGATATTTCTTGAGGACAACCAGACCAAGTCCCCCACTTTAAACCGAGGACCATCAGTCCTATGCCAGTTGGCAAACCGCTGGGCCTTCTCCTGAGAGAGGGACAACCTCTCCACTACCTGGTCCCAAATCTGCGGCATACGCTCCACAACAGAGTCAACACCCGGACAGACAGAAGCCTCTGTCTGTCCTGAAGAAAATTGAGGGTGAAACCCAAAATTGCAGAAAAATGGAGACATCAAAGTGGCAGAGCTTGCCCTATTATTAAGAGCAAACTCAGCCAAAGGCAAAAAAGAGACCCAGTCATCTTGATCAGAGACACAAAGCATCTCAGATAAGTCTCCAATGTCTGGTTTGTTCTCTCAGTTTGTCCATTGGTCTGAGGATGAAAAGCAGAGGAGAAAGACAATTGAACACCAAGTTTTGAACAAAAAGTCCTCCAAAATCTGGAAACAAACTGGACTTCTCTGTCAGACACAATGTTCTCAGGAATACCGTGTAACCGAACCACGTGCTGAAGGAACAACGGCACCAATTCAGAGGAGGAAGGCAACTTAGGTAATGGCACAAGATGTATCATCTTGGAAAACCTATCACAAATCACCCAGATAACGGTCATTCTCTGAGAAACAGGGAGGTCGGAAATAAAATCCATAGAGATATGGGTCCATGGTCTCTTGGGCACAGGCAATGGAATCAACAAACCACTAGAGCGAGAGCAAGGCTTGGAGCGAGAGCAAGTCCCGCAGGACTGCACAAATTCCCTGACATCACGAGACAAGGTAGGCCACCAAAAGGACCGACTAACCAAGTCTCTGGTACCAAAAATTCCGGGATGACCGGCCAACGCGGAACAATGAATCTCAGACATCACACTCTTCTTCCACTGGTCTGGGACAAACAATTTCCCAACAGGGCAGCGCTTGGGTTTATCCTCCTGACACCCCTCCAGAGTCAGTCTCAAATTGGGCGAGATGGCGGAAAGAACTACACCCTCTTTCAAAATAACAGCAGGATCAGATAACTCAGGAGAGTCCGCAAGGAAACTCCTCGAGAGGGCATCCGCCTTAACATTCTTAGTGCCAGGAAGAAAGGAAACCACAAAATTAAAACGTGTGAAAAACAAGGCCCACCTGGCCTGTCTAGGATTAAGTCGCTTGGCTGATTCCAGATAAACCAGATTCTTATGGTCCGTGAGGACCACCACCTGATGTTTGGCTCCCTCCAACCAATGTCTCCACTCTTCAAAAGCCCACTTCATGGCCAATAACTCCCGATTACCCACGTCATAATTACGTTCAGTTGGAGAAAATTTTTCGAGAGAAAAAAGCACAATGGTTACTTTTAGAGGTCTCAGGATCTCTTTGGGACAAAACGGCACCTGCCCCAATTTCAGAGGCATCAACCTCCACCTGAAATGGCAGAGAAACATCAGACTGCCGTAGAACAGGAGCAGAAGTGAATCTCTGTTTAAGTTCCTGAAACGCAGAGACTGCCTCAGGAGGCCAATTCACCACATCAGAACCCTTTTTGGTCAAATCAGTCAATGGTTTAACAATAACAGAGAAATTACCAATACATTTACGATAAAAATTGGCAAAACCCAAGAATCTCTGAAGAGCCTTTAATGAAGTAGGTTGGACCCAATCACAGATGTCCTGAACCTTGACCGGGTCCATTTCAATAACAGATGGAGACAAAATGAATCCCAGAAATGAGATACTCTGTACGCCAAAAAGACACTTTGATCCCTTCACATACAGAGCATTCTCTCTCAAAATCTGGAACACAGTCCGAACATGTTTCACATGAGAGTCCCAGTCATTGGAAAAAATCAAGATATCATCCAAATAAACAATCAGAAAAATGATAATTACTTACCGGTAATTTGATTTTCCAGAGCCATGACAGCACCGACATGAGAGTATGGTATCCGCCCCCAGGAACAGGAAACCTGCAGCAGAGATAAAAAAAAGGGGGGCGGTGCCTCTCCCTCAGTTTGTTTCAGAGTATGCAAGGTAACCGCCAAAATTAGTCGTTATATATACACATATACTAGCATATTTACGACATCTACCTTCTTTATATATCAATTTATACATGCCTTTTTTTTTTTTTTTTTTTGTGAGTCACACAACCATCACCAAGATAGGGCGGGAATTAATACGGTGCTGTCATGGCTCTGGAAAATCAAATTACCGGTAAGTAATTATCATTTTTTCCCTTCCCCATGACAGCACCGACATGAGAGGAAGAAATAGAAGAGCCTCCTAGGGTGGGACAACAGCAGATAACACCTTTCTACCAAAGGCTAAATTCGAGAGACCTAAATCTAGCCTATAATGACGAAAAAAGGTGGAGGGTGACGACCATACCGCTGCCCTGCAAATCTGTTCTATTGACGCATTTGCCCGTTCGGCCCAAGATGTCGCCACAGCCCTTGTGGAGTGAGCCGTTACACCCAGTGGGGGAGTCTGACCTGATGAAGAATAAGAAAGTGAGATAGCCATGCGCAGCCACCGTGCAATTGTAGCTTTTGAAGCTTTTTTACCCCTGTTTATCCCCTGGAAGGATACAAAAAGGGCTGACGACTGTCGCCAAGATTTTGAAACTTCTATATATTGAAGTAGGCAACGTCTTACATCTAAACAATGAAAGTTTTGCTCTCCCTGGGATTTTGGGTTGGCACAAAACGAGGGCAAAATTATCTCTTGGTCCCTGTGAAATTTTGTATTAACCTTCGGGAGGAAGGCTGGGTCAGTTCTTATGATCACTCTGTCATCCATAAAGGTAGTATATGGGGGATTTACAGAGATAGCTTGCAGCTCGCTAACTCGCCGAGCTGACGTCAGGGCAACCAAGAGTACTGTTTTTAGTGTTAGAGCCTTTATCAAAATAGATGAGATAGGCTCAAACGGGTTTGTAGTTAATGCATTTAATACTAAATTGAGATCCCAGGGAGTCACCTTAGGTACAAATTTCGAGGGTCTGGCTGAAAAGGAGGCCCGAATGAACCTATAGATCCATGGGTGGTCAGTCAGTTTTTTGTCAAATAGCGCACCTAGTGCCGAGACTTGCACCTTTAGGGTGCTTGTGGACAACCCTCTTTCCAGGCTTTTTTGTAGAAATTCTAGGATCTCCGTCATCGGGACCATCTGGACTGTCTCTGAAAACCTTCGTCCTGAGAAGTCTAAGAATTTTTGCCAGATCTTATAATATTTGGCAGAGTTGACTTTTTTCCTACTAGTGAGCAAGGTGGTCACCAAGGGTCCTGAGAACCCTTTTGCTAATAGGAGTCCCCTCTCAAGTTCCAGGCAGTGAGGTGTAGACTGTGCACCTGAGGATGTTCCACTGGTCCCTGGTGTAGTAGATTCGGAACATCGGGTAAGATCCATGGGTCCGAGGCAGACATGCGTGTGAGCCATGTGAACCACGTTCTCTTCGGCCAGAAGGGCGCTATAAGAATTACCCGGCTCTTGTCTTCCCGTATTTTCCTCAGGACTACTGGTATTAGGGGAAATGGTGGATAGGCATATGGCAGTTTGAATTTCCAGCGGTGTAGCAGCGCATCTACTCCTTCTGGTTGTTCTCTCGGGTTCAGGGAGTAGAATCTGTTTACTTTTCGATTTCCTTTTGTAGCGAACAGGTCCACTTCTGGCCTGCCCCAGCTGGCACAAATTTTCCCAAATATGTCCTGATTTAGGGACCATTCTCCTTGGTGCAGTACATGCCGACTTAGGAAATCTGCCACCATATTGTCTGTCCCTTTTAAGTGTGTGCTTGACAGGGATAACAGGTTGTTTTCTGCCCATGTGAATAACTTTCTTGCTTCCGCCATCAGGGATGGTGATCTTGTACCTCCCTGTCGATTTATGTAGGCTACTCTCGTGTTGTTGTCTGACAGTATTGTGACGTGTCTTCCTTGTACCTCTTTTTCCATCTGAAAAAGTGCCAGCCTCACCGCTGTTAGCTCTTTCAAATTGGAGGATGTTTCCCTCATTGAGGTTTCCCATTGGCCTTGTACAAGCCGTCCTGTTAGATGTGCTCCCCATCCTGAGGGACTTGCATCTGTGGTCAATATCACTTGGTTGTGAATTGACCAGGGCACAGCTCTTTTTAGGTTTCCGGGTTGTAGCCACTATTCCAATGAGCTGAAGACCTGTGACGTTAGGGTGAATCGTCGATTTAAGCTGGTCGGATCTTTTGCCTGCTCGGCTAAGATTTGTTTTTGCAGGTCTCTTGTGTGGCTTTGTGCCCACTGGACCGCTGGTATTGTTGCTGTTAATGTTCCCAACAACGACATTGCTTGTCGGATTGTTATGGCCCTGCTCGACCTCAACTGTTGTATCTTGTGTTGAATGGAGTCTATTTTCCTGTCTGGGAGGACACATTGCTGTTTGCAGGAATCTAACAGTATTCCCAAAAATTCTTGTTTTCTGGCTGGGATTAGCTTTGATTTTTTCTCGTTTATTATCCAGCCTAAGCTGGTTAGGATTTCTAGCATCCTTGTTATTGCCTTCCTGCATTCTCCTTCGGTATTTGCTATTACTAGGAAGTCGTCCAAATAGGGTACCAGTAATATGTCTTCTTTCCTCACAAAAGATGCCACTTCTGAAATTAATTTTGTGAATATACGGGGTGCCACCGATATCCCGAAGGGAAGACATTGGTACTGCAGATGCGTAGGGACCTGTGCAATCTGTACCAACAATCTTAGATATTTTTGGTGTTCTTCCCAGATTGGTACATGGTAGTATGCATCTGTCAGATCGATCACTGCCATGTAGCAGCCTGGTTCGAGCAGCTTCACTGTTGATCTTAATGTCTCCATTTTGAACTTCTCTACTCGGATGTATTGGTTTAATGCTTTCAAATTGAATATTACTCTCAGGGAGCCGTCTGGTTTTGGAGTAAGAAACAGGGTATTGTAGAACCCTTCTCCTACTTGGTGACTTGGTACTTCCACTAACACTTTATTTTCCATAAGGAGGGTGATTTCTTTTTCCATTGTGGCTTGGTTCTTCTTGGCGACCTGAGTTATCTTTAGTCGCTGTGGCGGGAGGTTGAGAAAACTTAGTCGTAGGCCTTCGGATAGTAGATTGGTTTCCCACCGTGAGGCGGGCAATGTTTCCCACTGATGTACAAATTTTCTCAGTCTTCCTCCCACCGGAGTCTTGGCGTCATTGACGTTTAGTATCTGATCTGGGAGGGCCTTTGAAGAGGAATCCTTTCTCCTTTCTCTCCCCAAGGTCTGATAGACCTCTCATCTGGTCGACTTCTGCCCCCTCTATTCCTTGCTCCACGAAAGGACGAGCGAGCATCAATCCAACGACGTCTTGAAACAGGCGGTAGCGGAAATCGTTTCTTCTTATCCGATGCTTTTTCCAATATCTCATCCAATGTTTTTCCAAACAGGTATTGCCCCTCACAGGGAATTGCGCAGAGTTTTACTTTCGACTGGAAGTCTGCCGTCCAATTTTTCAGCCATAATGCCTTGCGACCTGAATTAGAGAGAGCACATGCACGGGCGGCACCTCGCACGGAATCCACCGCTGCATCTGCTAAGAACCCTGCCGCTTTTTGTAGTGATGGTATTACGTCCAATAGTTCCTCTCTTGGGCACTTATTCTTAATCTGCTCACTGAGCTCTTCCAACCATTTGACCATGGCCCTAGCGGTGCAAGTGGCGGCTACCCCCGGTTTAATTGACCAGGCCGATGCTTCCCATGCAGATTTTAAAAAAGCATCCGCTTTTTTTATCAAGGGGGTCTCTCAAGGCCCCATGTCCTCGAATGGTAACGCTATTCCTTTAGATGTACTAGCAATGGCGGCATCTAGTTTAGGGGCTTTTTCCCATTCCCCACAAATTTCCTCATCAAACGGATATTTCCGTTTTAATGCTTGTGGAACAGACATCTTCTTATTGGGTTTCTTCCACTCTCTTTTAATCAATTTTAATAGATTTTCATGGAAGGGAAAAACTTTACGTTTTTTCCCCTCTAAATTACTGAACATACAGTCTTGTACTGACAGATGCTCTTTTGGCGTCTCAACCCCCATGGTAGATCTAACCAATTTTAATAATTTTCCAATGTCCTCAGACAAAAAATAAGGGCGACCATATTCCTCGTCTGAGGAATCTTGGTCTGAGCTTCCAGAGAGTCTTATCTCTGTCGGTTCGCCATCCGATTCTATGTCACTTTGTTCCGTAGGAGGGGGGGGAGGAGGGCCTGAACTGACTGGCGTGTGCTGTTTTAACTCCTGTTTAACTGTTGTCTTTACTTCCTGACGGATGACGGCTCTAATATCCTGTAACAGGGACGGTGATTCCTCCGCTACCATTTTCTGCACACATGAGCGGCACAGCCGCTTATCGTAATCTCTGGGAAGCGTTTTTTTTACACAAAGCACACACTTTGTTTTTTTGTTTGGCCGTAGCTTTCCTGCCCTAGGGAGAGGGGAACAGGATAAAGGCCATCACTATATGTTTCTTCGCCTTACAAAGGCACTCACCCACCGACCCCCTGGTACCACAGCGGTCTGCTGGCCTTCCTCCTCTGGCACGCGCTCCTCATCTGCGGCCTCCATTGCTCCAGTCGAGCTGACCAGCGATTTCCTGCCCTCAGGCAGGTTATATATGCGAGGGGGGGTTCAGGGGGGAGAGCGGTGTGCGCTCCTCTGGAGCGACTTCCGCCCGGAAGTGTTCAGCACACCGCTTCTCCCGGCGTGCAGCGTCACTTCCGGTTCGACCGGAAGCCGCCCCACTCAGTCGGCGCCAGCGTCTTGGTGGACACGCCTCCCCGGCTCTGCCTCCTGCCCGGAGCGACCGCCGGAGAGTCCACCGGGGGCGAGACGCGGCCAGGCAGCCCCCAAGACGCCGGGATGAAGAGCGCGCGCTGCCACTCTCAGCTGCGATGCCTCCCCTCAGGACCTCGGTCTCCAGACCGGCCATTCAGAGGAAGATTCCCCTACAGGTACTCTGTCCCACAGGCATCCACCTGCAGGAACAGGAAACCAAAACTGAGGGAGAGGTACCACCCCCCTTCTTTTATCTCTGCTGCAGGTTTCCTGTTCCTGGGGGCGGATACCATACTCTCATGTCGGTGCTGTCATGGGGAAGGGAAAATTTATCCACAAAATCCCTGAAAATGTCATTCATGAAGGACTGGAAGACGGAAGGAGCATTAGTGAGCCCAAAGGGCATCACTAGGTACTCAAAATGCCCCTCTGAGGTATTAAACGCCGTCTTCCATTCATCCCCGTGCTTAATGCGAATAAGGTTATACGCCCCCCTGAGGTCAAGCTTGGTAAACCAAGTAGCACTTTTCACCCTGGAAAACAGGTCAGAAATCAAGGGTAACGGATATTGATATTTCACAGTGATATTGTTCAATCAAGAGACGATAATCAATACACGGCCTTAATGAACCATCCTTTTTGGCCACAAAGAAAAAAACAGCACCCAAGGGTGAAGAGGATGGTCTGATATGACCCTTCTCCAATGACTCCTTGATATAAGACCGCATAGCGTCATGTTCAGGTACAGACAAGTTAAAAAGGCGACCTTTAGGAAATTTACTACCAGGCACTAATTCAATAGCGCAGTCATAGCTCCTATGGGGGGCAAGGATGCAGATTTACTTTCACTAAACACATCAGAAAAATCAAAAAGTCAGGCACATCTTGAGACTGGGGAGAGGCAGAAAAAACAGGAGTGTTGGCTTTAACACATTGGCAGCCCCAACTGGTTACAGACACAGATTTCCAATCCAACACAGGATTATGAGACTGCAACCAAGGGAAACCTAGTACAATAATGTCATGCAGATTATACAGCACCAAAAATTTGCAACTCTCCTGATGATCAGGTTCAACCCTCATTATCACCTGAGTAGAGAACTGGGGTTTATTCTCAGTCAAAGGGGTAGAATCAATCCCCAGTAGGGGAATAGACTTCCGTAGGGGTATCAAGGGAAACCCACAACGTTTAGCAAAATCAAAATCCATCAGGTTAATAGCTGCTCCTGAATCAACAAAAGCCTGAGCAGAAAATGTGGACAGGGAGCAAATCAGGGTAAACGTCAACAGAAATTTAGTCTGAACACTACCCAAGACAACTGAGCGTGCAAAACGTCTTCCCCGCTTAGGGCAGAATGAAATAGCATGAGAGGCATCACCACAGTAGAAACATAACCCATTGCGTTTTTGAAACTCATGACGCTGTGCCCCAGAAGCCACTCCATCACACTGCATGGGCTCAGAAGCTGGTTCACAAGGCAACACTATTCCACGCATACCTCTACGCTCACGCAAACGTCTGTCAATTTGAATCGCTAATGACTAGAGTTGAGCATTCCGATACCGCAAGTATCGGGTATCGGCCGATATTCGCTGTATCGGACTTTAGATACTTAGTTCCGATATTTTCCATATATCGTATACCGGAATCGGAAGTTCCCATAATTCTTTGAGAGGCAATGTGATTTTAGTCAGCCAATGAGGAATCCTAAGAAGTGTGGGCACATCCTGTACTGCTGCGGTCATGTTAACTAATGGCATGGCTGTGATTGGATGCTGAAATGATGTCAGAATGCACTATAAAAGGCGCCGCCGCCATTTTAGCGTCACTGTGCTGTGAATTCAGTTAAGGACAGAACGCTGCTCTGCTGACTCTGAGGGACAGTTAGAGATTGCGATTTTGTGTACTGTGCTTTAGGCAGGCTAGTTTAACAACCGCTGTGTAAAGCTTCCTTTAGCCTTGCAGTGTTGTTTTCACAGCTCTGCAAGGTCTGTGTGTGAGTGCAGGTGACGCGCTGCAGTTTGCTCTGCATCCAACGCTGTTTGTAGGCATCTGCACGTGTCACTCACAGACTCTTTTTTTTTTTTCTTTAGTGTAATTCTTGCAGCTCCATTCAATTGAAATTATAGTGTGACGTGCTTCCATCCGTATCCAATACATTGGTTGCAAACACTAGAGAAGTCCACAAAGGAGCCTTTCAAAGATAGTGACCAGTTGTGTGCACTGCAGTGTTCACTCTAGTCTGTGATATATATTTTTTTTGGTGAGTGCAGATCACGCTCCAGTTAGTTCTTAAACCACTGCTGGTTATAGTCTGCTGAACGTGTGTCACTGCCTCATCCTTGTCATTTTTCTATAATTGTTGCTGCTCCATTCTATTTAAAATAACTCCAATCTATTAGTGTGACGCGCTTCCATCCGTATCCAATACATTGGTTGCAAACACTATAGAAGTCCACAAAGGAGCCTTTCACAGATAGTGACCAGTTGTGTGCACTGCAGTGTTCACTCTAGTCTGTGATATTTTTTTTTTTTGCTGAGTGCAGATCACGCTCCAGTTAGTTCTTAAACCACTGCTGGTTACAGTCTGCTGAACGTGTGTCACTGCCTCATCCTTGTCATTTTTCTATAATTGTTGCTGCTCCATTCTATTTAAAATAACCCCAATCTATTAGTGTGACGCGCTTCCATCCGTATACAATACATTGGTTGCAAACACTATAGAAGTCCACAAAGGAGCCTTTCACAGATAGTGACCAGTTGTGTGCACTGCAGTGTTCACTCTAGTCTGTGATATATTTTTTTTTTGCTGAGTGCAGATCACGCTCCAGTTAGTTCTTAAACCACTGCTGGTTATAGTCTGCTGAACGTGTGTCACTGCCTCATCCTTGTCATTTTTCTATAATTGTTGCTGCTCCATTCTATTTAAAATAACTCCAATCTATTAGTGTGACGCGCTTCCATCCGTATACAATACATTGGTTGCAAACACTATAGAAGTCCACAAAGGAGCCTTTCACAGATAGTGACCAGTTGTGTGCACTGCAGTGTTCACTCTAGTCTGTGATATTTTTTTTTTTTGCTGAGTGCAGATCACGCTCCAGTTAGTTCTTAAACCACTGCTGGTTATAGTATGCTGAACGTGTGTCACTGCCTCATCCTTGTCATTTTTCTATAATTGTTGCTGCTCCATTCTATTTAAAATAACTCCAATCTATTAGTGTGACGCGCTTCCATCCGTATAAAATACATTGGTTGCAAACACTATAGAAGTCCACAAAGGAGCCTTTCACAGATAGTGACCAGTTGTGTGCACTACAGTGTTCACTCTAGTCTGTGATAATTTTTTTTTTTGTTGAGTGCAGATCACGCTCCAGTTTAGTTCTTAAACCACTGCTGGTTATAGTCTGCTGAACGTGTGTCACTGCCTCATCCTTGTCATTTTTCTATAATTGTTGCTGCTCCATTCTATTTAAAATAACTCCAATCTATTAGTGTGACGCGCTTCCATCCGTATACAATACATTGGTTGCAAACACTATAGAAGTCCACAAAGGAGCCTTTCACAGATAGTGACCAGTTGTGTGCACTGCAGTGTTCACTCTAGTCTGTGATATATTTTTTTTTTGCTGAGTGCAGATCACGCTCCAGTTAGTTCTTAAACCACTGCTGGTTATGGTCTGCTGAACGTGTGTCACTGCCTCATCCTTGTCATTTTTCTATAATTGTTGCTGCTCCATTCTATTTAAAATAACTCCAATCTATTAGTGTGACGCTCTTCCATCCGTATCCAATACATTGGTTTTCAACACTATAGAAGTCCACAAAGGAGCCTTTCACAGATAGTGACCAGTTGTGTGCACTGCAGTGTTCACTCTAGTCTGTGATATATTTTTTTTTTTGCTGAGTGCAGATCACGCTCCAGTTAGTTCTTAAACCACTGCTGGTTATAGTCTGCTGAACGTGTGTCACTGCCTCATCCTTGTCATTTTTCTATAATTGTTGCTGCTCCATTCTATTTAAAATAACTCCAATCTATTAGTGTGACGCGCTTCCATCCGTATACAATACATTGGTTGCAAACACTATAGAAGTACACAAAGGGGCCTTTCACAGCTAGTGAACAGTTGTCTGCAGTGTTCACTGCAGTCTCTGCGGAATAACAACACTTAGGCCTTTTAACTTTTCTGACTTTCTTTATCAATCTACCAAGATGAAGAAGGCAGGGAGTAAGGCACGTGGTTGTGGCCGTGGAGTTTCAGCAGGGAGAGGACGTGGGGATTCTGTGGCTGCTGCCGCCCCCAGTGACACAGCATCCACCAGTTTTCCCCGTGAGCGTTCCTTTATGTGCAGTTTTGTAGGAGCTCGGCGTACCCCCTGCTTCGGGAAGAACAAATTGAAGCCGTTGTTGGTTGGATGGCAGCCAATGCATCGACTTCAATTGCTTCCACCTCCTCTCAGGACCACAACACTGTTGAGCAACCATCTGTCTGTTCACCGCCTGTCAAATTGTCCAGGCACTCAGAGACTTCTGAACTGGAGCCAGCTGAGTCTCTGCTTCTGTTCTCAGAATCTGTTGGCTTGCAAACAGGGGCCCAGCCAAGCGCATTCTGGAATGTGAAGAAGAGGGAGTATGCAGTGATGCGCAACAGCTGTGTCTCTCTGAATCAGAAGAGGCGGGTGAGCCAGTGCCGATGGTCAGCACACCGCAGAACGCATCTGATGATGATGAGACTCAGGTGCCAGTTTCTGTTGAGCATGGTGCTGGCCAGACCACCCAACAGCAGCAGGGGTTGGAAGAGGGTAGTGGAGATGATGAGGTCCAAGACCCAACATGGCGTGAGGGACAGGAAGGTGGTGGGAGCAGCTGTGAGGATGAGATTGTCCCAACAGTACAAACAGGAGGGAGAGGTAGGCTGCAGACTCGGTTGCCTGTAGCCTCCAGTTTGGCACCTGTTGGGAGCAGTTCTCTTCCAAAAGTCAAAATGGGCGCTCCCAGGACTTGCACTGTGTGGTCCTTTTTTGACAGACTTGCAGATGATATTTGCTATGTTAAATGCAAGCTGTGTAAGCAAAAAGTAAAAAGAGGTAAAAAT
>JARQOD010000002.1:347931838-347975782 GCA_033576555.1 Oophaga sylvatica
AAAAGCAGAAAAAGACTTATCTGTTAGCAGGAGAAGCAGACACGAAACAGCAGGCTACAAGGGAAACTGGAATGAAGGATTCAGACCAGAACAATTGATCACCGGCAACCCTGATGGGAAAATGACTCCCTTATATAAGACCAGTCAGTAACACCTGATTCCCAGTCCTCACAATCTTCACTAGCACTGCTAGTAACCACCAGAGGGAGCCTCTGCTCAGAACTCATCTCAAACCCATTCACAACAGTACCCCCCCCTTGAGGAGGGGTCACCGAACCCTCATTTGAGCAACCAGGTCGGTCAGGATGAGTTCTATGATAAGCACGGATAAGTCTCCTAGCATGGATGTCCGAAGCAAACACCCAAGAATTGTCTTCCTGACCATAACCTCTCCATTTAACCAAATACTGGAGTTTCCGTCTAGAAAAACGAGAATCCAATATTTTCTCAACCACATACTCCAGATTGCCCTCAACCAAAACAGGGTCAGGAGGCACAGCAGCAGGAACCACTGGCTCAACAAACCTCTTCAACAAGGACTTGTGGAACACGTTATGGATCTTAAATGTCCCTGGAAGAAGCAAACGAAAAGAAACAGGATTAATAATCTCCATGATCTTATAAGGTCCAATGAACCTAGGCTTAAATTTAGGAGATGCTACTCTCATAGGAATATTCTTTGAGGACAATCAGACCAAGTCCCCCACTTAAAACCGAGGACCTTCAGTCCTATGCCGGTTAGCAAACCGCTGGGCCTTCTCCTGAGAGAGGGACAACCTCTCCACTACCTGGTCCCAAATCTGTTGCATACGCTCCACAACAGAGTCAACACCTGGACAGACAGAAGCTTCCGTCTGTCCTGAAGAAAATCGAGGGTGAAACCCAGAATTACAGAAAAACGGAGACATCAAAGTGGCAGAGCTAGCCCTATTATTAAGAGCAAACTCAGCCAAAGGCAAAAAAGAGACCCAGTCATCCTGATCAGCAGACACAAAGCATCTTAGATAAGTCTCCAATGTCTGGTTTGTTCTCTCAGTTTGACCATTGGTCTGAGGATGAAATGCCGAGGAGAAAGACAATTGAACACCCAGTTTAGAACAAAAAGTCCTCCAAAATCTGGAAACAAACTGGACTCCTCTGTCAGACACAATGTTCTCAGGAATGCCGTGTAAACGAACCACGTGCTGAAGGAACAACGGCACCAATTCAGAGGAGGAAGGCAACTTAGGTAATGGCACAAGATGTATCATTTTGGAAAACCTATCACAAATTACCCAAATGGTGGTCATTCTCTGAGAAACAGGAAGATCGGAAATGAAATCCATAGAGATATGGGTCCATGGTCTCTTGGGCACAGGCAATGGCATCAACAAACCACTAGAGCGAGAGCAAGGCTTGGAGCGAGAGCAAGTCCCGCAGGACTGCACAAATTCCCTGACATCGCGAGACAAGGTAGGCCACCAAAAGGACCGACTAACCAAGTCTCTGGTACCAAAAATTCCGGGATGCCCAGCCAATGCGGAACAATGAATCTCAGACATCACACTCTTTTTCCATTGGTCCGGGACAAACAATTTTCCAACAGGGCAGCGGTCGGGCCTATCCTCCTGACACCCCTCCAGAGCAAGTCTCAAATTGGGCGAGATGGCGGAAAGAACTACACCCTCCTTCAAAATAACAGAAGGATCAGATAACTCAGGAGAGTCCGCAAGGAAACTCCTCGAGAGGGCATCCGCCTTAACATTCTTAGTGCCAGGAAGAAAGGAAACCACAAAATTAAAACGTGTGAAAAACAAGGCCCACCTGGCCTGTCTAGGATTGAGTCGCTTGGCAGATTCCAGATAGACCAGATTCTTATGGTCCGTAAGGACCACCACCTGATGTTTGGCTCCCTCCAGCCAATGTCTCCACTCTTCAAAAGCCCACTTCATGGCCAATAACTCCCGATTACCCACGTCATAATTACGTTCAGTAGGAGAAAATTTTCGAGAGAAAAAGGCACAAGGGTTACTTTTAGAGGTCTCTGGATCTTTTTGGGACAAAACGGCACCTGCCCCAATTTCAGAGGCATCAACCTCCACCTGAAATGGCAGAGAAACATCAGGCTGCCGTAGAACAGGAGCAGAAGTGAATCTCTGCTTAAGTTCCTGAAATGCAGAGACTGCCTCAGGAGGCCAATTCACCACATCAGAACCCTTTCTGGTCAAATCAGTTAATGGTTTAACAATAACCGAGAAATTACCAATAAATTTATGATAAAAATTGGCAAAACCCAAAAATCTCTGAAGAGCCTTTAATGAAGTAGGTTGGACCCAATCACAGATGGCCTGAACCTTGACCGGGTCCATTTCAATAACAGATGGGGACAAAATGAATCCCAGAAATGAGATCTTCTGTACGCCAAAAAGACACTTTGATCCCTTCACATACAGAGCATTCTCTCTCAAAATCTGGAATACAGTTCGAACATGTTTCACATGAGAGTCCCAGTCATTAGAAAAAATCAAGATATCATCCAAATAATCAATCAGAAATTTGTCCACAAAATCCCTGAAAATGTCATTCATGAAGGACTGGAAGACGGAAGGAGCATTAGTGAGCCCAAAGGGCATCACTAGGTACTCAAAATGCCCTTCGGGGGTATTGAATGCCGTCTTCCATTCATCCCCGTGCTTAATGCGAATAAGGTTATACGCCCCCCTGAGGTCAAGCTTGGTAAACCAAGTAGCGTTTTTCACCCTGGAAAACAGGTCAGAAATCAAGGGTAACGGGTATTGATATTTCACAGTAATATTGTTCAAGAGACGATAATCAATACACGGCCTTAATGAACCATCTTTTTTGGCCACAAAGAAAAAACCGGCACCTAAGGGTGAAGAGGATGGTCTGATATGACCCTTCTCCAATGATTCCTTGATATAAGACCGCATAGCGTCATGTTCAGGTACAGACAAGTTAAAAAGGCGACCTTTAGGGAATTTACTACCCGGCACTAATTCAATAGCGCAGTCATAGCTCCTATGGGAGGTAAGGATGCAGATTTACTTTCGCTAAACACATCAGAAAAATCAAACAAAAAGTCAGGAACATCCTGAGCCTGGGGGGAGGCAGAAAAAACAGGAGTGTTGGTATTAACACATTGGCAGCCCCAACTGGTTACAGACACAGATTTCCAATCCAAAACAGGATTATGAGACTGTAACCAAGGGAAACCCAGCACGATAATGTCATGCAGATTATATAGAACCAAAAATTTGCAGCACTCCTGGTGATCAGGTTCAACCCTCATTATCACCTGAGTAGAAAACTGGGGTTTATTATCAGCCAAAGGGGTAGAATCGATCCCTAGTAGAGGAATAGACTTCTGTAGGGGTATCAAGGGAAACCCACAACGTTTAGCAAAATCATAATCCATCAGGTTAATAGCTGCTCCAGAATCAACGAAAGCCTGAGCAGAAAATGAGGACAGAGAGCATATCAGAGTGACAGTTAATAAAAACTTAGTCTGAACACTACCCAAGACAACTGAGCGTGCAAAACGTCTACCCCGCTTAGGGCAGACTGAAATAGCATGAGAGGCATCACCACAGTAGAAACATAACCCATTGCGCTTTCGAAACTCATGACGCTGTGCCCCAGACACCACTCCATCACACTGCATGGGCTCAGAAGCTGGCTCACAAGGCAACACCACTCCACGCATACTTCTCCGCTCACGCAAACGTCTGTCAATTTGAATCGCTAATGACATAGAATCATTGAGACCAGAGGGGACAGGGAATCCCACCATAACATCCTTTACATTATCCGACAGACCCTTCCGGAAAAGGGCCGCCAAAGCGTCGTCATTCCATTTGGTCAGGACTGCCCACCTACGGAATCTCTGACAGTACAACTCAGCGTCATCAAGCCCCTGATTTAATGCCAACAAGGCTTTTTCAGCTTGATCAGTGACATTAGGCTCATCGTACAATAACCCCAAAGCCTGAAAAAATGCATCAACATCACTCAAAACAGGATCCCCAGGTATCAGGGAAAAAGCCCAATCCTGAGGATCGCCGCGCAGGAGAGAGATGATAATTTGAACCTGCTGCGCTGCGTTTCCTGAGGACTTAGATTTTAAGACAAAAAACAATTTACAATTATTTTTGAAATTCTGAAACTTAGCTCGATCCCCTAAAAACAAATCTGGCATGGGGATCCTAGGTTCCACAACAGGCAACCTAGCAAGATATGCAGCAATACTCTGAACCTCAGTGGCAAGCTGATCCACACGGCCAGACAACTGTGCAAACTCCATTGGGAGAAAAGATCCTCCCCAGCACCCAGAGATACAGAGGGAAAAAAAAAAAAAAAAAAATGCAACAAACAGAAAAATATCTCTGACAACTCTGACAACCTTTCTTCCTTCACAATATTTTTTCCCTTCTGTGAGTACCATACAATTTATGGGCCGGTGATACTGTTATGTTTCGGTAGCTGAGGAGTGCAGGTAAAAAAGGAAATACACCAGAGCAGTTGGAATCTATGAGATTGCAGTACCCTGACTAACCACCGCAACTAGAGGCAGCCGTGGAGCGTTCCTACGTTGGTCCTAGACGCCTCGTCACAGCCTGAGAAACTAACTACACCTAAAGACAGAAATAGGAAAGCTATCTGCCCCGGAGCAGAACCCCAAAGATAATAGAAAGCCCCCAAACATGTAATGGCGGTTAGACAAGAGGAAATACTGACACAGAAAGAAAATAGAATGAGCAAACGCTGGGCCCAAACTATCTAAATAGAAAAGGACAGGAAGGGTACTTACTGCAATCTCAGAAAACCCTGAAAAACACCAACTCTACTAATTTCAAAATCACCTGAGATCACACGACCTCTACCACCTAAATTAGTTCTCTGGTGTAACAAAATCAAAACAGCAGCCACTGAAAAAACTGGAAAAAGCAAAAGTACAAAACTCAGTGGCTGAACTAAACAGAGAGGGCAAAAGCCCCCGGAGGGGACCCAGAAGGCCCCCAAAGAAGTGCAGGACAAAATGCAAAAATATAGCAAAAACACAAAAGCAGAAAAAGACTTATCTGTTAGCAGGAGAAGCAGACACGACACAGCAGGCTACAAGGGAAACTGGAATGAAGGATTCAGACCAGAACAATTGATCACCGGCAACCCTGATGGGAAAATGACTCCCTTATATAAGACCAGTCAGTAACACCTGATTCCCAGTCCTCACAATCTTCACTAGCACCGCTAGTAACCACCAGAGGGAGCCTCTGCTCAGAACTCATCTCAAACCCATTCACAACACAGAAGATCTCCGGCGGTCACGGGCTGGACTGCTTCATGGCCGCCATCATCTTTCCCCGGCGGTCACATGCAGTTTCTCGCGATAACTGCAGTGACTGCTGGGTAATCCCGGCCGTAAAGCAGTCAGTCCGATGACGTCACCACCGGGGAAGCAGGTAATCAGCTGTGCTGCGTTGCGATGACAGGCTCTGCCTGTCATTGCGATGTAGCAGAGCTGGATCGTCGTGGGACTGTCGTTACTATGGACTGCGTCGGACAGGTGGTATACTGTTGGTTTGTTTTTTTTCTTTTTTTACAGGAGATCGATGGCGTCGCAGGAATGAGTGTATAATAAAATTAATGAAAACTGTGTTGTCTCTTTTATTTCATTAAAATACTTTTTTCTTGCTTTGTCTTTTTTTTATACATTTAATAACTTTGGGATTAATAATGGATCGGTGTCTTATTGACACCTCTCCATTATTAACCGGGCTTATTGTCACCGTGCAATCAACGGTGACATTAACCCCTTATTACCCCACTTGCCACCGCTACAGGGCAGTGGGAAGAGCCGGGTAAAGTGCCACAATTGGCACATCTTTTGATGCGCCAAATGTGGGGCTGATGTAGCCTGGTATTATCAGGCTGTTGAGGGCTAAAATCCATGGGCCTTGACAGTCTTTTAATACCAGGCCGCAGCAGTCTGCATTTTACTTGGCTGGTTAACAAAAATAGGGGGACCCCTACGCCGTTTTTTTTTTCGAGGGGATCCCCTATTTTTGTTAACCAGCCAAGCTAAGCAGACTGCTGTGGCCTGGTATTATCAGGCTTGCAAGGTCCATGGATCTTGGCTCCTTAACAGCCTGAAAATCCAGGCCTCAGCGGTCTGCTTCATCTGGCTGGTTAACAAAAATAGGGGGGACCCCACGCCAATTTTTTTTGAGGGGATCCCCTATTTTTGTTAATCAGCCAAGATATGCAGACTGCTGTGGCCTGGTATTATCAGGCTGGCAAGGTCCATGGATCTTGGCTCCTTAACAGCCTGAAAATCCAGGCCTCAGCGGTCTGCTTCATCTGGCTGGTTAACAAAAATAGGGGGACCCCACGCCATTTTTTTTTTCGAAGGGAACCCCTATTTTTGTTAATCAGTTCCCTCTGACGTCACTGATGGTGTCCCTGGCTGACCTGAAGTGAAAGTGGAAAGCAATCAATTAAGCTTTCCACTTCCTCTCCTGTCAGCCAGGAGAGGAGCTCATTCATTTGGGGGTTTACTGTGAGGCTGCAGCATTAGCTGCGGTCCCTGCAGTAAACATTAACCCTTTCTGAAGGATTACACCGTGGGACCTGACTATGCATGGGATAGGTAAGAATAATTTTGCTTTATTATTTTATTTTTATTACAGGAAATGGTTTTAGCAGGTAAATAAAATATGGTCAAAAACTGTGTGATTATTTCATTAAACTTCTTTTTTATTAAAGTGTGTGTGTTTGATTTTTCTTTCATACAATAGGATTAATAATTGATAGTTGTCTAATTGACAGCTCTCAATTATTAACCTGGCTTAAAGTGACCTTTCAATTGCAAGGTCATTTTAACCCCTTATTAACCCATTCGCCACCATTACAGGGCAATGGGAATAGACGGGCAAAGTGCCAGAAAGGGCAAATCTAATTAGAGATTTGCCCTTTCTGGGGTGTCTGGGGGCAGATGTTAGTAGCCGGGGGGGGGCAAAAATAATGGTCCCTCTCTGGGCTATTATTATCTGCCCCCACTCACTGGCTTTGTCTGTCTGGTTGCGAAAATAGGGCGGGAGCCCACACATTTTTTTTCAGCAATTTTACACCTCATATATATATATACATGTCATTGAGTTTGTGACACATATATATATATATATTTATAGTTCATACACTTCTACATAGTATAATAGCCGCTAATTCAATTGACGGCTTTTGTGAAAATGCAGAACCCGACATGAAATGACACTTGGTGTACATAGGGTTAACCATGTCTTTTCATGTCCTTTGCTATCTGATTTGCACAAACAATTACATCAGTCTATGTGTGCAAAATTTCACACCTGTAGGGGTTAATTAAAGGTGTAAATTCGTAGCAAAAAGTCCGTTTTTTTTACAACGAATTTACACCTTTAATTAACCCCTACAGGTGTGAAATTTTGCACACATAGACTGATGTAATTGCTTGTGCAAATCAGATTGCAAACGACATGAAAAGACATGGTTAACCCTATGTACACCAAGTGTCATTTCATGTCGGGTGCTTCTTTCTTTTCATAGAAGCCGGCTTCACCCGGCAATTGAATCAGAGGATATTTTACTATGTAGAAGTGTATAAACTATACATATATGTATATATATATGTCACAATGACATGTATATATATATATATATATATGTATTCTATGTGTGTATATTTAGTGTTTACAAGGAAATAAAGGTTTTTTTTAGTTGCGATATTTTGTTCCCATAGACTTACATGGGACTTCCGGTATCGGAATCGGATATCGGCGATATTTAGTGATATCGGCGATGCCATTCCGATCCGATATTTTTAGATATCGAGCAGTATCGCTCAACACTAATGGGGACCATCATATACTGGAGCATTGTAAATGGGGCAGATCAGACACTGGAGCAGCATCCATGGGGCCCATCAGGGGCAGACATATCATTGGTGCAACCAGGGGCTCAAGAGGTGAGGGGGCCCATTTATACCTCCAATGCAGGTGCAATTTTGCATTTTTAGGAGATCTTGGGCTGCAAAGGGCCCATGTATTGTTCTTGCACAGGGGCCCTTTTCTGACTTTTTCCACCAGTGGGGCCCATCATATACTGGAACTTTCTAAAAGGGGGAAACAGACCCTGGAGCAGCATTTACGGAGATCATTATACACTGGATCATTATAAATGGGGCC
The DNA here is from genome assembly GCA_033576555.1 of Oophaga sylvatica. NCBI lineage: Eukaryota > Metazoa > Chordata > Amphibia > Anura > Dendrobatidae > Oophaga > Oophaga sylvatica. Next base: position 347,940,058 of record JARQOD010000002.1, read on the forward strand.
TATGATACATAGAGCATTATTTTGGCCCATAGCACACTGGAGCATCATCCATGGGGCCCAAATAATACAGGACCATTCTAAAAGGGGGAAAACAGACACTGGAGCAGCATTTACGGGGACCATTATACACTGGATCATTATAAATGGGGCCCATTATATATGAAGAATTATTTTGGCCCATAAGACACTGGAGCATCATCCATGGGCAGCGCCGGCGTCAGCACCCGGCCTACCCGTGCAAGTGTCAGGGCCCTGAGCAGGCGGGGGCCCACTCACCATCGGGCATCCGTTAGCAGATGAGAGCGGTGCCAGCGCCGCCACTGGCCCCCCCCCGCTTGCTCAGGGCCCCGGCAGTAGCCGGCGCAATACTTACCTCTCCCCGTGTCTCCGCAGCTCCGGGCTTCAGGAGGCGCCTGCAGGACGCTGGCGCTTCCTCTCACAGCAGCGCAGCTGAATGACGTCATCATTCAGCGACCGGCTGTGGCAGAGAGTAAGCGCGGGTGCCAGACAGGTGAGATGTGAGGTGTGTCTGTGTGTATCAGTGTGTGTGTGTCTGTGTCTGTCTGCGTTTGTGTATGTAGTGCGGTGCTTTGTGTGTGTGTATGTCAGCGAGTGCTGCGGTGCTGCCTGTGTGTGGTGCTGTATGTGCACAGTATGTGTGATGGTGGTGGGGGGAGGCAGTGATGGTGGTGAGGACTCAGCAGATCTAAAAGTATAGAAGTGCGTGTGTCTGAATTTACAGCCGTCGCAGCGGTGAACACGAGCACATACGTGCACACAGACACTTTCCTACGCCAGACACATTATGGCGCAAGGATTTAAAATATATATATATATATTTTGTGTTTTTTTTAGGCAGACCACAGTATATAAGCAAATGATCACTGACCTTTCCACAGGTCAGGTAGTAATCAGAGATGAGTGAATGGATTGGTGTGACCCTGGAGCGGCCGCCATTGCTGTAGCAATAGTCACCGACCTCCTGAGGAGGCAATGATGATGATGGGGAGGCGATGATGATGATGATGGGGAGGAAATGATGATGATGAAGGGAAGGCAATGATGTGATGGGGAGGCAATGATGATGATGGGGAGGCGATGATGATGGGGAGGAAATGATGATGAATGATGCGGAGGCAATGATGATGATGATGGGGAGGCAATGATAATGATGGCGAGGCAATAATGATGATGGGGAGTCTTTCTACAGCGCCCTTTCCTAAGCCGTAACAGTGCAGAATGCAGCACAGTGCAGAGGAGAGCTCCATATTTTGTATGGAGCATTATATGGGGACCAGTATCCTGTATGGAGCATTACTTGGGGTCCAATATTCTTTATGGAGCATTATGATTGGCCCTTAATACTGTATGGAGGACTATCTGTTGCCCATAATATTGTATGGAGGACTGTACTGTCCGGTCTGTACTGTGCGCTGTGAGGATTTGGTGGTTTCTGAGCTATTGTAGAATTTACAATAGATATCACTCATGTAATGGAAGAAGAGAAGTGTTTGGCATTGTACTATACCCATATTTCTCTGCAGTATCTGTGCATCATGAATCATGGTCTGTGTTAAAGGGGCCCACTGAGACTCTTTCGCCTGTGGCCCATAAAAACCTGGAGCCGGCCCTGTCCATGGGGCCCATCATATACAGGAGCATTCTCAATGGGGCAGATCAGAGACTGGAGCTGCATCCATGGGGCCAATCATATACTGGAGCATTGTAAATGGGGGACAGCAGACACTGGAGCAGCATTTACGGGGCCCATTATACACTGGAGCATTATATGGGGCCCATTATATATGCAGGATTATTTTGGCCGATAAGACACTGGAGCATCATCCATGGGGCCCAAATAATACAGGAGCATTCTAAAAGAGGGAAAACAGACACTGGAACAGCATTTACGGGGAACATTATACACTGGATCATTAATAATGGGGCCCATGATATATGGAGCATTATTTTGGCCCATAAGACACTGGAGCATCATCCATAGGGTCCATCATATACAGGAGCATTCTCAATGGGGCAGATCAGAGACTGGAGCAGCATCCATGGGGCCCATCATATACTGGATCATTGTAAATGGGGGCAAACAGACACTGGAGCAGCATTTACGGGGCCCATTATACACTGGTTCATTAATAATGGGGCCCATTACATATGGACCATGATTTTGGCCCATAAAACACTGGAGCATCATCCATGGGGCCCAAATAATACAAGAGCATTCTAAAAGGGGGAAAACAGGCACTGGATCAGTATTTACGGGGACCATTATACACTGGATCATTACAAATGGGGTCCATGATATATGGAGCATTATTTTGGCCAATAAGACACTGGAGCATCATCCATGGGGCCCATCATATACTGGAGCATTGTAAATGGGGGACAGCAGACACTGGAGCAGCATTTACGGGGCCCATTATACACTGGATCATTAATAATGGGGCCCATTATATATGGAGCATTATTTAGGCCCATAAGACACTGGAGCATCATCCATAGTGCCCAAATAATACAGGAGCATTCTAATAGAGGGAAAACAGACACTGGAGCAGCATTTACGGGGCCCATTATACACTGGATCATTATAAATGGGGCCCATGATATATGGAGCATTATTTTGGCCCATAAGACACTGGAGCATCATCCATGGGGCCCATCATATACTGGAGCATTCTAAATGGGGGACATCAGACACTGGAGCAGCATTTATGGGGTCCATTATACACTGGATCATTAATAATGGTGCCCATGATATAAGGACCATGATTTTGGCCCATAACACACTGGAGCATCATCCATGGGGCCCATCATATACTGGAGCATTGTAAATGGATGACAGCAGGCACTGGAGCAGCATTTACGGGGCCCATTATACACTGGATCATTAATAATGGGGCCCATTATATATGGAGCATGATTTTGGCCTTTAAGACACTGGAGCATCATCCATGGGGCCCAAATAATACAGAAGCATTCTAAAAGAGGGAAAACAGACAATGGAGCAGTATTTACGGGGCCCATTATACACTGGATCATTAATAATGGTGCCCATGATATAGGAGCATTATTTTGGCCCATAACACACTGGAGCATCATCCATAGGGCCCATCATATACAGGAGCATTCTCAATGGGGCAGATCAGAGACTGGAGCAGCATCCATGGGGCCCATCATATACTAGAGCATTGTAAATGGGGGACAGCAGACACTGGAGCAGCATTTATGGGGCCCATTATACACTGGATCATTATTAATGGGGCTCATTATATATGGACCCTGATTTTGGCCCATAAGACACTGGAGCATCATCCATGGGGCCCAACATATACTGGAGCATTCTAAATGGGGCAGATCAGACACTGGAGCATCATCCATGGGGCCCATCATATACTGAAGCATTGTAAATGGGGGACAGCAGACACTGGAGCAGCATTTATGGGGCCCATTATACACTGGATCATTAATAATGGGGCCCATTATATATGGAGCATGATTTTGGCCCATAAAACACTGGAGCATCATCCATGGGGCCCAAATAATACAGGAGTATTCTAAAAGAGGGAAAACAGACACTGGAGCAGCATTTACGGGACCCATTATACACTGGATCATTAATAATGGGGCCCATTATATATGGACCATGATTTTGGCCCATAAAACACTGGAGCATCATCCATGGGGCCCAAATAATACAGGAGCATTCTCAATGGGGCAGATCAGAGACTGGAGCAGCATCCATGGGGCCCATCATATACTGGAGCATTGTAAATGGGGTAGATCAGACACTGGAGCAGCATCCATGGTGCCCATCATATAATGGAGCATTATAAATGAGGGACAGCAGACACTGGAGCAGCATTTACGGGGCCCATTATACACAGGATCATTATTAATGGGGCCCATTATATATGGACCCTGATTTTGGCCCATAAGACACTGGAGCATTATCCATGAGGCCCAACATATACTGGAGCATTCTAAATGGGGCAGATCAGACACTGGAGCAGCATCCATGGGGCCCATCATATACTGGTACATTATAAATGGTGGACATCAGACAATGGAGCAGCATTTACGGGGCCCATTATATACTGGATCATTAATAATGGGGCCCATTATATATGGACCATGATTTTGGCCCATAAGACACTGGAGCATCATCCATGGGGCCCATCATATACTGGAGCATTCTAAAAGGGGTAAAACAGATACTGGAGCAGCATTTACGGGGAACATTATACAATGGAGCATTATAAATTGGGCCCATTATATATGGAGCATTATTTTGGCCCATTAGACACTGGAGCATCATCCATAGGGCCCATCATATGCTGGAGAATCATATGGGGTTAATTATTTATGAGGCATCATATAGGGTATGGAGAATCATATGGGGCACATATGGGGCCTATTCTTTATGGAGCATTATATGGAGCCCTTTCTGTATAGAGCAATATATGGGCTCATTATTCTGTATGGATGGCCATTAAACTGTTTGAAGGAATATACTGTGCGTTTTTGGAGCTATTGTACATTTTAACATAGATATCAGTCATGTCATGTAAGAAGTGAAGTATTTTTCATTGTACTATACCTATATTTCTGTGCCGTATCGGAGCATGATGAATTGTGGTATGTGTATAGGGGCCCACTGACACTCTTTCGCCCGGGGCACAAGAAAACAGGGAGCCAGCCCTACCCGCCCCCACAAGTTTAGCCAAATAACCCCCAGTTTTCAATGCGTAACTATTATTATAAAGTTAATTAAGGTTGCCAAGCTTAAGTAATAAGAATTTATAGTTGTTGGCATGGAAATGGGCACTGTAGTTGTGTTTACTGTCCTCCACTCCATGTCGACTTTGCTTCCCCATTGACTTGCATTGGGTTTCGTGTTTCAGTCATACCCCCGACTTTTTCCGATAGTCGGCCCGATTTCGTTCGACTAGACTTTTGAGAAAGTCGGGTTTCATGAAAACCGACTCGAACCGAAAAAAGGGTAAGTCGCTCATCTCTACTCATAAGCCCTATTCGTCAGTGCCTTTTGTACAATTTTGTGTTTTCTCATTTTTTTTGATTGCATCCAATTTATTATTCTATTTTCCCATTTTTTTTAAGTCCATTTTATATGCGATCGCTGTTTTTTTTTTGTTTGTTGTAAATTTTGTGGGTTATATCTAGCATCTCCTGATATTTTCAGTTGACTCATCACTTGCAACTTTTTCAAAAGTTTCAAATTTTGGCACAACTTCACTCCATTTCCCCCTGTTTTATTTTTGAGTATGTCCAATTTTGGGTACAATTTCGGGGCTTCAGTGCTAAATTGCGACTTTTGACGCCAAAAGTCACAAAAACAGTTAAGACAGGAAAAATGAATATTTTTGACTTTGTGCCAAATTTATGAATTATGTGCACCATTTTGATGAATTTAGAGCAAAAAACAGCAACTAATACCATGAGATAAAAAGTGAAAGTAACTTAAAAACCACCGCAAATAATGAATCAAAGCCATAATTTGTTTCGTTCATGTCAGGCTACTCGAGATTAGTCTGGAAATTGTGGTCCGTACTTGGACCGTGAATGTCAGACTATATACAGCTCTGGCAAAAATTAAGAGACCACTGCACAGTTTTATAAAAATCAGCTTCTCTACATGTCTGACAGCCATTCCATTCCAGTGTCAGTTGAATTCCAACCAGACTACACCTCATTCTACTTAATGTGCTTTTGATTAGGTGATCACCTGAACAAAATCTTATTTAACGAAGAAAAGTATAAAAAACACTGCTGTGGTGTTCACAATCCTCTTGCAATAGGACAAGCTAGATGGCAAAACAAGTGCTAGTAATATCCCAAAAGTAATAGGAATGAAAAAATAACTTTTAACCATGCCAAAGGACTTGAAAAGAAAAGTCTTGAGTGAGGAAAAGGGCTCAATTCTGGCTTTACTAGCAGAGGGATACAGTGGGCATCATGTTGCCTCCATCCTTAAAATTTCTAAGATGGCAGTCCATTACAACAAGGTCAAGCAGCAGATATTGGGGACAACAAAGCTAGAGAACGGCAGAGGGCAAAAATGACTCTCCACTAACCGGGATGACCGGCATCTTATTCGAATGTCACTCAGCAACTGCAGGATGACATCATGTGACCTACAAAAGGAATGGCAAATGGCAGCTGGGGTGAAGTGCACGGCAAGAACAGTTCGTAACAGGCTCCTAGAGGCAGGGCTCAAGTCATGTAAAGCTAGAAAAAAGCCTTTCATCGATGAGAAGCAAAGGAGAGCCACACTGAAGTTTGCCAAAGACCATAAGGATTGGACCATAGAGGACTGGAGTAAGGTAATCTTCTCTGATGAGTCTAATTTTCAGCTTTGCCCAACACCTGGTCATCTAATGGTTAGACAGAGACCTGGAGAGGCATACAAGCCACAATGTCTTGCACCCACTGTGAAATTTGGTAAAGGATCGGTGATGATCTGGAGATGCTTCAGCAAGGCTGGAATTGGGCAGGTTAATCCTTGCGAAGGACGTATGAATCAAGCCGCATGCAAGGTTATCCTGGAAAAACTGTTGATTCCTTCTGCTCAGGCAGTGTTCCCCAACTCTGAGGACTGTTTTTTTCCAGCAGGACAATGCGCCATGACACACAGCTAGGTCAATCAATGTGTCGATGAAGGACCACCAAATTAAATCCCTGTCATGGCCAGCCCAAGCTCCAGACCTGAACCCCCATTGAAAACCACTGGAATGTAATCAAGAGGAAGATGGATAGTCACAAGCCATCAAACAAAAAAGAACTGCTTAAATCTTTGAACCAGGAGTGGCATAAGGTCACCCAAAAGCAGTGTGAAAGACTGGTGGAAAGCATGCCAAGACGCATGAAAGCTGTGATTAAAAATCATGGTTATTCCACAAAATATTGATTTCTGAACTCTTCCTGAGTTAAAACATTAGTATTGTTGTTTCTAAATTATTATGAACTTGTTTTCACAGCATTATTTGAGGTCTGCAAGCACTGCATTTTTTTGTTATTTTGACCATTTCTCATTTTCTGAAAATAAATACAAAATTTGTTGCTTGGAAATTCGTAGACATGTTGTCAGTAGTTTATAGAATAAAAGAGCAATTTACATTTTACTCAAAAATATACCTATAAAGAGAAAAATCAGACAAGCTGAAAATTTTGATGATTTTTAATCACAGCTTTCAAGCATCTGTGTAATGTATTGTAAAGATATATATTCCTTGTATGTGTAAATGTAGGGAAAGTATAGGATTTAGCTAGTTTTAGGATTTAGATTAGCCCATTAGAGGGGGTAATATAGAACAGAGTGAGTTCGGAAGTAGATAGACCAGTAGGAATTAGTTAGGTAGTAGGGCCTACTGGGAGTAAGTTAGTGAGCTTCCTGGGTTTTAGTCAGTAGGGCCTGGGAGTCCGGACTGGGCAGTTGTGCCCACAACGTTGAAGCTGAAGAGCCCAGCTCGTCCAGGGCCTAGGAGCAAATAGTCACCCGGGAAGTGGAGGAATACAGGGCAGCATCAACATGGTGACAGCTAATTACGTGGGATCAACTCCAAATGTCTGGTGCAAAACGGACAGGGGACTCCTTAAACGAGTTAAGCTGGCCAGACAGAGTGCTGCGGTACCGAAGGTGATGGTACAACCCTTCGATATTCCTGAAGGAGTGAGGGAGAGCACAGGGAAAGGAAATGCTATACTTGGTGAAGGATCTTGTGCTGTATCTGTGTCTGTACTGGACGAGCTGTGTGAAGAACTGAGTAAAGTTGTTTTATTGAAAATGGATCCGGACTCTGCCTGTCATTTTGTGCAGATGAAAGGGAGGAAGCCCTGGCAGATCAGAGAGAACCCTGACGGACAGGAGAGCGGACTAAAAGTTACGCTACAACAGAGACAATGTATTTATGTGGCGGGAGGCCAGGTTGCAACAAAGCAGCCACCATTAGCCACGACTACAGCCCTGGCCCCCGTTACATATATACTGAAGGTGCAGTCACAGAAAAGCATACTGCGGCTACCAACTTTTAAAGTGAATCTGTCAGCGGTCATTTAATCAGCTGTTATTTAATAGTCTGTAGACAGGCAGACCACCTATCCTCTGCACACAGAGCTATCAGAAATAGATCGTATAGTGCGCCTAAGCTGTCATTGTTCTCAGCAGCACATCTCCTATCTATGTAGGATGATTTGCTGCCAAGATCATTGATTTTTAAGTCAGCGCAAAAATCATTTCACTCGACGAACGAACGATTTGCTCCTTTATCAGGCATTTATCAGATAGGTTACAATGCTCGATTATCGAGAAACAATCATTTCTAGGAATATCCTTTGACTATAATAGCAGAGCATAAATCGAGCTTAAGTTATAAATTTTTTATCTTGAAACTTTGCAAGGATCTTTACACTATTTTTGCAGACAGTGACTTCCATTACCGAAAGCTTCTGTTAAATAGCATTATATTTGTATTAACATGCTATATCGCTACTTTAATCCAAGCTGCTGAGCACTGAAAACAGAAATGAGTGTTGTAAATGTGCAGCCTTTGTGAGCAGCATGGATCTTTAAGCAAAAAGTTAATTAAAGTGCATTTAATTCAATTAATTAGGACATGATTTGTTTTAAAATGTTAATTATGGAGTAGCCCCATTAGAAATTACAGTAGGAACTATTAATTAGCAAAGACATTCAGCCTTGTCTTACTATAGTACAGCAATCTAATACACTTTTACCCAAAAGTCATTGAATTATAACTTAACTACTATCGTTTATCAGCATAATGCATTAGTGGTGTGTTTTCACCAAAGAAAAGACACAACTTTTCTTATTGTGATGCTAAAATAAGCAAAAATTACTGATTATTGGCTGCTATTGCGAATAAATTGTGTTTTTCTGAGACGTTAAAGAATTGCATTTAAAACTATTACATGACTGGTAAAATTGTAATAAAGCCTCATTTATCCCCAAAAATTGTTCACTAGCAGTTTTTGTATTGATAATCCACCAAAAAATACAGCACAATATGCGACAGGAGTAAAATATCAGCCCAGATTTTTAACATGGGCAAATGTGCAGCCGAAAATTTGTACTGTGCTTGAACATAGCAAATAAGTTGAAAGCAGGTCTTCGGATTCAAGGCATTTTATATGCCAAGTTACGGTAATACAATACGAGCATAGTTCATGATGAGAGGCGAAGGCTGTTGGGATGACCATCAAGATAGTAAGCATATTTCCCATTTATATAATTAAGCAACAATGACTTTATAAAATGTATCATAATGCACATTACGTTAAAATTGCTATTTGTTTTATGCTTTTTTTATTGAATATATATTTAAGGTAATATTAAAGAATCAGATTGCTTGATGTGGTAAGTATTGTTGTGTAATTTTGCTTCAAGTTTTAGACTACCATTACTAAGGAGTAGGACATATGATTAGATGCAGAGGCATATGCCACGTATAGCGACAGACTATGTGACTTCTTTGGGGCCTGTGAGCTGGGGGGGTCTGGTTCTGAGTGGCACGGTCTCTCAATCCCTTATGCTGGGAGTTCCGATCTTAAAGGTACGTTCATACTAAGGATGAACATATTGTTGTATATAATTACAATGATGTAACAGTGAGCCATCCATCATCCATACTGTGCATCTGAGCTCTGTGCAGAGAAGCGGTCTACGCAGCACAGACCAGAGCAGTGGTGAAACACAGTTAGGTGCATTTTTTTAAAATTTTGTCAATTGAAAGGAAGAAATTAGGGGGCATCATACTGTATGGTGTGCTGTTGGGTCTCATACTTGGAATGGGAGAAAGTGTAGTGTATAATACATGGTTTTGGCAGCTGTAGGGGCTTCAAACATGATTTGGGCAGCCATGAGCCTCATATATGGTGTGAGCAGTTTCTTATACAAATGGTGTCGGCAGCTGCTGAAGCTTATCGCACGTTGTGGAAGGCTATATAGGCCTTATATATCATGTCAGCAGCAGTGGAAGCCTCATGCATGGTGTGAGCGGCTATTGGCTATATAGCCTCAGCCATAGTGAAAGGTATATTATTACTGTGTGACAGCTATGGTGAGTTGGGTGGCCCATCATAAGTCTCTGACAGAGTGGCTGTCCATCATAAGTGATGTGGAGGGTTGTGTGGGACCACATTGTGTGGGAGAGATGGGGGCTCATCATACTGTGCATGAGGCTGTGGTGTTTATCATATTGTGTGTGGGGCTGTTGAGTCCATCACACCGTATAGAAGACTTTAAGGTCTATTATACTATGTGTGGGGGCTGTGGAGTCCATTATACTGTGTGAGGGAACTGTGGGACCAACATACTCTTTGGAGAAGGGGCTGTTGGGTCCACCATATAGTGTGAGAGAACTGTGGAAGCCAACATATGTGGGACTATGAGGTCATCATATTGTATGGGAGTTTGTGGGGCTATCATACTGTGTGTATGGTGATGCTGTGGGGATCCTTCATATTGTAGAAAGGGCTGTGGGCACATAATATTGTAAGGAGGGAAACGTGGAGCTTTCATATTGTGTGGGAAGGGGACAGTTTTTTATTTATTTATTTTACTCATTTATATAGCGCCATTAATTCCACAGCGCTTTACAGACATTATTTTTCTCCTATCAGTATGTCTTTGGAATGTGGGAGGAAACCGGAGAACCCAGAGGAAATCCACACAAACAAGAGAACATACAAACTCCTTGCAGATGTTGTCCTTGGTGGGATTTGAACCCAGTACCCCAGTGCTGCAAAGCTGCACTGCTAACCACTGAGCCACCGTGCCGTCCTGGAGTTTTTCATACTGTATAGGAAGCTGTGTGGGCCATCATACTATATGAGGGCCTGTGAGGTTCATCATACTGTGTGAGTTAAATATGAGAGCTATCATACTACTGTATATGGTGGGTTGTGAGACCATCATACTGCATGAGAGGTTTGTGGGGTAATTATACTGTGCTGGGGGAACTTTGAAAGCATCATATTGGTGGGGCTTCCTATTGGTCATCAAAATGTGCAAGGGGATACTGTGGGAGAAATGATTTGGGAGTGTATACTGTGAGGGATCATACTGTGTGAGGGGGCAATATTAGGGTCATCATACACTATTGGAGCTATGAAAGTGGTATCATATTGGGTGAGAAAACTAAGGGGCTCAGAAAGTGTAAAACAAGTGTAAGTGCCACAATACGTATGCCTTTCCATGTCTTCAAAGGGAAACTGTCAGTAGGATCAACCCTCCTAAGCTGCCTACAGTATATGTGCATGCAAGTGATAAAAAGCTGATTAAAATGATACCTTGATTTCTGCAATCTGATGTTTTATTCCATAGAAATCCACATTTTTCTTATATGTAAATTAGCTTTCCAGTCTATTGGACAGACACTGATTTGCACGAGAATCTGCCTACAGAGCTTGTTTTAAATAAAAGAGGGAGTTACTAGAGTGAGACAAGTAACTAACATAGAACAGTAAAACTGAACTTTGTCTTCTTGCAAACACATTTTTTGCATCTCTCTGTGAGATGGATGCGGAAGCACTGAGAGGACACCAACAGATGTGTCAGGTATAACCACACACAGCTCAGCAGTCAGATTACATATCACACTTGTAATGCCCCTTTCACATAAAATAAGCTCTGGAGGCAGATTCTCATACAGATCAATGTCCGCCCATAGCCTGGACCAGCTCATCTACATATAAGAAAAACGTGGATTTCTCTGGAATAAGACATCAGATCAGAGACATCAAGGTATTATTTATTCAGCTTCCTATGACCTACATGACCATATAGATGGCTTGGGAGGGACGAACCTACTGACAGATTCACTTTAAAAGTTGGGAGCCACAGTATGCTCATCTGTGACTGCACCTTCAGTTTATGCCAGGACACGACTTTTGCTATAATGCTCTTTAAATTCTATGCGCCACACTCAGGGGCATTTATTACAATAAAAGGGCACTGAGGATCATTATCATAGGGAGGCACAATTGGAGGATGGGGGATCGTTATATTATTGGGGAATGTCATGGGTGGGTCACATCTTCCTGGAAGATCTGGGGTTAGAAATTCACTACGTATTCTGAATCACAGATGTTCCATTTAGCTGATGTGATTGTGTTTCATATTAAATAGATTTAGTTTCCTTTTATGCTGAAGAGGTTAACAACACTTTCTATGCTGGTTAGAAAATTGCAGCTCCATATCACAGCTATTCCTGACCTGATCATTTCCTCTCCCTATAAAATCTGGTCAGACTTTCTCTTCCTTTCCATTGAAAGCTTTAATTCCTGACTCTTTGGAGATGCTGTGCTCAATTGAAGATCTTTGTTGCTACTGGATATTGTTGCGTGCTGTTTTTGGGTGTATGCTTTCCTCATTGTCCTATTCCCATTTGGTTAGTACATTCCTATCCCTCCCTATATACCTCTCAACCTTTGGTGAGTATTTTTGTATGTTTGTTGCTTTCTGTTATCCCTGTCTGTCTAAAGCCCCCATCTCACATAGCGATACACCAGCGATCCCGACAACGATCAGGATCGCTGGTGTGTCGCTACATGATCGCTGCTGAGCTGCCAAACAGGCAGCTCAGACAGCGATCAGCACAGCGACACTGCGGGTAACGTCGCTTAGTTACCCGCAGTGTACGTTGGATACCAGCGCCCTGATGCAGGGAGCTGGTAACCAAGGTACACATCGTGTTTCCAGGCGCTGCGCGGTGCCTGGAAACCCGCTGTGTACCTTGGTTACCAGCTCCCTGCACAAGGGCGCTGGTATCCAAGGTACACATCGGGTTTCCAGGCACAGCCCCGCGCCTGGAAACCTGCTGTGTACCTTGGTTACCAGCGGATCGCTGGTCTCCTGCCTGTCTCACGCAGCGATGCGTGCTGGCCAGCGGGAGACCAGCGATCAAAAAAATGTCCAGGACATTCAGCGACGATCAGCGATACCCAGCAGGGGGGCTGATTGTCGCTGAATGTCACACACAGCGATATCGCAGGGGAGATAACTGTTGCGTCACAAAACTAGTGACTCAGCAGCGATCTCGCTAGAGAGATCGCTGTGTGAGACGGAGGCTTAAGTGTTAATGCACTAGCATTTCTGTTCCAGACCTCTTGGTGGAGGGGGAGGGGACAGCTTTCGGAATAACAGGAGCACAGTGAGGCTGGTAGCCCAAAACCTTCTCACCTTTAGAAGTACCTTTGGGAGCAGGAATAGTTAAGGTCCCAGTCCCAGGGACGGTTCAGGGCCCCTTTCCCTAATCACGTACAGTCACTGCATGACACAAAAGCACAGTAGATATTATTATTTATAATAAAGCATAAGGAGGCATTTTTATCATTTTAAGGGAGCATTATTAGGGGCATTATACCCTATTGGCTCTATGAAGGTTTTATCACAGTTGGTGAGGACACTAAGGGGATTCAGCAGGGGTAGTGTGGCTGACTAACAAGAATTTCAGGTATTTTTGCACAAAACTTGTTGTATGCATAAACCCAAAGCCTAAGCATAATAATCCAAACATTTGGAAATCTTAGAGTGCAGATAAAGCAATCAAAGCAATTGATGCATTATAAATAACTGACAAAAAATACGGTTCACAATTTCTTTAACTTTTATGTAATGCCTAGGCCCCACAATCTAATTATAAACCCTAGTGGATCACCATGCCAGGAATTGCATGTAAAAGTATCATATGATTATTTCTTGTCATCAGCTCAAGGACTAAAAAAGATTCACAGCATAACCTTGTCCATCTCCTCCTGCCACTCTAATTGGCATACTCCACCTCATGCTTCATTACCAATTCCATTGTATAAATAGATGGGATGCAATATGCCCAATAGAAAAGAAATTATATTCGATCTTCATAGTCTGAACCAGATGACTATTGATATGGTGCTGTTAAAAATAGGAACATGAGTCAATATGGTGTACAAGCACACCTTTGTTTCCATCAATACATTTTATTATTTACAGATGCTCTGGCCTAATTGGCACATTTGGTAATCTGCGTGGTATTCAATTCCTGTTCTTGTTTATGTTACTTTACTTATGTGAGGACATCACTAGTAATAAAAGTTGAAAGTTCTTTGCATATTAGCTAATGAATAGATGTAGAACATATACCGGTGGTCCAAAACATTAAAACCACTGTCAGGAAATGTGAATAACATTGATTCACCTGCTTTACTGCCTAAAGGAAATTCCCTCTTTCTACAGAATAATGTGATCTGCTACAATGCAAATATTGTGTAGGAATGATTTGCGGACCATTACAAAGAGTGCAAGATATTGACTTATCCACCAAATTACCCACATCTCAATCCAATTTTGCATCTGTGGGATGTGCTTACAATATTGTTGTATTCAGAAATGGTTCTTCTTAATTCAAACAGTTCTACTTCTACACAACTGGAAATACAATGGCACATAGAGCTTTTTGATCCCTGTCACTTTCAAAGATGGAATATTGATAACTAGGACTTTTTCTCTCTGACCTAGACATTGCTTCACAAAGGCCTTCATTCTCTGACATAGATACTGCTCTCGAAAGTCCTTTCTTCTCTGAACCAAACTTTGCTCTCAAAGGTTCTGTCTACTCAAGTTCGTCTTGAACAGTGTTTTCCAAACTCCAGTCCTCACGGACCCCAACAGATCATGATTTCAGGAGTTCCTTAGTATTGCACAGTAGAAATGAGCGAGCACTAAAATGCTCGGCTGCTCGTTATTTGAACCGAGCAATTCCTAATGCACGAATGCTCGTTTCAAGTAACTACTATAATGGAAGTCAATGGGAAATCTGAGCATTTTTCCAGCAGACCCTACAAGGAGGTCTGGGGAGCAGTGAAAATGTTGAAATGGATGGAAAAAAGTGCTGCTGGAAGGAGAACAGCATGGGGAACAATGGTGTCACACTTTTACTCCACTTTAGGACATGCAATAAAAAATTCTAAATCAATGAAATTGGAGTTTACAGGAAAAAAAAATGCTAAGAAACATTCTTTCCTGTATAATGACTTGTATATAAAGCAAAATTTAAAAGGATTTAAAAATTATAATTTTAGTAAACTAAAATTTAATTTTTTATTAAAACATTGGAAATATCAGTGCAATTTAAAAAGGAAGCAAGAACTTCCAAAAATACAGTGGGTACGGAAAGTATTCAGACCCCTTTAAATATTTCACTCTTTGTTTCATTGCAGCCATTTGGTAAATTCAAAAAAGTTCATTTTTTCTCATTAATGTACACTCTACACCCCATATTGACTGAAAAAAACAGAAATAGAAATTTTTGCAAATTTATTAAAAAAGAAAAACTGAAATATCACATGGTCATAAGTATTCTGACCCTTTGCTCAGTATTAAGTAGAAGCACCCTTTTGAGATAGTACAGCCATTAGTCTTCTTGGGAATGATGCAACAAGTTTTTCACACCTGGATTTGGGGTTCCTCTGCTATTCTTCCTTGCAGATCCTCTCCAGTTCTGTCAGGTTAGAAGGTGAACGTTGGTGGACAGCCATTATCAGGTGTTGTGAATACTCTGGAGGCAACTTCTGAGCTGATACTCCCTCCGGTAGTTGCTGAGGGTAATGAACTAATTGCTGAATGGCCTTCAGCTGGCTCTGAATGGTCTGATATAAGTGACCTGAACTCCCTTCAGCCTTGTCGGTAATCAATTGTTCTTCCACGTCTTGCTTGGAGCTCAGCTTGCATTTCTGCTCTCATTCAGATAAGTGATTTGCTTTTTTTTTTCCTCTGGTTGGATTTTCTTGCTGGTTTGCTGCTTAGCAGTAGACTTCAGCCTGGTCCCCTTTTGGGGCCTGGCTCTGCAATTGTGCTCAGTTTTTGTTTGCACTTTTGCTCTGTTCCTATGTCACTTTTTATTTGCTGAATTGCTGTGTGTTACACCAGAGATCTGCTTTAGGTGGTAGAGATCGTGTGATCTCAGGTTTTTTGTTAATCAGACGTGTTGATATTTTTGTCAGGGTTTTTTTGGGTTGCAGTCAGAATTCTTTCCTTTACTTTTCTATCAAGACAGATTGGGCCCCAGCGTTTGCTCATTCTATTTTCTGTCTGTGTTCGTATTTTCTTCTGGTCTGACCGCCATTACATGTTTGGGGGCTTCTTATTCCTTTGGGGATTCTACTACGGGGCAGATAGCATTCATCTTTCTGCCTTTAGGTGTAGCTATCTCTCCAGCTGTGACGAGGCATCTAGGATCATCGTAGGTACGCTCCACGGCTACTTCTAGTGTGGCGGTTAGTTTATGGTCCTGCAATCCAATAGTTTCCAGCCTCTCTGGTGTATTGCTTTTTTGGCTATTTTTGCAACCTCTCCTCAGCTACCGAAGCATAACAATCAGGTCTCTCCACTTGGGTTTAGATCAGGGCACTGGCTGGGCCAGTCAAGAATGGTCAATGAGTTGTTCTGTAGCCAATCCTTTGTTATTTTAGCTGTGTGCTTAGGATCATTGTCTTGTTGGAAGGTGAACCTTCGGCCAAGTCTGATTGCTCGGTTTGGCTGGATGGCCAGGTCTAGGAAGTCTTCTGGTGGTCCCAAACTTCTTCCATTTAGGGACTATGGAGGCCACTGTGCTCTTAGGAACCTTGAGTACTGCATAAATTCTTTTGTAACCTTGGCCAGATCTGTGCCTTGTCACAATTCTGTCTCTGAGTCCCTTGGCCAGTTCCTTTGACCTCATGATTCTCATTTGGTCTGGCATGCACTGTGAGCTGTGAGGTCTTATATAGACAGGTGTGTGGCATTTAAAAATCAAGTCCTATCAGTTTAATTAAACACAGATGGACTCCAATGAAGAAGTAGAACCATCTCAAGAAGAATCACAAGGAAATGGACAGCTTGTGACTTAAATATGAGTGTCTGAGCAAAGGGTCTGAATACTTATGACCTTGTGATATTTCAGTTTTTCTTTTCTAATAAATTTTCAAAAATTTCTACATTTCTGTTTTTTTCAGTCAAGATGGGGTGCAAAGTGTACATTAATGAGAAAAAAAATGAACTTTTTTGAATTTACCAAATGGCTGTAATGAAACAAAGAGTGAAAAATTTAAAGGGGTCTGAGTACTTTCCGTACCCACTGTATGATGGACAAGATACTCAGACACACCCTGTATTAGAAATAAGAGAGAGCCTCATACACACTCTGTTCAAATTGTCAACTAGTGGTACTCTTGGACTCATAATGACTAGTAATGAGAGAGTATACTCAGTGCTCGGGTTTTCCCGAGCATGCTCGGGTGGTGTCCGAGTATTTTGAAGTGCTCGGAGATTCAGTTTCTGTTGCAGCATCTGCATGATTTATGGCTGCTGGACAGCTTGAATACTCGTGAGGAATGCCTGTTTGTTAAAGAATCCCCACATGTATTCAGGCTGTCAAATAGCCGCAAATAATGCAGCTACGGCAACAGAAAGTAAATCTCCGAGCACTTATAATTAGAGTTGAGCGAAACAGGCGGTCAGATTCAAAAGTCGCCGACTTTAGCCAAAGTCGAGTTTCGTCAACCAAAACACGACTATAGCGTGAGGTTGGCCATGCGGTCGTCGAAACGAGCGCCAAAGTAGAGTTTCCCAGAATGCTTGCAGGTGCTTTTTTTAGCCAATGAGCAAGGACGTACACTGTGGGCAACGAGATGACATGTGCAGCATCCACCACCATCTTAGAGAAGGGCATTGCAGTGATTGGCTTGCTTTGGGGGGCGTCACAGTGTCTATAAAAGCCCTGAGCACCGACCTCTATTTTACTTCTGCCGACATTAACAGTAGGGAGAGGTTGCTGTTTATCAGTAGGGAGAGAGTTAGGGCTGGAAAGAGAAGTTCTTATGTTTTTGTGCTGATAGCAATTGTGCTGTACAGTTAGTGTGCAGTGACAGGGGAGGATTTTCTTGTGTGCAGCAGCGCTGGTTATTAGGCTGCCTGATAGCTGTATTGCTGTGTGTACACTGCTGTGCAGACTGCTTTTTACACAGCACTAATACTTTTATTCTTTTTTTCTGCACAGTTACCGACCGTTCATTTTTTCCCACACCGTATAGAGCTGTATGCTCCTCACACACTACCGTGTACCGGCTGGTATCACGGACAAATTCATGCTGACTATCTGTGTGTGACTCCGGAAATAAATACAGAGATTTAAATTTTCCCCTACACCGTATACAGCTGTCTGCTTCTGATACAGTACCATATATCTGCTCTTTGTATTATGGTCAAATCCATACTGAGTGAGCGTCTGTGTGTGACTCCGGAAAAATATACGGAGATTGAAATTTTCCCCAAAACCGTATACAGCTGTCCGCTTCTGATACAGTACCGTATATCTGCTCTTTGTATTACTGTCAAATCCATACTGAGTGAACGTCTGTGTGTGACTCCGGAAATATATATGGAGATTTAAATTTTCCCCAAAAGAGTATTCAGGTGTCCGCTTCTGATACAGTACCGTATATCTGCTCTTTGTATTACGGTCAAATACTGAGAGAGCGTCTGTGTGTGACTCCTGAAATAAATACGGAGATTTAAATTTTCCCCTTCGCCGTATACAGCTGGTATCTTCTGATACAGTACCTTTTTTCTGCCTTTTGTATTACGGTCAAATCCATACTGAGAGAGCGTCTGTGTGTGACTCCGGAAAGATATAAGGAGATTTAAATTTTTCCCTACACCGTATACAGCTGTATGCTCCTCATACAGTACCATATATCTGCTGGTATTTTTAGTACATTTTCCCAAACATGAGGAAGTATGGTGGAAGAGGCCGTGGACGTGGGCGAGGGGGAGCTGGTATTGATGGTGGTGGTGGTGCATCTGCTGGTAGTGCCAAAAGCACAATAGCACCTAAGGCAGGAGGTGTTGAGCCTGCATCATCGTCTGGCTCCAGAAGGCCTGGAAGGCTCCCTTTTCTGGGAGTAGGTAAACCGCTTTTAAAGCCGGAGCATCAGGAACAGGTTTTGCCTTACATTGCCAAAACAGCGTGCAGCTCTATCGCCTCCTCTTCTGAAGTTTCAAAAAATGCAAGCACTGAGTTGTCAGTGCAGGCTCCTGGTCAGTAGCAACAACTTTCCTTGTGTCCTTCACCCCCACCAAAAGTGAAGGATGCGGCAGGCCACACTTCAGATTACTCCCTGGAGCTCTTTTCACATACCATGCCTGGGTTTTCAAGTGAAATCCTGAATTCCCCAGTCCAAGATGAATATGACATGGAGTGCACTGATGCACAGCCACTGCTATATGATTCTGCTGGTACATTCACCCAGAGCACTGCATTGCCCTCGCAGTCTACTGAGCCAGATTCTGACCCTGATGAAACTAAGGTGCCCCTTCCCGCATACTATAACACCTTACACGGTGACACAGAGGAAGGTGCAGATGAAATTGAAGAGGAGGTGATGGATGACCCAGTTTTTAACCCGGATTGGCATCCATTGGGGGAAGAGGGTGCCACTGGCAATAGCTCAGAAGAGGAGGAGGAGTCGTAGCAGGCATCGACATCGCAGCTGCCGTTATCTGGCAGGCCCGTAGCAGTCCAAAAACGTTTTAAAAAAACAAAAAGAGTTGCAGGACAGCTTGGCCAGATGGTCAAATAAGCACAGCGTGCAAGCCCTGAAAATTTTTCCCATAGTAGGAAGAGTGCAGTGTGGCACTTTTTTGACCAAAATCCTATTGATGAGGCAAAGGTTATCTGTAAGAAGTGCGGAAGGACCTTTAGCCGAGGGAAAAATCTCGGACATTTGAGTACCAGTTGCATGCTTAGACATGTAAACACCATGCACTTGCAAGCGTGGACGGACTACAAAACTTCACTGGCTTTGAACGCCTATATTGCCAAACTGATCTCATTAGAGATGATGCCCTTCTGTTTGGTTGAAAGCTCAGCGTTCCGAGAGCTCATGGCCTAAGCTGTAAGAACGCATTGTCCATGCACTCAAATAATCAGTAAGTGGAAAGGTGCACCTCACAACAGATGCATGGGTCAGTAGGCATGGCCAGGGCCGTTACGTGTCCATCACTGCGCACTGGGTTAATGTGGTGGATGCAAGGTCCACAGGGGACAGCGGCGGAGGGACAGTGCTGCCTAGCCCACGGTATAGGCAACAGTTGGCTGTAGGTGTTCGACCCTCCTCCTCCTCCAGAAGGGAAAGCTCGTCGTCAAAGTGCAGTTGCATGAGCACTCCATCCGCAGCTGCCAGTGTTGCACACGAGGTGTCCCACTATCGAACAGCTAGTGGTAAGCATCAGCAGGCTGTTTTAAAGATGATGTCTTTGGGCGACAACAGACACACCGCAGAGGTACTGGCCGACTACTTGTAGCAAGAAACTGAGTCATGGCTCGGCAGTCTACATCTTGAGCCAGGCAAGGTAGTCAGTGATAATGGCCGTAATTTTGTGGCGGCCATAGCCCTGGCAAAACTCAGACACATACATTGCCTGGCTCACACCTTGAAACTGGTGGTGCAGTGCTTCATAAACAATTATCCGGAGTTACCAGCCCTGCTCCATAAGGTGCAAAGACCGTGCTCGCACATCCATCGCTCGCCCGTAGACTCTAGTCGTATGCAGAGGCTGCAGCGATCGCTCAACCTCCCCAAGCACCGCCTAATCATAGATGTTGCAACAAAGTGGAACCCCACCATGCACATGGTTGAGAGACTTTGCAAACAGAAGCAGGCTGTAATGCATTTGTGGGAGGATACATGGGCAGGCAGTTTGAGGGCAGACATGGAGTTGTCGGGTGTGCAGTGGCCAAAGCGGAAAGACCTCTGTAAAGTCCTTCAGTGTTTTGAGGAATGCACACGGCTGGTAAGCGCAGACGAAGCCATCATAAACTTTAGCATCCCACTTATACGTCTGCTCATGCAAACATTGATGCACATTAAGGATCAGGCATCTGCAGCGGAGGAGGAAGAGGAGGAGGAGGAGGGAAGCCTTGATGACAGTCAGGCATCGTCTGCTCAGGGAACTGTCCTGGACAGTGTGGAGGAAGAAGAGGAAGAGGAGGAGGAGGAGGAGGATGAGGGGGATGATTATTTTGGGGAGGAGGATGCTTCTCAGGGGGCAAGAGAAAATGTTGGCTTGCCAAGGTCAGGTGCAGGGTTTGTGCGTAACTGGAGGGATGAGGATTTGGCAGGAAGTGTTCCTCCAACCACCACTGGCAGTGCATCATTGACACCTGGAACATTGGCCCACATGTGTGATTATGTCTTGCGGATCCTAAAAATGATGAAAAATTATGAAGGATGACTATTACTGGTTGGTCAGCATCCTCGATCCACGCTATAAAGGCAAATTACAGAACATCATGCCACAGGAGAACCTAGAGCTAATATTGGCAAACAAACAAGCAACTCTGGTAAACCGTTTGTTAGAGGCATTCCCAGCACACAGCAGCGTCACAGGTTCATCCACGAGTCGTACTGGGCAACATCGAAGAGGTGTTTGTGGTGTACACAGCCGAAGTGGCGTTGGAGACAGGGGTTTCATGACCATGTTGTGGACTGATTTCTCGAGTACCGCTCACACGACTGTTAATACTGAATCGATTGCAACAGACAGGAGACAGCAGTTGTCAACTATGGTTCAAAATTACCTCTCCTTCCCTATCGATGTTCTACCTCACAGTTCATTCCCCTTTGACTACTGGGCCTGTAAACTGGACACCTGACCTGAATTGGCACAATATGCCTTACAGGAGCTCTCTTGCCCTGCTGGTAGTGTGCTATCAGAAATTGTCTTCAGTGCTTCTGGATCAATCCTGACAGAAAGAAGGACCCGGCTGTCGACCCAAAATATTGGTAATCTCACCTTCATTAAAATGAAGCTTGCCTGGGTTTCAAAGGATTTTGTATCACCTTCCCCTGATGACACATAGGTTGCCAGCAAAATGGCTCGCTTTGTCCTCCTCTTCCTCCGACTTCTCCAATTCCTCCATGTGCAGCTGCTGAATGTCCAGCCTACACCTCAACATATGTCAGTTTTTCCACCTCCCTAACTGGGCTGTGCCCCCCCAGGGCCGGAGTCAGCACCTGGCGCACCCAGGCAAGTGCCAAGGCCCTGAGCAGGTGGGGGGCCCACTCGCCATCAGAGACTCCGGCGTACTATGAACGGCCCTGTGCCAGTGCTTGCGCCCACCAGTGTTCCCCACCCTGCTTGCTCAGGGCCCCAGCACTTGCAATACTTACCTCTCCCTGCTCCACCGCTGTGATATCTTTCGCATTTCCTGACAGTGACATTCAGGTCAGAGAGCGCGATGACGTCACGTCTGTGCGCCCTCTGCCTGAACAGTTACAGTGCAGAGAGCTGGAAGATGGCGATGCTGAGGAGTCCAGAATAGAGCAGTGCCCAGCGAGGAGAGGTATTTCAGTTTTTTTTAATGTTTGGAGCAATATATGGGAGTATTATACACTGGAGAATTATATATGGGGCCCATCATACACTGGAGCATCATATAGGGGGCCCATTATACAATTGAGCATCATATGGGTCCCATTATATATGGATCATTATATATACCCATCATACACTGGAGCATCATCCATGGCGCCCATCATATACTGGAGCATCATATGGGGCCCATTATATATGGCACATCATATGGGGAACATTACATACGGAGCATCACATGGAGCCCATTATATATGGAGTATTATATATATGGAGCATTATATGGGGCTCATCATACACTGAAGCATCATATATGGAGCCCATCATATATTAGAGCATCATATGGGGTTCATTATTTATGGGGCATCATATAGGGCCCTTTATATATGGAGCATCATATGGAGCACATATGGGGCCTATTCTGTATGGAGCATTATATGGAGCCCATTCTGTATAGAGCATTATATGGGGCTCATTATTCTGTATGGCGCACTATGTGGTGCCCATAATACTGTATGTACTGTATGGAGGACTATACTGTCTGGTTTTTGAGCTATTATAGAATTTACAATAGCTATCACTCATGTAATGTAAGAAGTGAAGTATTTGGCATTGTACTATATATTTCTCTGCCGTATCGGAGCATCATGAATTGTGGTATGTGTTAAAGGGGCCCACTGATACTCTTTGGCCCGGTCCCCATGAAAACCTGGAGCCAGCCCTGCCCCCCCCCACAACTGTAGCCAAATAACCCCCAGTTTTCAATGCGTTACTATTATTATAAAGTAAATTAAGGTTGACAAGCTTAAGTAAAAAGAATTGATGTCGTTGGCATTGAAATGGGCACTGTAGATGTGTTTACTGTCCTCCACTCCCTGCCGACTTTTCTTCCCCATTGACTTGCATTGGGGTCGGTTCGAGTTTCAGTCGGACCTTCGACTGTTTCCATTAGACGGCCGACTTCGTTCGACTCGACTTTTGTAAAAGTCGAGTTGGCCGAGGCCCGATTTGACCCTCCCGGAGGCAAAGTCGCTCATCTCTACTTATAATTACTCGGAGATCACCCGAGCGTGCTCGAGAAAACCCGAGCAACGAGTATACTCGCTCATCACTAATAATGACTATGCACTAAATGTAAAGCTTGACAAAAATTACAAGCAGGGTCATTCATACACCCATAAAGGCACCAATTGTAGTACCTCATTCAAATATTGTCTACAAAGTGTAGTTGTGATACTTCTACAGTCATAAAAGCTCTGCAAACCCTGCCAAAAATTACAAGCAGGGTCTTCCATACATCCTTGAAGGCACGAACTGGAGTGCCACGTAAAAAAATTAAGAAAGTGTAGTTACGACACTTCTACAGTCATAAAGACTCTGCACACGATGCAAAGAAAGAAAAAAATGATAAGAAAGGTATTACAGCCATCTATAGACTCTTAAAGGCAACAACTTGTGGGCCTCATTAAAATATTTTGAAAGTGTAGTTGATGAACTCCTACACTCAACAAGGGTTTGCACAAAGTTCAAAGCCAGGAAGAATGATAAGCATTGTCATCCAGACATCCATAGACCCTTGCAGGCAACAAGTAGTGGGACTCATTCAAATATTGAAGTTTAAAAACACTTTATGTGCTGCTGTCATCTGCCAGTGTGGGAAAGTTGAGACTAATCCAAGCTTTGTTCATTTTTATCTGAGTTGACCTGTCAGCATTTTCTGTTAATAGGTGAAAGCACCTGTCTGTTTTAACCCCCCTGGCGGCACTAAAAATCGGCTTAGAAAAGACGCTAGTGGCAGGACAGCACAACAACTCCAAGGCATAGAGGGACAGCTTGTGCCAGGTGTCCAGCTTTGTGAACTATTAGCTGAAAATCACAGAGGAATTAGGGAGAATGTTGGTTTTGTCGGCCAGGTATTGCTTCACCATCTTTGAAAACTTTTCCTTCCTTGTCAAAATTACCCGGTCATTAGGGCCTGGATGCTGGGAGAGTGTTGTTAAATTGGCCCAGGCCTTTGAGCGCGTACCTCTAACTCTGTTGTACTGTGTTTGTGTGTCTCCCTCGTCTCTCCTACTGGGTTCGGCAATGATGCTTGCCCCCTGCCTCTAGAGTTGTCTGATGGGAATTTTTTCAACATATTTCACACATTGGCCTTCTGCTATAACACCATTTTAGTAGACCTATCTACCTAAGGAAAGAGAAATGCAAGATTCTCTTTGTAGCGTGTCTGTAGCAGGGTGAACAAACAGTACTATTTTTTGCCCAAGATGAATGTAACACGAGGGTCACGGAAAGGCAGCGGTACATAAAGTCTGCCATATGTGCCAACGTTCTTACAGCCAATGCTTTCCTGTTTCCATCACGATGGCTACTCTCCATTTACTCCTCCTCCATCTCTTCCTTCTCATTCCCATCTTCAGCCCATCCAAGTAGAAGAGATGGGACAAAGCTTGTGTGGGTACTAGCCTCTGTCCGCATGCAAAGCTTCATAGTTAATTATCAGCAGCGACTGTTTAAGTAGGCACAGAAACAGGATCATTGCTCTGATTATGACATCATCGCCGCTCAACATTTTTGTGGAGTCCTCAAATTTTTGGAGTACTGCACAGATGTCCGAAATCTTCAGTTGTTATGTGTGGAGGCTGAACAGAATACCGACGGGCATGTTGGAGCTGGCATTCCACACCTGACTTCTGCTGCTCACAAAGCCTTGCTAACATGTGCAGTGTGGAGTTCCTGCGTGTGGTGACATTGCACAGCAGACAGTGAGGTGGCATATGCATTCACTGCTGCAGCACTGACAGAGTGTCGGCAGCTGTAATTAACTGGCGGAAATGGGCGCTGTCGCGACGTACCTTGACCATAAGCCCTGGCAATTCTGAGTTGGTTTTCAGAAACCACCGAACTACCAAGTTGAGCATGTGGGCCAAGCATGGTACGTGTGTGATATATCCATAAAGTAAGAAGATAAATGCAGCACTCACCCATATCCTCAGGCTAAAAACCAACAAAATTTCACACAAAGCCAGTTCTGCAGAATATACAGTATGACAATAGTCAATTTTTGAACTACCAAATTTGTACACCTGTAGCAGGCCAATTTTGTTTTTTATTTTAAACAAATGAAATTTCACACAATTTCAATAAAAGTTCTATATTACCGTATTTTTCGGACTATAAGATAAGACGCATCTCAACTTTAGACGAGGAAATTAGAAAAAAAAAATTGAAGCAAAAAATGTGGTCAATTCTGTACTTAATATCTCCTATCCTGGTATATATGGTAATCTCATCCCTATACTGGTATTCATGGCCCACTCATCCCTACCCTGGTATGCGTGGCACCCTCATCCCTATACTGGTATGCATAGCTCTCTCATCCCTATCCTGGTGTGCATGGCCCCCTCATCCCTATCTTGGTATGAATGGCCCCCTCATCCCTATCCTGGTATGCATGACCCCTTATCCCCATCCTGGTATGCATAGCCCCCACATCCCCATCCTGGTATGCATGGCCTCATCATCCCTATCCTGGTATGAAAGGCTCCCTTATCCCTAGCCTGGTAAGCATGTCCCCCTTATCCCTAGCCTGGTAGGCATGGCCCCCTCTTTTCTATCCTGGTAGGCATGGTCTCCCTCATCCCTATCCTGGTATGCAGGGCCCCCATTTCCATCCTGGTGTGCATGGCCCCATACTTATCCTGGTATGATTGGCCCCCATCCTATCCTTGTATGCATGGCTCCCTCATCCCTATCCTGGTAGGCATGGTCCTGCTCATCCCCATCTTGATATGCAGGGCCCCATCTCCATCCTGGTATGCAAGACCCTACCCTTATCCTGGTATGATTGGCCACATCCCCATCCTGGTATGTATGGCCCCCTCATCCCTATACTGGTATGCAGGGACCCCTCATCCCTATCCTGGTAGGCATGGTCCCGCTCATCCCCATCCTGATATGCAGGGCCCCATCTCCATCCTGGTATGCATGACTCTACCCTTATCCTGGTATGATTGGCCACATCCCCTTCCTGGTATGCATGGCCCCCATCCTTATCCTGGCATGATTAGCCACATCTCCATTCCAGTATGCATGTACCCCAGATAAACATAAAAAAAACAAACTATCCTACTTACCTTCCTGCACTCCCTTGCAGTGTATTTTTCCTATGCCAGCAGCTGATTTATGCTTGTAAGCAGCACATGGCAGGGACGTCATGCTATGCTTACAAGCCGAGGACAGCTGCCAGAATACTCTCTGCTCTTCACGCCGGGATTACGTGCGTGGAGAGCAGAGAATATTCATTGCTCTTTAATAGCGAGTACAGTGTTAGCCGCAGCCATCGGCTTCCTGCAGCTGCCAGGTGTTCATGTGCGCCGCTACTAAAGGGAATGAATATTCACTGCATTCCACACCTATGGGAGTGGAGAACAGTGAATATTTATTGCCTTAAGTAGCGGGCACACACGAACGCCCAGCAGTTGCAGGAAGCCGGCTGCTGAGGCTAACAGTGTGCTATTAAAGAGAAATGAATGGCTGTGGAATGTAGTGAATATTCATTTATCTTTAGCAGCAGACACAGGACTTAGCTGCAACCACCGGATCCTGCCTCCTGTGACCCGTTCCTCTGCCGCTGCCACTTCCCCACCTTCCCACCACAGCCAGAGCAGGTACATCCAGACTATTAGATATACGCCCCATTTTCCTCCACATTTTTGGAGGGAAAAGTGTGTCTTATAGTCTGAAAAATACGATATATATGACAATAGTCAATTTTTGGAACAAAAGATTTTGTGAACTGTACCAGGTCAAGCAGGTTTTTAAAATTTTAAACCACCATAAATTTACATAAAGCATGTTAAACTATATGGATGACTAATTGAATCCAGAACAAAATTTGAGCTGGGTTTTTGAGTTTTATATTCCACTGTAATGTAACAATAACTGCGTTAAACTGTACTGCTGACTAATTGAATGCAGAAAAAAAGTACTTTTATTTTTTATTTTTACATGCCGCTGTAATGTAACACAAAGCACGTAACACATAATGGATGACAAATTCAATCCAGAACATTTTTTGAACGCAAATATTTTGAAAGTGCAATTGACGTACTCCTACACTCATGAAGGCTTTGCACAAGGTGCAAAGCCAGGCCAGGAAGGAAAAAATTATAAGGAGGGTAATACATTAATCTTCTTCAGGTGTGCACTTCGTCTTCTTCTTCTCGGGAGGCTGGGGGGGACGGCCTCTACCTACTTCCTGGATCTCAATTCCCAGTTGCCTGGGCTGTAAGTGACCCAGGTTTGGACAGTGTCAGAGCCCTCGATATGTTCATCCCCCTGTTTCACCTGCACCATCGTCTGCTTCACAGTGGTGAAGGCTGTGGCCTGGGATCAGTCCTTGGTGGTTATTGGAAAGGGTCTGGTTTTGGACCACAGGCTCCTGCCCCCTCCGCTGTCACGCCAGCTTGGTCTGTTGTTCCTGTAGTCTAGATGTTCCTGCAGTCTCTCCCTCTGGAGTCTCACAGGATTCTACCCTCCTCTTATCCCATTAAGCATGTAACATTCTATGGATGTTTAATTGAATCCATAAACATTTTTAGAAATCTTTTTTGGAGTGCTATATATGACTGAAATGTAAAAAAAGCACATAGTATTCTATGGATGACAAATTCAATCTAGAAAAAAAATTTAATGCTTGTTTGGATTGTTATATTTTACCAACATTTAGCAGAAGGCGCGTAATTCTCTGTAGATGACTAATTGAATCCAGAACATTTTTTGAATGGTTTTGGAGTGTTAGAGACCACTGAAATTTAGCAGAAAGCACGTATTACTCTATAGATGACATATTCAATTCAGACAAATATTTTAATGCTTTTTTTGGAGTGTCATGAACAACCGAAATTTAACAGATGACACCTAATACTCTATGGATGACTTATTGAAACCAGAAAAAAAGTTGAACTTTTTTGAGTGTTATAAATATTATCGAAATCCAACAGAGAGCACGTAATACTTTATGGATGACTAATTGAATCCAGAACAAAAAATGTTGAATTGAGTGTCATATTCCTCCGAATTGTTAAACAAACAAATTATTCTATGGATGACAAATTCAATACAGAAACATTTTTGAATGCTTTTTTGGAGTGTTATATACCATCGAAATTTAACAGAAGGGATGTAATACTCTATGGATGACTAATTGAATCCATAAACATTTTTTAACTATTTTTTGGAGTGTTATATACCACTGAAATGTAAAACAAAGCATGTAATACTCTATGAATTCCCGCATGCTTATTGGTTGTGTAACGGGCGCTAAATATGGGGATTCAAGTTTCAAATTCATGCATCGGTTAATGCTTGCCAAGTGCAGAGCACATCTGTGCACCCACATACTAAGTGATATCCGAGTATCACTGACCATGTTCGCTCATCCCTATTATACAGGTGATGGAATTATTTTCAAGATGTCAGAAAGTGCCACATATTCCCTCACCTATGCAATACTAAGGAAATCCAGAAAACATTATCTGTTGGGGGCACAAGGACTGGAGTTGAGAAACGCTGATCTTGAGTATCATTCGTGTTCTAACCATAATGTTCACAGATAGAACACATGTCAATTAAAGTCCATGGTGCTACAAAGTCTACGGTGCTATTCCAATGTACGTGTTTTTTGAAGTTTGAGTTTCTAAATAAGTCATGGAAAAATGTCTGTTTTTGATTGACGGAATGACGGATAATAATTACTCATACAAGTTTATTGCCACCCTCCACTGGCTCGGGATTGGCAATTTGGTTTAAGGAACTTCCCCACAGTTCAATTGAGAACCCTCAGAGACAACACAAGCCATTAACCATAGCATTCAGTCAAAGAAGGGTAATCATACTTTTTATAGATCCCAATTACCTTAAAAAGTGACATCCATGCCTTCGTATCCACAGGCTGCTGCAATAGTTGACTGACATCACTATCCCCTACATCACTGAACATCATTTATCTTTAGGATGAATGGGTGTACTGCTTTTGGTTCAGGTTTCAGTTATAAATTGCTTGCCTCATCTACCTCTTTTCCTGGGAGTCTAACTACTAGAAGTCTTCCTCTACCTCTTGCATTAATTACAATTGTTCTTGAGCCCTGTCCCCCTAGAACTCAGTGTGTAAGGAAGGTAAGGGTTTGATGGTTTGGTGGAGAGAAATCTTGGTCAAGGATTTTGAGGTCTATAAACAGTAATTGTAGAATGACTTAATTTATAATAGTCTATAGTAGAGATGGATATTTGACCACTGAAATCTGATTCACAAAAAAAAAATGGCCAACACCATTTCCCATACTATTAAAGCATCACTGAGTGGGCTACTGCTGTTTTGTGTGGACGCACTGGCTTCTCCATAATGCTTTGCATGTTGTTCTCAATGACAAAATCGATTTTTAAATAACCTGCTAATCGCTAGTAGACAGGTTATACTATTACCCAAATTGAATGCATATGATTGGTTTTTGAAGCCTTCATAGTGTCCCAAGTGCAATTAAGCTAGTGCGAATCTTATACATATGTTATGTTTCATACATATGTTTCACTTGATCCTCTACACTGAATTTTAGGAAAAATGTCAGAAATACCCGTGAGAGTTTTTTTTATAATGTGGCTATTGCTAATCTCTTAAATATTTCAACTGTAGATGTAATGACAAATCAGTTGTCATTTACAAGAAAGATTTTTCAGGACTGATTTAATATGGTTAAAAAATATTTACGAATAGGAGATTTTTGGCATCTTTGGAGAAGCCCAATATTAAAAAGAAATGGCCACAGATTTGAGCTAGCATGTTTAGATACTGACTATTTTTCTTATCTCTTTTTTTTCCTTTTACTCATTCTGTGGGGGTGGATTGGATCACGTTAGTCTGATTTTCATTTGTCTATGCTTTTGCATTGCTATTCTTTAGATATCCGTTTAAACATTGTATTGTGCATTTTATTAATTGCTTGATGACTGCTTCACAACATATGTGAAAATGACAACTGCTGGTAAATGACATTAGCACCATGTGAAAAAGTTTATCTGAGAATTCTATTACAGATGAGACATTTTTGATTATTTTGCAGCCTTTGATACAGTTGGCTGCACCCCAATATCACCTTGGCTGTGAAATGCTCACATAACACCTCTTTGACCTGAAAAGCCTTGAGGATGCTAAGTGGCAAGTCCCAGGGTTCTATCAGCAGATGGATGCCACCTTGGTAACAGAATGCTTCTACTCAGTCGTTAGCATACAAAAGTGGTACAAAGTCAGCTTCAGAGGAAAGAAAATCTCTGGTTCATAGTTAAGCATTAAGTTTCTGCTTAAAATGATTATTCATTATTATTATTATTTTTTTAAAGTACGCCCTGTGCTCTGCTGCATGAGTTCAGAATGTGTGACTATGGCGGTCCTACTTAAATCGATCTATAGGCCCAAACTTTCCCTATCCCTTATCTAATAAACAAAACACCATTTTGGATACAATAGCCATTGCAGCTTCATTTATTGAACAAATCAATTAGAACCTTAAAACAACAATCGCCTATCAATATGACCAGAAAGGAGGGGGATTGAAGGTTCAAAACCATTTTTTACCAGTAGAGTTGAGCGAAACAGGTCGGTCAGATTCAAAAGCAGCCGACTTTCGCCAAAGTCGGGTTTCGCCGATCGAAACCCGAGCATAGCGTGAAGTCGGCCATGCGGTCGTCGACCCGAGCGCCAAAGTCGGTTTTCCCATAATGCTTGCAGGCGCTTTTTTTCAGCCAATGAGCAAGGACGTACACTGTGGGCAACGAAATGACATGGGCAGCGTTCACCACCATCTTAGAGAAGGGCATTGCAGTGATTTGCTTGCTTTGGGGGGCATCATAGTGTCTATAAAAGCCCTGGCTGCCAACATTTTACTTCTGCCGATCTCAACAGTAGGGAGAGGTTGCTGACGCTGTTTATCAGTAAGGAGAGAGTTAGGGCAGGAAAGAGAAGTTCTTCTGTGCTTGTGCTGATAGCAATTGTACTGTACAGTTAGTGTGCAGTGACAGGGGAGGATTTTCTTGTGTGCAGCAGCACTGGTTATTAGTCTGCCTGCTAGCTGTATTGCTGTGAGTACACTGCTGTGCATACTGCTTTTTACACAGCACTAATACTTTTATTCTTTTTTTCTGCACAGTTACCGAGCGTTCATTTTTTCCCACATCATATAGAGCTGTACGCTCTTCACACACTACCGTGTACCGGCTGGTATCACGGACAAATACATGCTGACTATCTGTGTGTGACTCCGGAAATATATACGGAGATTGAAATTTTCCCCTACACTATATACACCTGGTATCTTCTGATACAGTACCTTTTTTTCTGCTTTTTGTATTATGGTCAAATCCATACTGAGAGAGCGTCTGTGTGTGACTCCGGAAATATATCCGGAGATTGACATTTTTCCCTATACTATATACACCTGGTATCTTCAGATACAGTACCCTTTTTCTGCTTTTTATATTCTGGTCTAATCCATACTGAGCCTGAGAGCGTCTGTCTGTGACTCCCGAAATATATACGGAGATTGAAATTTTATCCTATACTATATACACCTGTTATCTTCTGATACAGTACCTTTTTCCTGCCTTTTGTATTACGTTCAAATCCAAACTGAGAGAGCGTCTGTGTGTGACTCCAGAAATATATACGGAGATTGAAATTTTCCCCTACACTATATACACCTGGTATCTTCAGATACAGTACCCTTTTTCTGCTTTTTATTTCTGGTCTAATCCATACTGAGCCTGAGAGCGTTTGTGTGTGACTCCGGAAATGTATACGGAGATTTACAATTTTTCCCTATGCTATATATACCTGGTATCTTCAGATACAGTACCCTTTTTCTGCTTTTTAAATTCTGTTCTAATCCATACTGGGTGAGCATCTGTGTGTGACTCCGGAAATATATACGGAGATTTACTATTTCCCCATCACCGTATACAGCTGTACGCTTCTGATGCAGTATCATATATCTGCTGGTATTTTTGGTATATTTTTCCTAAACATGAGGAAGTATGGTGGAAGAGGCCACGGACGTGGGTGGGGGGGCCAGCTGATACTGATGATGGTGGTGGTGCATCTGCTGGTAGTGCCAAAAGCACAATACCACGTAAGGCAGGAGGTGTTGAGCCTGCGTCATCGTCTGGTTCCAGAAGGCCTGGAAGGCTCCCTTTTCTGGGAGCAGGTAAACCACTTTTAAAGTCGGAGCATCGGAACAGGTTTTGGCTTACATTGCCGAAACAGCCTCCAGCTCTATCGCCTCCTCTTCTGAAGTTTCAAAAAATGCAAGCACTGAGTCGTCAGTGCAAGCTCCTGGTAAGGAGCAACACCTTTCCTTTTGTCCTTCATCCCCACTAAAAGTGAAGGATGCTGCAGGCCACACTTCAGATTACTCCATGGAGGTCTTTTCACATACCATGCCTGGGTTATCAAGTGAAATCCTGAATTCCCCAGTCCAAGATGAATCTAACATGGAGTGCACTGATGCACAGCCACTGCTACCACTGCTAGATGATTCTGCTGGTACATTCACCCAGAGCACTACACTGCAGTCTACTGCGCCAGAATCTGAACCTGATGAAACTCAGGTGCCCCTTCCCGCATGCTATACCACCTTACACGGTGACACAGAGGAAGGTGCAGATGAAATTGAAGAGGAGGTGATGGATGACCCAGTCGCACGAGCACTCCATCCGCAGCTGCCAGTGTTGCACACGAGGTGTCCCACTATCGAACAGTTAGTGGTATGATGATGTCTTTGGGCGACAACAGACACGCTGCGGAGGTACTGGCCGACTGCTTGCAGCGAGAAACTGAGTCATGGCTGGGTAGTATACATCTTGAGCCAGGCAAGGTAGTCAGTGATAATGGCCCTAATTTTGTGGCGGCCATAGCCCTGGCAAAACTCAGACACATACCAGCCCTGCTCCATAAATTGCGAAGACAGTGCTCACACATCTGTCACTCGTCTGTGGACTCCAGTCGTATGCAGAGGCTGCAGCAAATCGCTCCACCTCCCCAAGCCCGCCAATCACGACTTGAACAAGGTGGAATTCCACTATGCACTGGTTGAGGGCTGTGCGAACGAGGCAGGTGAAATGCATTTGTGGGAGGATACAGGGGCGGGCGTTTGAGGGCAGACACGGTTGTCGGGTGTGCAGTTGGTCAAAGCTGAAAGACCTCTGTAAAGCCTTAGTGTTTTGAGGAATGCACACAGCTGGTAACGCAACGACGCCTCATAAATGAGCATTGCACCTATGCTCTCTCATGAAACTTTGGACGCACATAAGGATCAGGAGTCTGCAGCGGAGAGGAAAAGGAGGAGGATGACAGTCAGCTGTGCAGCAGCCATTGTTGCTCAGGGAATTTCCTGGCGGAGGTGGAGGAAGAACAGGAAGGGAGGAGGAGGATGAGGGGGATTTATTTGGGGGGGAGGAGCTTTCTCAGGGGTTAAAGAAAATGTTGGCTTGCCAAGGTCAGGGACAGTGTTTGTGGTGATGGAGGGATGAATTTGGCAGAAAGTGCCTCCCCCCCCAATGAAAAGGGAACATTGACACCTGGAACATTGGACATGTATGATTATGTCTTGCGGATCCTAAAAAGGGACCCCGCAGTGCAAAAATTATGAAGGATACTACTATGGTTTGGCCACATCCCGTCCACGCTATAAAGGAAAATTACAGAAAATATGCCACAGTAGAACCTAGAGCTATTTTTGGCGAACAAACAAGAAAACTCTGGTAACCGTTTGTTGAGGCATTCCCGCACACAGCAGCGGTGCAGGTTCTACCACGAGCTTTAGGGCCAAAGGGAAGGAGGTTGTTCACGGTGCACACAGCCAAAAGTGGCGTTGGAGACAGGGGTTTCATGACCTGTTGTGGACTGATTTCTCGGTCCCGCTAAACGATGGTAATACTGAATGGATTGCAACAGACGGGGATAACAGTTGTCAAATAGGCCGTAAACGGACACCTGGCCTGATTGGCAAAATATGCCTTACGGAGCTCGTTGCCCTGTGGTAGTGTGTTCAGAAAATCTAAAAGTCCCAGCCTACACCTCAAATATGCCAGTTTTTCACCTCCCTAACTGGGTTGAACCCTCCTGGGCCGGTGTTACACTGGGCAACGGGCGAGTGCCGGTGCCCTGAGCGGTGGGGCCCACCGGGGCACGGGACGGCACAAGGCCCCTCATATACGCCGGTGTTCTAACGGTGGGGGGGCCCACTTGCCGCAGAGACACCGCGACTATGAGAGGCACTCTGCCATGCCTTGCCAACGGTGGGCCCCCCCCTGCTTTCTCAGGGGTCCGCACTTCCAATACTTACCTCTCCCCCGCTCCACCGCTGTGACATCTTCCGCGCTTCCCCGACAGTGAATTCAGGTTTAAAGAGCGCAATGAACACGTATGTACACCCCTGCTGAACATCCAAGTGCAGAGAGCTGGAAGATGGCGACGTGAGGAGTCCGAGAGAGCGTGCCCAGCGAGGAAGGTTTTCATTTTTTTTTAATGTTTGGAGCAATTATGGGGAGCATTTACATTTGAGAATTATTTATGGGGCCCATCATGCATTGAGCATCATGATAGGCCCCTTATCACTGGAGATTTAAAGGGGCCCATTATATTAGAGCCATTTATAGGCCCATATACACTGGAGCATCATCCATGGGGTCCTCATCACGGAGCATTATAAATGAGACCCATCATACACGGAGATCTGCAGACCCGGGAAATAACCCAAGAGGGAAAAGTGCTGTTTCCAAGGGCAAAAATTAAAAAATGTGGGCTGACAGGTTCAGGACTCTTCAACCTAAAGATGACTACCCATTCTGCTAATACATGTGGGGAAAAAAGACACCGCTAAAACGACCTGGAAAATCGCAGTGACTTTGAAAACTTAGGTAAGAAAGTGAAAAAACTGGGAGCGCGGTGGTCTTCTCTTCCACCTCCCAGTGGTGGCCATGGAACAAGGAGGTGGAATAAAGATTCTGCAGGGAAAAACTGGCTCGGCATGGTGCCGCACAAGGGATTTGGGGTTTCTGGATCACGGAAGTAATTACCTTTCGATGGACTACTTGCTAAGTGGGGTGCACCTTACGAAGATGGAAAACATGATTTGGAACGCCATGTACAAAACTCAGGAGGCTTTAAACAGAACAATGGGGGAAGGAAGCAAAAGCCGCAAAAGCCATACACTTGACAATACTATTGAGATT
>JARQOD010000002.1:347975882-347998382 GCA_033576555.1 Oophaga sylvatica
TTAGCCAAATAACCCCCATTTTCAATGCGTTACTATTATTATAAAGTAAATGAAGGTTGACAAGCTAAAAGTAATAAGAATTGATGTCGTTGGCATTGAAATGGGCACTGTAGGTGTGTTTACTGCCCTCCACTCCCTGCCGACTTTGCTTCCCCTTGGACTTGCACGGGGTTTCGTGTTTCAGTCGGACCTTCGACTCTTGCCGATAGTCGGCCTATTTCGTTCGACTCGACTTTTGTGAAAGTCAGGTGGTCTGAAACCCGACCGACCCCCCCTGAGGCAAAGTCGTATCTTAGTTACCAGGATAAATTTTGTGTAATGCCGGTCCCCCTGCATAGTTTTGGTCCCCGTCCCCTGTTGCCTGGTTTTGTCTCACCCTTTGCTCCTAGGTTTACCCTGGCTTCAAGCACACAAACATATGTTGAATTGGAAGACCAGTGAGATTCTGAGCTGAGGAGTTACTGTTTCAACAGATGTCTCGTTTCCCATCCATTCAGTCCAATATCCTGTGGCACCATCCACCCTGCGGGGTTTACCATCTCCCTACTGGTACTTTTCCGACGTCTTCGATAAGAAAGAAGCAGAGACGTTACCACCTCATGGCTGTATGACTGCCACATTGACCTGTTCCCAGGCAGAGACCCAAGCCATGTCGGAGTACATCAAGGAGAACCTGGCCAGAGGGATTCATCCAGAAGTATCTTCTCAGGCGGGCACGGGTATCTTTATTTTTTTTAAAAGAAGGCCGGATCTCTTCGGCCCTGTATTGACTCTATGGGTTTAAATCAGATCACGGTAAAGAACCGATACCCGTGCGCCCTTATTTCAGATTTTGTTTGACCATCTCAGAGGGGCCAAGATCTTCACCAAATTGGATCTCAGAGGGGCCTACAACCTGATTTGCATACACCAGGGAGACGAGTGGAATACGGCCTTCAACATCCGAGATGGGCACTATGAGTATCGGGTTATGCTGTTTCGGGCTCAGCAATGCTCCTGCTGTTTTTCAAGAGTTTGTGAATTTTATTTTTATAGGGGTTTCTGTATTTTTGTGTTGTTGTCTACCTGGATGACATCTTGATCTACTCTCCAACTTGGCTACACATGGAGAAATGTCTCCCAGGTTCTTCAGAGACTCAGGGAGAACAGGCTGTACACTAAATTTGAGAAAAAGTGTCTTCGAGCAACCCTCTCTGCCATTCCTTGGTTACATTGTTTCGTTCAGTGGCTGATGATGGATCCTGAGAAGTTAGAATCAATCCTCAAATGTCTCACCTGAACGGGCTTAAGGCGATACAGGGGTTCTGTGATTCGTTATTACCCTCAATTTATTCCCCATTTCTTTTATCGGGTGACTTCCATCTCTGCTCTGTCCTGGAAAGGCGCCAACTCAAAGATTGGTCTCCTGAGGCAGAGGAGGCGTTACTTCTCTGAAAAAAGGCCTTCTCTTCCGCGCCCGTACTCCATCGGCCATGTGCAGATGAACCATTCTTCATCAAGGTGGATCCCTCTTCCATAGTTGCAGGAGCAGTTCTTACCCAGAACCCTTCCTCGGGTGAATGGTCGCTTGTGGCTTCTTCTCTAAGGTTTTTTCCACTTCCGAAAAAAATATTCCATCGGAGATCGGAGTTACTGGCCATCAAGTTGGCTCTGCAAGAGTGGCGTCATCTTCTCGAGGGAGCAGTTCACCAGGTTGTTATTTTCACTGATCAAAGAATCTCGCCTATCTCCAGTCTGCACGGAGGCTGAACCCATGTCAAGCCAGGTGGTCCCCTGTGCTGCTAGCAAGAAAATCAAGGCCGACGCCTCTCTTAGGTCCTTTCTGCTCCCGACTTGGAAGAGGAACCTCAACACATCATCGAGCTGTCCCGAATGGTGACAGTGGCCTCTGTCAACCTGTCTCAGATTCCCTCCCAGTAAGACTTTGGTAGGTAGTTCAGACAGGAGACAGTTCTTCAGTGGGGTCACTTTTCTAAGTTGTCCAGTCACGCTCGGTAGAAGAAGACTTTGCAACTCATTTACCGTTATTATTGGTGGCCTACCATGCATAAGGACATCTTGGGAGTATGTCTCGGCTTGCCCTCCTGTGCCCAAAACAAGACTGCAAAAACATCTTCCAACCGGACATCTGCTGCCGCTCCCCATTCCTTCAGTTCCCTGGCAGCACATTGCTATGGACTTTATTACGGATCTCCCCATTCCTCTGGCTGCTCCATTATATGGGTGGACCGTTTTTGAAGATGACCCACTTTACCCCACTGTCAGGTCTTCCTTCTGCTCCTGAAACTTGCCGACTACTTCATTCAGCATATTTCCGTCTTCATGAGATTCCTCTTCACATCGTGTCCGACGAGGTGTCCAATTGACTTCGAAGTTTTGGAGGGTGATATGTAAACTAATGGACGTGGAGCTGGATTTCTCTTCTGCATATCATCCTCAATTCAACAGTCAGGTGGAGAGGGTCAATCAAATCATGTCCGGATTCCTGCATCACTTCATCAATGTGCACCCAATGACTGGGGGGTAAGTTACTACTGTGGGCAGAGTTCGCCTACAACAATCACTTGAGTCCTCTGCTAATCTCCTTCCAGATTGTGTGTGGACTTCAACCCAGAATCCATCTTCTTATCTCTGGGTCTTTGGGCATGCCAGCTGCTGACCCTCTTGTTGAGGATTTCTCCAAAGTGAGGAGAGACACCAAGACCGCCCTAAAGAAGGCATCGCAACGTATGAAGAGGTTTGCAGACAAGAGACGCCTGGATGCTCCGACCTTTTGGCCAGGGGACAAAGTGTGGCTTCCTCCAGGTCCATCATCTGAAGATGCCATCTTATAAATTAGGACCTCGTTTCATTGGTCCTTTTGAGGTCGTAAAAAAAATTAATGCAGTGTCTTACAAGTTGAAGTTGCGTGCCTCTTTTACGTGTGCCTAAGCCTTTCTCGTTTCCCTCCTCAAACCAGTTATCTTGAGCTCTTTTTTTAAGATCCGGGTTTCCACTCCTGATCCTGTCAGCGAGGAGGATGTCTTTGGGTAGAGAATATTTTGGCCACGAAAAGGGTAAGAGGAAAGACCTTTTTCCTGGTAGATTGGAAGGGCTTTGGTCCTGAGGAGAGGTTTATGAGTAGAGTTGAGCGATACTTTCCGGGTATCCTAAAGTATCGGAATCGGAATGGTATCGCCGATATCACTAAAAAATCGGCGATACCCGATACCGATACCGGAAGTCCCATGTAAGTCTATGGGAACAAAATATCGCAACTAAAAAAACCCCATTCTTTCCTTGTAAACACTAAATATACACACATAGAATACATATATATATATATACATGTCATTGTGACATATATATATACATATATGTATAGTTTATACACTTCTACATAGTAAAATATCCTTTGATTCAATTGCCGGGTAAAGCCGGCTTCAGTGAAAAGACAGAAGCACCCGACATGAAATGACACTTGGTGTACATAGGGTTAACCATGTCTTTTCATGTCGTTTGCTATCTGATTTGCACAAACAATTAAATCAGACTATGTGTGCAAAATTTCACACCTGTAGGGGTTAATTAAAGGTGTAAATTCGTTGTAAAAAAAACGGACTTTTTTGCTACGAATTTACACCTTTAATTAACCCCTACAGGTGTGAAATTTTGCACACATAGTCTGATTTAATTGTTTGTGCAAATTAGATAGCAAAGGACATGAAAAGACATGGTTAACCCTATGTACACCAAGTGTCATTTCATGTCGGGTTCTGCATTTTCACAAAAGCCGGCAATTGAATTAGCGGCTATTATACTATGTAGAAGTGTATGAACTACAAATATAAATATATATATATGTGTCACAAATTCAATGACATGTATATATATATATATATGAGGTGTAAAATTGCTGAAAAAAAATGCGTGGGCTCCCGCCCTATTTTCGCAACCAGACAGACAAAGCCAGTGAGGGGGGGCAGATAATAATAGCCCAGAGAGGGACCATTATTTTTGGCCCCCCCCGGCTACTTAACATCTGCCCCCAGACACCCCAGAAAGGGCAAATCTCTAATTAGATTTGCCCTTTCTGGCACTTTGCCCGTCTATTCCCATTGCCCTGTAGCGGTGGCGAATGGGTTAATAAGGGGTTAAAATGACCTTGCAATTGAAAGGTCACTTTAAGCCAGGTTAATAATTGAGAGCTGTCAATTAGACAACTATCAATTATTAATCCTATTGTATGAAAGAAAAATCAAACACACACACTTTAATAAAAAAGAAGTTTAATGAAATAATCACACAGTTTTTGACCATATTTTATTTACCTGCTAAAACCATTTCCTGTAATAAAAATAAAATAAAAAAGCAAAATTATTCTTACCTATCCCATGCACAGTCAGGTCCCACGGTGAAATCCTTCAGAAAGGGTTAATGTTTACTGCAGGGACCGCAGCTAATGCTGCAGCCTCACAGTAAACCCCAAATGAATGAGTTCCTCTCCTGCCTGACAGGAGAGTAAAGGCTGGGTGTCACATAACGATACACCAGCGATCCCGACAACGATATGCACTTGTCAGGATCGCTGGTGTATCGCTACATGATCGCTGCTGAGCTGCCAAACAGGCAGCTCAGGCAGCGATCTGGGACAGCGACACTGCGGGTAACATCGCTTAAGGGCCCGTCTCACATAGCGATATCGCTACCGAGATCGCTGCTGAGTCACTAGTTTTGTGACGCAGCAGCGAGCTCACCAGCGATATCGCTGTGTGTGACATTCAGCGACGATCAGCCCCCCTGCCGGGTATCGCTGATCGTCGCAGAAATGTCAGGACCTTTTTTTGATCGCTGGTTTCCCTCTGACAGGCACGCATCGCTGCGTGTGACAGGCGGGAGACCAGCGATCCGCTGGTAACCAAGGTACACAGCGGGTTTCCAGGCACCGCGCAGCGCTTGGAAACCCGCTGTGTACCTTGGATACCAGCTCCCTGCATCAGGGCGCTGGTATCCAAGGTACACAGCGGGTTTCTAAGCACAGCCCCGCGCCTGGAAACCCGCTGTGTACCTTGGTTACCAGCGGATCGCTGGTCTCCCGCCTGTCACACGCAGCGATGTGTGCCTGTCAGCGGGAAACCAGCGATCAAAAAAAGGTCCTGACATTTCAGCGACGATCAGCGATACCCGGCAGGGGGGCTGATCGTCGCTGAATGTCACACACAGCGATATCGCTGGTGAGCTCGCTGCTGCGTCACAAAACTAGTGACTCAGCAGCGATCTCGGTAGCGATATCGCTATGTGAGACGGGCCCTTAAGTGGAAAGCTTAATTGATTGCTTTCCACTTTCACTTCAGGTCAGCCAGGGACACAATCAGTGACGTCAGAGGGAACTGATTAACAAAAATAGGGGTTCCCTTCGAAAAAAAAATGGCGTGGGGTCCCCCCTATTTTTGTTAACCAGCCAGATGAAGCAGACCGCTGAGGCCTGGATTTTCAGGCTGTTAAGGAGCCAAGATCCATGGACCTTGCCAGCCTGATAATACCAGGCCACAGCAGTCTGCATATCTTGGCTGATTAACAAAAATAGGGGATCCCCTCGAAAAAAATTGGCGTGGGGTCCCCCCTATTTTTGTTAACCAGCCAGATGAAGCAGACCGCTGAGGCCTGGATTTTCAGGCTGTTAAGGAGCCAAGATCCATGGACCTTGCCAGCCTGATAATACCAGGCCACAGCAGTCTGCATATCTTGGCTGATTAACAAAAATAGGGGATCCCCTCGAAAAAAATTGGCGTGGGGTCCCCCCTATTTTTGTTAACCAGCCAGATGAAGCAGACCGCTGAGGCCTGGATTTTCAGGCTGTTAAGGAGCCAAGATCCATGGACCTTGCCAGCCTGATAATACCAGGCCACAGCAGTCTGCATATCTTGGCTGATTAACAAAAATAGGGGATCCCCTCGAAAAAAATTGGCGTGGGGTCCCCCCTATTTTTGTTAACCAGCCAGATGAAGCAGACCGCTGAGGCCTGGTTTTTCAGGCTGGTAAGGATCCAATATCCATGGACCTTGCAAGCCTGATAATACCAGGCCACAGCAGTCTGCTTAGCTTGGCTGGTTAACAAAAATATGGGATCCCCTCGAAAAAAAAAACGGCGTGGGGATCCCCCCTATTTTTGTTAACCAGCCAAGTAAAATGCAGACTGCTGCGGCCTGGTATTAAAAGACTGTCAAGGCCCATGGATTTTGGCCCTCAACAGCCTGATAATACCAGGCTACAGCAGCCCCACATTTGGCGCATCAAAAGATGTGCCAATTGTGGCACTTTACCCGGCTCTTCCCACTTGCCCTGTAGCGGTGGCAAGCGGGGTAATAAGGGGTTATTGTCACCGTTGATTGCACGGTGACAATAAGCCCGGTTAAT
The DNA here is from genome assembly GCA_033576555.1 of Oophaga sylvatica. Lineage (NCBI taxonomy): Eukaryota > Metazoa > Chordata > Amphibia > Anura > Dendrobatidae > Oophaga > Oophaga sylvatica. Next base: position 347,982,279 of record JARQOD010000002.1, read on the forward strand.
AATGGAGAGGTGTCAATAAGACACCGATCCATTATTAATCCCAAAGTTATTAAATGTATAAAAAAAAGACAAAGCAAGAAAAAAGTATTTTAATGAAATAAAAGAGACAACACAGTTTTAATTTCTTTTATTACTCTCTCATTCCTGCGACGCCATCGATCTCCTGTAAAAAAAGAAAAAAAAACAAACCAACAGTATACCACCTGTCCGACGCAGTCCAGAACGACAGTCCCACGACGATCCAGCTGTGCTACATCGCAATGACAGGCAGAGGCTGTCATCGCGACGCAGCACAGCTGATTACCTGCTTCCCCGGCGGTGACGTCATCGGACTGACTGCTTTACGGCCGGGATTACCCAGCAGTCACTGCAGTTATCGCGAGAAACTGCATGTGACCGCCGGGGAAAGAAGATGGCGGCCATGAAGCAGTCCGGGATGTGACCGCCGGAGATCTTCTGCCAGGTAAGTGCCGCTGACTCCTGACAGACCCGACCGACGGACACTGACAGTGACAGTGACAATCCCGATTCCGGTATCCGATAAGACGAAAATATCGGAACTCGGAATCGGAATTCCGATACAGCTAATATCGGCCGATACCCGATATTTGCAGTATCGGAATGCTCAACACTAGTTATGAGAGCTCAGTGAGAATATCCAGGCCCTCTCCTACTAGAACATTTTTTTGCAGGCTTGAAAAAGAGGGGGCGTAAAGGGGAGGTACTGTAACACCTATGCTGCTGCATAGTTCCGGTCCCCGTCCCCTGCAGGGACACCATCGTACTTCCCATGTTCGGTCTGCTCCTCGTTACCTGTCAGGGCTCTCCTCCCATGCCTCTGTTCTGAGCCCCTTGCATCCTGCCTCTGCTGCTGCTTCCTGGTCTCGGCGTGCAGCCCACGGTTTTCCTGGTACGGCTCTAAGGGCACGCGCGCTCCCGGTCTCTTAAGAGATTATTATGTACACCCCTCCTCACATATAAAGCACCATGGAATAAACAGCTTTATAATAATAAATAATAATAGTAATCTCACTGGGCACTCAAACATGCCATTTATTCTCGATAATTCCACTAAACAACCGCAATCTGCTGGATTAGTCTTCAAATGTCTCAAATAACACACAACTTCCACTAAGCACGATACATGCCTTGATGGCAAACCTCCATGACACTTAGCATTTATGAGCACCAGCTTGCCAACCCAAAATAGTCCCAAAAATTCCAAAACAAAAGCCATTCCAAATAAATAACATTCATATTCATATTTACAAATCTCTCCTAGACAACAAAGTAGCTGATCAAAAGATTTAAAAGATAGCGGACGCCGCTAATCCCTTACCATATGATTCTTCCAAAAATCCTTCAACACTTGGCGAACCAGGAAATCCTTTGTAATGTCTTTACATCCCAACAATTTAAAGAAAAAAGACAACTTTGCTATCCTATCAGATACCAATGCAAACAATAAATCATCTACGAATGCTCTGCCAATTATGTACAGCAATAAATACGGACAGTCAACCTCCGATACTTACCCCCTGACCGAATCCTCGAGTTCTTGCCACATACGCCATGCTGAAACATACCTATCCCAAGAGCTCAGAGTGACTGAACTCTTCACAAATGTTAGAGCTGAATGGAAACCAGATCTAATAACCACCGAGATCATTCTGTTTCCATCCGCTCTGCGTCTGCAGCAAGCTCCCGAAAACCATCCCACTGGAAGCAAGAGAGTGTATCAGCTATACAATTCTGCCCACCAGGAACATGAGCAGCATTAAGTTGTGTAACAAAGCTAAAACCAGTAGTGATTTACCGACAAGTTGATTATACATTGAACCATACTCAAGTTGTCACAAAAATATGCACTTTGTTGTTCCTGTTCAGTACCTCAAACCTTCAATGCTACCATAATAGAAAACATTTCCAACAAAGCAAAATTCCTAGTTAAACCTGTAGCTCTCCATGCTTCTGGCCACTGTCCCACACTTCATTTTCCACCAAATAGGCCTGAAAACCGCATGAACCAGAAGCATCTGTAAGCAAAACCAGATCAAAGTTTGACACTACTTTATCTAACCACACTGACCTCCCATTGTAAGATTGAAAATAGTCATCCTAAACTGCCGAATCCATTTTGTGTTCAGTGTTCAATCTTACAAAATGCAAAGGGTGTTTGACATCCACAGTAGCCTATGCCAATCTCCTTGGAAAAAACTCTACCCATAGGCAGAATTTTACAAGCAAAGTTAAGTTTACTGAAAAGAGAATGTAACTGATGGAGTCGCAATTTTTTCAGCTGGCAAACGTCATCCCATCCTAACGATATTCAACACAATACCCAGGAACTTTAAAATCATTGAATGACCCTCCGTTGACCAAATGACCAACCATTTTCAGAGGCAAGAAGCATACTGGGGACCTGGCTGGTCGAATACACAAAAAGTCACTTAACTAATGTAAAACAGAGTCGACACCAGACTCCTCCCTCACTACGTGTTCAATGAAGGAACTACACTTTTCGAAGTAGGCACATGAGATCGAACAGCCCATTGGTAAAAAACAATCCAAGTAAAAACTACCATCTCAAGAACAGCCTAGCAAGTTAAAGCTCTCTGTATGAACCTGAAGAAGACTCGATGTTTGATTTAGAGAATCAAAGGTTCACCACACACTCTTGAGATTTATGGTGAAAATAAACTTAACTTATTACAATCCATATAGCAAAATAAGTGGCACAAAGGGATCAAAGCAAGTGATCATATACAAAGATAGTTACAGACATTTCGACCCATCCCTTACGCATTGAGCTGCTGAAAGAGAAAACGTAACATGTGAGCATAAAGTATAGAACCTAAACAAAATCTGTTTATGGAAAAGACAAATATGAAAGTAAGTAACAAAGAAAAAATAAGTAAATATCCCAGTGCGGTGAACCTTTGATTCTCTATCAACAGAGGCTCTCCAGCCCGTTACACCGGCATCTCACCTACCTGACAGAGGTGCACACTAATATTGCACTTTTTCAATGTCTGTTTTGTTCATAAGAGACCCTTTCCTAGCTGCCCAGTCCAAAGCTCTTACAAAAGAGACATACAAAACTGACACCAAATCTGGGTAAATAACATAATTATCTGAACTGCCAAAAGGATAAGACAGATGATGTATTAATTTTAATTTATTAGGTTCCTTCTTCGGGACCACCCCAGATGAGAAGCATGCTACTAAGGCCATGTAGGCACTGAAAAGGGCCCTGTCTTACAGCCAAAAGCAACCTCCATTTCCAAATTGTCCCAACAACTGAGTGAATACAGTTGAACCCAAATTATTTGGTCTCATAATATAAGGTTCAACAAAAGAAAGGATTCTAAAGCCGAAACTGAAACCCTCACATAGCAACGCAGCCACATCCATATAACTGGAAACGGAAGCATCCAATCTATTCTCACTTGTGTCATCTCTTTTTGCATAAGCCTCGCCTGACTTTCCCTTTCCCTTCTAGAAACACTTAACATTGCTGTGGGAAACATTAATGTGTAAACTTACAGGATGAGAGGAACTAGCATTCTCGTTTGTTGAGTTGTCAGCATAGGCCCTTTTCGAAGACCTGCCGAGGATACCACTGTGTTTACTACACCACTGGCACTCCCAGGAAAGGACTCTGATGATGACGTAGAAGCTCCCATTAAACGTAATCACAAGCTGAAATCCTTATTGTCACACTGCAAACTCGGGTGAACAGCTTTCCTTTGTCTAAACTGTTCGTCATAACCAAGCCACGCCGTACCATGGCGGTATGCCTCTCCAATCAAATCCAAATAACAAAACAATGCTGAACAATTTTTAGGAGCTTTTTCGCCCATAGCGCTTGCCAAAAAGGTAAACAGTTATGACACGTCTGGAGAATGAGGCGATAATGCCTCATTTCCTACTAATCTTTCTTAATTTAATCTGGTTTAACCATATCCTGATTAAATTTCTCAAGCTGCAACAACGAAAAAATGTCAACATACTCATCTTTCCAAATTTTTCTCCCTAACCTCTTGCTTCAAATGAGCACCTAAAGGGCCATCAAAACATACATAGATGTCCCCTAGCCCTATCATCCGAACGCACCATGTCCACTGTGGCAACCGAGGCAGCCGGAGTAGAAACTGCTCTGCTAACATTAACCGGAAGCTTCACTAACAGCTCCATTCTCAAAACATACATAAACCTCCAACTAACCCTATCATCTAAACACACCATATCCAATGCAGCAACTAAGGTAGCCAGAATAGAAACTGCTCTGCTAACATTAACTGGAAGCTTCACTATGACGGATGCCCTGCTTCCCATAGTACCATCCTGGCTTCCGGCCTCTAACCATGCAAATAAATAAATTCAGCCGCCACATCGGCAGCTCTCAAACCCTCACCAAAATCCAGACTGGAATATACCATACCCCAATTAGCAGCCCATTCTCTAAACACTCATCTGACACATTCGCTCGAGGTGCATGCAAACCACGTGACTTACCAGGCTGACTACGAGGAATCCTGAGAACAGCCTTTGCATGTCCTCCATGAGGATGCACATTACTCACATCACTGCAGGATGAAATCTGGCCTTCTTCTTCTGAGGCAGAATCAGGCTAAGGACCATCACCAGGTAAACCTAGCGCAGTCGACCCACAGATTTATCTGGACCTCCTGTGGGCATCACCACATTGTCTGGGAGGAGAAACAGAGACTTCAGCTGCACGCCTGCAGCCAGCATTCCTGGCATCATTCTGTTCCCTCCTGGTCCTGATTGCACCACCTCTTGGCTCCTCTCACAGGTTACATGTTACATGTTACGCTAATGTCTTCACACTGTAAGCGCAGCAAAGGGGAGGGGCCGTGACGTCACTCACCTCTTGCACTGGATCAGGCCAACGCCGCATATTCCTTCAAGAGCGATGTGCGACTGATGCAGGCTAGAGCACCTCCGGTTTCCCTGAAGGGTCCCTGGAAGAGCTTCAAATCCTGTGCCTGATCTAGTGAGTCACTTTATGGCTCAGTTTCTCTGTAAGCCTGGATCTTCTAGATCGCTTCTGAGGTGTTGTGAACGCAGCCACATTGTTGATTCTCTCCTTGGCATTCCTTTGCTCCAGCTGGCTCTGGAGCCATTGCTGGTCTCTACTCTCAGTCAAGAACTGGCTCTCCAATAGCAAGGCCTCCATATTCCGAATCCTGAAGTGACAATGTTTCAGGTACAAAGTCCACCACCGAAGAGAAAGTCCCATAGGTGACCACTCCTTTTATATCACTCAAATGGAACCCTTCTTCCCTCCAATCAAGTAATCCCACAAAAACTTTCTGCCCTTATACTGCTCCCCCAAAATATCCACTCAAACCACCACTTCTCCCAATTAACTCCAAAGCACCCAACATTCTGTCCTATCAAACATCCTAATTCATTGTTGGTTCGGGAGAGACCAACTGCATGTCAGAAGTACAGACGTCATAGCTAATGCTGGCAGCAGAGAGGTATGGGACACAGTCATCACGCTAGAAAACAGACCCTGTAGCTACAATTGCAATGATTCTAGATTTTGTTGCTCTTTGGCCAGATCCTGAATCATCTGGGTCAGATTTGTAACCTGATCACAAAGTGTACAAATTGGATCCATATTGGTGGGAAAAAAAGTATAAGGCCAGTTGAAATGTGATCTTGAGTCACAAATGTAACACTGAGTCACTACTCACAGATAAGCCATGAGGCACGATAGTCAAGAGGTCCAGGGTCAGATACCAAGAGAGCTCTTCATAAACAGATGAGTAAGACAAAGAAGTAGTCAGGTCACAGTCTCAAGTTAGAATTCAAGGACGGTATCAGATCAAGACAAAGGGGCTATCCAAATAGATGGTCAAAGGCAAGGTCCAAGGTCAGGCAGCAAAAGCTCAGAAACAGAATATTGGGAACAAAGGCACACACACACCACCGAGCAGGTCTGGTGTCAGCACAAGGGCAAGTGTCAGCGCCCTGAGCAGGTGGGGGGACCCTTGCTATCAGGGACACCGGCAAGCTTTGGGGGTCAGGTGCCAGCACCTGAGAGTGGGTGACAGCACTACTTGGTCAGGGCTCCGGTGTAACAGGCCAGAATATACTCCATCCCAGACTATGCCGGGGTTAAAGTGGCCTAGGCCAGAGTATACCCTAGGTTTATTCTGGCCTAGGCCACATTATACCCCTCCAGGCCAGAATACACCCCCCGGGGGTATAAAATAGCCTGGGCCAGACTATGCCCAGGGTTAAAGTGGCCTAGGCCACATTATACGACTCCAGGCCAGAATATACTCCCCAGGGGTGTAAAATATCCTGGGCCAAACTGTGCCTGGGGTTAAAGTGGCCTAAGCCAGGCTATACCCCAGATATATTCTAGCCTAGGCTAAACTATACCCATCCAAGCCCGAATATTGCTGTGTTTTTCCTGCTCACCCACCCAAATCACATAATACTTGCCTCGTGTATTGGGACCTTTAGGACAGGTCACTCACTTACCATCTCCCTCATTACTATCTCCACCACCTCCATCATTGTTCTCCCCCACCACCTCCATCATTGTTCTCCCCCACGATCTCCATCATTGCCCTCTCCACCATCTCTATTATTGGTCTCCCCACCACTATCATTGCCCTCTCCACTACCTCTATCCCATCATTGTTCTCACCCACCTACACACACCATCGCTCACCTCTCCGCACACACACCACTCACTTCTCTGCATGTTTCTCGCAGCTTTTTCTTTGACACAGACATGTGCTGAATGCTGACGTCATCCTTCCGCATGGCTGTGTCAGACAGGAAACGTGGGCAGGAAGCGGAGGACTGATCCTAGCAGCTCCGCTCTGATGCCATTTAAAATGGCAGTGGAGCTGCAGCAATCGCTCCCTGTCCACCACACATGAGGGCAATCTGGCCAGGGGCCGGAGAAACAGGCCAGATTGACCTCAGTGTTAGCTGCTCTGCAGGGACCCCACTCCACCTCCTGGCCCCGGTGAAGCTGCACCGGATGGACATGCGGTATGTTCGCCCCTGGGTATAGTTCAATGCCAGATATTTCACTTACTTCTTACATTACATGAGTTATATCTATTGTAAATTTTACAATAGCTCAGAAACCGGACAGTATAGTCCTCCATACAGTATTATGGGCACCACATAGTGCTCCATACAGAATAATGAGCCCCATATGTTGCTCCATACAGTATTAAGGGCACTACGTAGTGCTACATGCAGAATAATGAGCCCCATATATTGCTTCATACAGAATAATGGACCACATATAATGCTCCATACAGTATACAGTTGTGCTCAAAAATTTACATACCCAGGAGATTTTTTTGCTTTCTCGGCCTTTTTTCGGAGAATATGAATAATAACACCAAACCTTTTTGTCCACTTATGGTTAGTGGCTGGGTAAAGCCATTTATTGTCAAACTATTGTGTTTTCTCTTTTTAAATCATGATGACAACACAAAACATCCAAATAACCCTGAGCAAAAGTTCACACACCCTGGTGATTTTGGCCTGTTAACATGCACAGAAGTTGACACAAATGGGTTTGAGTGGCTACTAAAGGTAACATCCTCACCAGTGACCTGTTTGCTTGTAATCAGTGTGTGTGCATGAAAGCTGATTGAGCTTCTGGGATCCAGAAAGACTCTTGCATCTTTCATCCAGCTACTGATGTTTCTGGATTGTGAGTCATGGGGAAAGAAATAGAATTGACAACAGATCTGCAGGAAAAGGTAGTTGAACTGTATAAAACAGGAAAGGGATACAAAAAGATATCCAATGAATTGATAATGCCAGTCAGCAGCGTTCAAACTGTGATTAACAAATGGAAAATCAGGGGCTCTGTAAAAACAAAACTACGGTCAGGTAGACCAACAAAAGTTTCGTCCACAACTGCCAGGAAAATTATTCGGGATGCAAAGAAAAACCCACAAATGACATCAGCTGATGGACTCTCTGAAACTTAGCGTTGTGGCTCTTTCAAGATGCACAATAATTAGGCACTTGAAGAAAAATGGGATGTATGGTCGAGTCACCAGAAGAAAGCCATTACTGCGCAAATGCCCCAAAGTATCTCGTGTACAATATGCAAAGCAGCACAGAGACAAGCCTCAAAACTTCTGGAACAAGGTAATTTGGAGTGATTAGACCAAAATTTAAATTTTTGGCCACAATCATAAATGTCAACAAGGCATATGATGAAAGGAACACCATTCCTACTGTAAAGCACGGATGTGGATAGCTGATGTTTTGGGGAAGTGTGAGCTACAAAGACACAGGAAATTTGGTCAAAGTTGAAGGTAAGAAGAATGCAGCATGTTATCAACAAATACTGGAGGCAAATTTGCAATCATCAGCCAAGAAGCTGCGCATGGGAAATACTTGGACGTTCCAACATGACAACAATCCAAAACACAATGCCAAGTCGACCTGTCATTGGCTACAGCAGAACAAAGTGAAGGTTCTGGAGTGGCCATCTCAGTCTCCTGACCTCAATATCATTGAGCCACTCTGGGGAGATCTCATGTGCTAGACATTGTTAGGGCTGGCGGAACGCACAAAATAAATATAAATAATAGGTGCGTTCGCAGCCCGGGGTCCACCGTGCAAGCAGAGCCTGCTGCTAGTAAGATGTCGGTATAAGCGAACTCTGTTACTTCACAGAGTCGCAGACAAAGATGCTGTAGCACTATATGGCAGTATAAGAGAACTCTGTTACACCACAGAGTCGCTGAGGTTGAGACGCAGAAATAGAGACTGTGTCCTGTTAACACCACAGGGATACACAGATAACTGCTGTGCGGATAGCAGTCTGTGATCATGCATTCAGCAACGCAAACAAGCAACTCCTCACCGGGGAAGCCGGTATTCTAGGGGCTTATTTCAGCCAGGCCCTGAACACGTGCATACAAATCTCCTCACCGGAGGTGCCGGTATTCTAGGGGCTTATTTCAGCCGAGCCCTAAACACATGCATGCATGATCACACTGGCGCAAAGCACATAATGCAATTGATACTAGCGCATGGCCGCAGGGCCATACAACCCTTTTATAGTAGCAACTACAGGACCTGCCAGAAAAGGACCAATGAGAAATTGTTCCAGAACACATGTAGTTTCAGGACCTTCCTGGTGGACCAATAGGAGCTGCTGCAGTACCTGAGCATGTGATCCCTGATCTCCAATGAGAGATCTTACCCTGGGCACGCTCAGAAGGGGAAACGCAGGACTTAGTCCTAAAGACGTCTGCTCACCGCTGACCAGTACTGGCTACAATAGCAGAACCTGGAGAGGCAGCAGTAATCCTCTGCACAATGTTAGACTGGGCAAGACGCTGGGACCGACGTCTCTGCAGAGCAGAGTCCACTGCGGCCGGAGACGGATGGGAGACCGCAGCAGGGATGGTTTGAGATTCCCCTTGTGCAGAAGCGGGAACTCGACCCCTAACAGACATTTACAGGAACTGGGGGCTTTTTGCCAAAAAGAGTTGGGACCTTTACCATCTGAGAAAAGAACCTCATCCACAACTACCACAAAAGACTTTAAGCTATCATTGATTTTAGAGGGGACAATACACGGTATTAAGAAATGGGGTATGTCAACTTTTGATCAGGGTCATTTGGATGTTTTGGGTTGTCATTATAATTTAAAAAGAGAAAACACAGTAGTTTGACAATAAATGACTTCACCCAACCACTAACCATGAGTGTAGAAAAAGTTTTGATGTTATCATTCATATTCTCTGAAAAAAATGCCAAGAAAGCAAAAATTCTGCCGGGGTATGTAAACTTTTGAGCACAATTGTATATATAAATAGGTTTGTAGCTTTGTCGCCATTAAAGGAGGGGGACCCAGACACATTTCTTGCACATGTGCCCCAAGCTGTCAGTGTCCTTCCATGCTATATCTGTGCCTCATGAATTGTGATATGTGTTAAAGGGACCCACTGAGACTTTTTCGCCCAGGGCCCATGAAAACCTGGAGCAAGCCCTACCACCGAGCTAAAGCTATGACTGGCAATAATCAGTCACTGACAGCCAGTTAAATGTCCTGGCAATCACCCAGAATGGGAGACACCTGGAAGAAACCCAATATGCCATAGCACTGATTGGCGGCTGAACTTTCACCCACAAAGCTGACAACTCAGTACGCCCATGCCCCAGATTGGATGGCTTAGCTGTCACTCAAAATACTGACAGCTCAGCATGTCACTGACTCTTTAAGGTGGCTAAGCTGTCACTCACTGTGTCAAGGGCATAGTGAATGGCGAAATTGTAACAAAAACTTTTTTTCCTAATCAGTGATAGAAACTGATGAAACTCTGACTAAACTTTGATAAAAATCTGTGTGATGACTCTCGATCCGTGTTTCTTATAGGTCAAAAAAACTGACATCTGAATGAGGCCTTAAGCCTTAGGCTATGGTTCCACGGTCCGGAACCATAGCGCTTTTGACGGAGCGGAAATTCCGCTCCGTCTAAGCCCCGCCCCCTTTCTGACGCGCGCTCTTTCCGGAGGTGTTCAGGACACCTCCGGAACACCTCCGGAAAGAGCGCAGGGCTACATAGCCCTGTGTTAATTATGTTGCGGCGACGCACCGTCGCCGCAATACGCGAGGACATGCTGCGGTCTAAAAAGACGCGCCGCATGTCCGTTTACGCAGGTTTGCCACCTGCGTATTGTTACGCATAGTGGAGACGGGATTTCTAGAAATCCCCTCCACTATGCTGTAACATCTGGACGCTGCGTGTTTGGCGCTGCGCCAGCGCACAGCGCCAAACACGCAGCGTTTCCTGACCGTGGAAACTCACCCTTAGGGTAGGTGCACACGATCAGTAATTGGCAGCACTTTGGACACAGCACATGTCTACCGTGTCCAAAGTGCTGCCGGCTATTGAACGCAGGTGAGTTCGAATGTGTTCATGGAACCGTTCGGATTCATCATGTCCAATACATTGTACGGGTGAAATTTATCTTGCGAAGACTGGCATCTGCGCAATATTAATAGACATGCTGAGGTCTGGAGAGACGTGTCACATGTCCGTCTCGGCGGGTGAGCCGCGGGCGTCTCAGCACACATAGTGAACATAGGATTTCTTGAAATCCCATCCTCTATGCTGTAACATGTGGACGCTGCGGGTTGGATGCTATGCAAGTACACAGCGTTCATGACAAGTTTTAGCTGATTTCAGCAGTGTGTTGGCTGTTGTCCTGTGTGGGTGACAGTGTTGATACAGTTACTTTGCATTGCACACTAGATCACAGTGCTTTAACCCCTTTCTGCCATCGGACATACTATCCGTCCATGGTACCTGGGCCCGTATGACCATGGACGGGAAAGTACGTTACATGCGATCTGACGTGCTCGGGAGCGCGGCCGATCGTGGCAGGGTGTCAGCTGATTATCACAGCTGACACCCGGCACTATTAACCCATGGCACACTGCGATCAAACATGATCGCAGTGTACCGGGACACAGGGAAGCCTCGCGCAGGGAGAGGGCACCCTGCGTGCTTCCCTGAGACCCTCAGAACAGAGTGATGTGATCGCACTGTTCTGAGGGCTTTTTCCCTGCAGGACCCATGATCAAAGATAGCCGCGGGGTCCTTCCGGGTCTTGCAGGGAGGCAGCTTCCTCAGTGCCTGCTGAGGGCAGGCGCTGAGAAAGCCTGCAGCACTGCCTGAGAGATACTATATACAGTGATGTCCCATCCTGGGACAAAGTAAAAAAATAAAAAAAATAAAAATCATGTGTAAAAAAAAAAATTTCTAAATAAAGAGAAAAAAAATATTCCCCAATAAATTCATTTCTTCATGTAAATAATAATAAAAAAAACGATAAAAGTACACATATTTGGTATTGCCGCATCCGTAATGACCCGCCCTATAAAATGTCCCACTAGTTAACCCCTTTAGTGAACCCGTTAAATAAAAAAACAAAGCAAAAAACAATGCTTTTATCATCATACCGCCGATCAAAAAGTGGAATAACACGCGATCAAAAAGACGTATATAAATAAACATGGTACCGCTGAAAACGCCATCTTGTCCCGCAAAAAAACAAGCCGCCAATCAGCATCATCAGCAAAAAATAAAAAAGTTATAGCTCGCAGAATAAAGAGATGCAAAAAAAATTATTTTTTATATAAAATTGTTTTTATTGTATAAAAGTGCCAAAACATAAAAAATGATATAAATGAGGTATCGCTGTAATCATACTAACCCGAAGAATAAAACTGCTTTATCAATTTTACCACATGCGGAACGGTATAAACGCCCCCCCAAAAGAAATTCATGAATTGCTGATTTTTGTTCATTCCAGCCTCCCAAAAATCGTAATAAAAAGCGATCAAAAAAGTCACGTGCATAAAAATGGTACCAATAAAAACGTCAACTTGTCCCACAAAAAATAAGACCTCACATGACTCTGTGGGCCAAAATATGCAAAAATTATAGCACTCAAAATGTGGTGATGCAAAAACTATTTTTTGCAATAAAAAGTGTATTTTAGCATGTGACTCAAACCCCCCCTTATCACCCCCTTAGGGAAAATAAAAAAAATAAAAAAAATGTATTCATTTCCATTTTCCCATTAGGGTTAGGGCTAAAGATAGGGTTAGGGTGGGGGCTAAAGTTAGAATTAGGTTTAGGGTTGGGATTAGGGTTAGGGGTGTGTTAGGGTTAGGTTTGTGGTTAGGGTTATGGGTAGGGTTGGGGCTAGGGTTAGGGGTGTGTTGGGGTTAGGGTTGGAGTTAGAATTGGGGGGTTTCCACTGTTTAGGCACATCAGGGGCTCTCCAAATGTGACATGGCGTCTGATTTCAATTCCAGCCAATTCTGCGTTGAAAAGGTCAAACGGCGCTCCTTCCCTAAACAGTAGTTTACCCCCACATATGGGGTATCAACGTACTCAGGACAAATTGCACAATAACTTTTGGGGTCTTGTTACCCTTGGGAAAATAAAAATTTGGGGTGAAAAGATCATTTTTGTGGAAAAAATATGATTTTTTAATTTTACGGCTCTACGTTATAAACTTGTGTAAAGTACTTGGGGGTTCAAATTGCTCACCACAGATCTAGAAAAGTTCCTTAGGAGGTCTAGTTTCCAAAATGGGGTAATGTGTGGGGGGTTTCCACTGTTTAGACACATCTGGGGCTCTCCAAATGCAGCATGGCGTCCAATCTCAATTCCAGCCAATTTTGGTTGGAAAAAGTCAAATGGCGCTCTTTCCATTCCGAGCTCTGCCGTGCACCCAAACAGTGGTTCCCCCCCGCATATGGGGTATCAGCGTACTCAGGACAAATTGGACAACCATTTTTGGGGTCCAATTTCTCCTGTTACCATTGGGAAAATAAAAAATTGGTGACTAAAAGATCATTTTTGTGGGAAAAAAATAGGATTTTTTATTTTCATGCCTGGGCATTATAAACTTGTGTGAAGCACTTGGAGGTTTAAAGTGCTCACCACAGATCTAGATAAGTTCCTTATGGCATCTAGTTTCCAAAATGGGGTCACTTGTGGGGGGTTTCCACTGTTTAGGCACATCTGGGGCTCTGCAAATGGAACATGACACCCATCAATGTCTGCATTCCAAAACGTTATTACTTCTTTCCAAGCCCTGCCGTGCGCCCAAACAGTTTCCCCCCCACATGTGTGATATAAGTGTACTCAGTACAAATAAAAAATTGGTGACTAAAAAATCATTTTTGTGGAAAATTGTTTTTATTTTTTCACACCCAGGCATTATAAACTTTTGTGAAACACTTGGGGGTTCAAAGTGCTCACAACAGATCTAGATAAGTTCAATAGGGGGTCTAGTTTCCAAAATGGTGTCACTTGTGGGGGGTTTCCACTGTTTAGGCGCATCAGGGGCTCTCCAAACGCGACATGGCGTCCATTGTCAATTCCAGCCAATTTTGGTTTGAAAAAGTCAAACAGCGCTCCTTCCCTTACGAGCTCTGCCGTGCGCCCAAACTGTGGTTTTTCCCCACATATGAGGTATCGGTGTACTCAGAAGAAATTGCACAACAACTTTATCTGTCCAATTTCTCTTTTTACCCTTGTGAAAATAAAAAAAATGTTTGTAAAAATCATTTTTGTGACTAAAAAGTTAAATGTTCATTTTTTCCATCCACGTTGCTTCAGCTCCTGTGAAGCACCTAAAGGGTTAATAAACTTCTTGAATGTGGTTTTGAGTACCTTTAGGGGTGCAGTTTTTAGAATGGTGTCACTTTTGGATATTTTCTGCCATATAGACCCTCAAAGTGACTTCAAATGTAAGGTGGTCCCAAAAAAAATGGCTTTGTAAATTCTGTTGTAAAAATGAGAAATCGCTGGTCAACTTTTAACCCTTATAATTTCCTAACAAAAAAAAAATTGTTTCCAATATTGTGATGATGTAAAGTAACATAGTAACATAGTAACATAGTTATTAAGGTTGAAGGAAGACTTTAAGTCCATCTAGTTCAACCCATATCCTATCCTAACCTGCCCTAACATGTTGATCCAGAGGAAGGCAAAAAAAACCCAAGTGGCAAACAGTAAGCTTCACATTGGGGAAAAAAATTCCTTCCCGACTCCACATATGGCAATCAGATTAGCTCCCTGGATCAACGCAGTATCTAGGAAACTAGTGAATATAGCCTGTAATATTATACTTTTCAAGAAAGGCATCCAGTCCCTTCTTAAATTTTAGTAAGGATTCACTCATTACAACATTAGACGACAGAGAGTTCCATAGTCTCACTGCTCTTACAGTAAAGAATCTGCGTCTGTGATTATGGCTAAACCTTCTTCCTCCAGACGTAGAGGATGCCCCTTGTCCCCGTCACAGGTCTAAGAGTGACAAGTAGACATGTGGGAAATGTTATTTATTAACTATTTTGTTATTTTGTGTGACATATTTCTCTGTTTTAAGGGAATAAAAATTCAAAGTTTGAAAATTGCAAAATTGTCAAAATTTTCACCATATTTCTGTTTTTTTCAAAAATAAACGCAAGTTATATAGAAGAAATTTTACCACTTTCGTGAAGTACAATATGTCTCGAGAAAACATTCTCAGAATCGCGAAGATCCGTTGAAGCGTTCCAGAGTTATAACCTCATAAAGAGACAGTGGTCAGAATTGTAAAAATTGGCCAGGTCATTAACGTGCAAACCTCCCTTGGGGGTAAAGGGGTTAACATTCTAACATTATGTATATGATTGACAATATTAAAGGTAGAAAAATGTAAAAGGAATCTAACTGTAACATGTATGTGGTTTTGGTGCATAGAAAATACTGCTACAAGTGCATAGTACATAATGAGGAAGATTCTCAAAATTAGTGAAGGAGAATTGAGGCTGTTATCCAATGAGATTCCTGTACTTCCTTTTTCAAGGTCCTTTAAAAAATAAAAGTGGCGACTTGATTGGTCACTGTGGACATGTCCTACGTTTGATAAATCTTTGACTTTTGATAAAGCTCCCTCAGGGTGTTCCAATTTCAGAATACACATGTATTGTAAAGCTTCTCTACCACAATACTATCTGCTAGCTTTTTTTTCCAAATATTTGTGTCTTGCCACATATGGTAAAACCTGTGAACGACTACTACGCTTCTCCATTGATTTGTTCTTTTATTACATTTGTTGTTTTATATGTGTGTATATAGAAGTTCAGCTTCATTTTCTTCTAAAAAGTGAAAATGAATACACATAGAAGATTTTATGTCATTTCTTCTCCATCTGTCATTTCACTGATCCACATCCCTAATTAATTTACTGAGCTGAAATAAAAGAGAAAAATAACAATTGCAAAAAAAAGCTTTCCTTTAACTGAAAATACGATTCCCTAGCAGCATGTGAATGCCAGACTAAATAACTAGAACCAGCCTTATTTACAAGTTTCATTATTTTATTATTAAGATTACTGAGCGTGTATTTTGGGCATTAGGCATAAAGTGGCCGATGTGAAGGCAGCTAGTGAAGAGAGGAAGTGATCTGCATATTAATTTAATATGGAAGAGGTCAATGTATAAGGTTTGCTGAGGCAGCATGATGTGTTAGCCCCTAAAGGATTTGTGATGT
>JARQOD010000002.1:348000882-348018825 GCA_033576555.1 Oophaga sylvatica
TAATCATCATGACAGGGAGGTAAAGATTCTCCCTAAATAGATTGTACCAAGATAACAAGTGGTCACCTATTCATAGGTTAATGGATACTAACTTGCCATTGGGGTTGGGCTCTGTATATCACAATTGTAAAAGTAGTTTTACAAAACCACTTTCATGTTAAAACTGTGCGAGAATCATATACTGTATTAACATGCATTTGTGTCATCTTTCCATCAAATATAAAGAATTTTTATGCACTAAAATAATCTTTATTATTTCCTATTGTTAATACCAAACCTTTAACTCCAAGTACACCCTAAATGTCTGATCTAGAGTCTTTTTAGAAATATGTAAGTGAGGTGATCTCACATTAATGGCCTGTTATGGATATCATTATGGGAAACCCGTCATTTACCCAAATGCAATTAACGTGTAAATATAGGGTTAATCTGCAGGTTAATAGCATTACAATACTACTTGATCTCCTTACTAAAATTCAGGCTACTGGGAGAAAATTAACTTTGCTCTTCCTGTGAGCTGCAGGCTTTCAGTCATAGAGGCGTGCCCAGTGCAGCTGCAGTCATCATTCAGCACACAGTATGCCACAACACTTTGATTGACAGCTCATTCTGCACAAATGCACAGCAGAGATGGCTGTCAATCAAAATTCTGGGATGTGCTTACAGCCACCACTCACGTATAGTGAGAGGTGTGTGTGGCCGATCTGGTCACGCCTGTTACACTCGGTCCCAGCGCTGGCTCTGCACTCCGTTCTGCTCACTCACCTGCCCCAGCTGCTCTTCGGCGTCCTGTGTCCTCCTCCACTTCCTGGCACGCTGCTGACAGGCCTCCAGATAGTCTGCTTAGGACGCGAGGCCGCGCCCACCGTCTCTCTTAAAGGGGCAGCGTGCATTTTTTGAAATAGCTAATTAACCAATGGCTGCGCACTCAGTACTATATATGGTCACTCCACCATTAGGGGAGTGTCGGAGCAACGTGTTCTATCATTGCTACATCCGGTTCTGTTCCTGATCTGTCTGCGCTGCGTCTGCAGTCTCTGTGCTTCGCTGATACTGTTTGTCTCCTCAAATCATTGCTAACCCATATCTGGCTAACCTGGACAATCTCGGCTATTACTGGCGCAAGTGTCATCCCGTTCCGCCATCAGACATCCGTACCCGTGGATCGTGACAAGGTCACTGGAGCCAGCCTACTACCATCCGTTCTGGACCAGGACCTTACCCTTCTCCGTTAAGAACCCTCCACGGACTCTGGAAATACCTGTTACCCTTTTGGTCCCTCTGGGACAGCTGCCACGTGTCCGGGGTCTAACTGGAGGTAGCACCTGTGTCCTCCGGGTATTCCATTCTGGTCCTGTTCGAGGGGCCTTACTACGGGTACCCGGGGCTCACTAGTTACGCCCCTTCGGAGCCCCCCGGACCACGGTCTCGAGGTTCCACATTAAAAAATAAATACGAATGTGAACTTCACCACCTCTGCCTCCGCTTCCATTCGTTACAACGCCTTTATGACGGAAAGCCAGCATCTACCAGGAGGAATAAAACTCATGTGCTCCTAGTAGCCGCACTTTCAGTAAGGCAGCTAAATAGCATTGTAATGCTATTTACTGACAGACTACCCTATATTTGCAAATTAATAGCGTTTGGGAACATGACAGGTTCCTTTTAAATAGTCACAGTGGAGATGTGTTAAAGTGGCTACTATGAGGCATTGGTATAACATTGGTATCACTGCTTTGTGGACACTAGTGATTGTCACTGGTATGAGTTTACTGCAGCTGCATCACTATCTTTACCCACCTGATTGCTTAAAATTGTAGGGGTACTCCAAGTATTACAAAATCAGCCAACAATACTCAAAAAGTAAGTGCTTGTCAAGCCATATACCATTGAGACCCGCATGTGTGGTATGAAACTGGCTGGGGGCTGTTCTTTAAAGGGAACCTGTCACTTCATTTTGCCACTATAAGATGCGGCCACTGCCTTTCGGGGCTTATCTACAGCATTCTGTAATGCTGTAGATAAGCCCCCAGTTCGACCTGAAAGATAAGAAAAAGAAGTTTTATTATACTCACCCGGGGGGGGCTGTCCAATGCGGTCTGGTCCGATGGCTGTCACAGATCCGGGTCCGGCGCCTCCCATCTTCATGCGATGTCGTCCTCCTGCTTGCTTCGTATCGTGCTCCTGCGCAGGCATACTGATTTGCCCTGTTGAGCAAAGTACTGCAGTGCACAGGCACTGGGCCTCTCTTACCTTTCCCAGTGCCTGCGCACTACAGTACTTTGCTCTGCCCTGATAGGTAAGCCTGCGCAGGAGCGTGACGTGAAGCAAGCAGGATTACGGCATCGCATGAAGATGGGAGACGCCGGACACTGACCTGCGACACTCAACGGACCAGATCGCATCGGACCGCCCCCAGGTGAGTATAATGAAACCTCTTTTTCTTATCTTTCAGGTCGGACCCGGGGGGGGCTTATCTACAGAATTACAGAATGCTGTAGATAAGCCCTGAAAGGCAGTGGCCGCATCTTATAGCGGCAAAAAGAGGTGACAGGTTCCCTTTAAATTACTTGGAAAAACTCTTTGAAGGGTATTCCCATTATGAACAATTAGCTGGATATGCTAAAAGTCTATAATAGATGGGACCTGGAGCTATCTTGAGAAAGGCATCCCGTCAAGCTTCAGTGGAGATTTGAGTGCACATGCGCGACTCTCTGCATTCATTTGTGTGGGAGTTCCAAACACTTCTCCACCAACAGTGGTGCATCTATCAAACATTTATGGCATGCCATGTGGATATTCCATAAATGTTCAAGATGGTACAAACTCTATAAGTATAGGTTGTAGACGTTTATAAGGCACAGAAAAAGTTTTAATAGCCATGCATGTACCAACCATGAAGTCAATGTATAAAGCATTTCTGTTTTGGAGCTACCTTACTTCTTTCATGTATTCAATAGAAAAAAATGGTCTTCAAAAGGCAAGATTAGATAATACCTAACTGGTAAGTGTAGCATGACAGCTAAATCTCTAGACAGCGCATCAGACTATATGACTACAGTACATTGACACTTTACTTTTCTACATATATAGAGTATAGTGTTGAGCGATACTTTCCGATATCCAAAAGTATCGGAATCGGAATGGTATCGCCGATACCATTAAAATATCGGCGATACCCGATACCGGAAGTCCCATGTAAGTCTATGGGAACAAAATATCGCAACTAAAAAAACCTCTTTCTTTCCTTGTAAACACTAAATATACACACATAGAATACATATATATATATATATACATGTCATTGTGACATATATATATATACATATATGTATAGTTTATACACTTCTACATAGTAAAATATCCTCTGATTCAATTGCCGGGTAAAGCCGGCTTCTGTGAAAAGACAGAAGCACCCGACATGAAATGACACTTGGTGTACATAGGGTTAACCATGTCTTTTCATGTCCTTTGCTATCTGATTTGCACAAACAATTACATCAGTCTATGTGTGCAAAATTTCACACCTGTAGGGGTTAATTAAAGGTGTAAATTCGTTGTAAAAAAAACAGACTTTTTTGCTACGAATTTACACTTTTAATTAACCCCTAAAGGTGTGAAATTTTGCACACTTACACTCATGTAATTGTTTGTGCAAATCAGATATCAAACTACATGAAAAGACATGGTTAACCCTATGTACACCAAGTGTCATTTCATGTCGGGTTCTGCATTTTCACAAAAGTCGGCAATTGAATTAGCGGCTATTATACTATGTAGAAGTGTATGAACTATAAATATAATATATATATATATGTGTCACAAATTCAATGACATGTATATATATATATGAGGTGTAAAATTGCTGAAAAAAAATGCGTGGGCTCCCGCCCTATTTTCGCAACCAGACAGACAAAGCCAGTGAGTGGGGGCAGATAATAATAGCCCAGAGAGGGACCATTTTTTTTGGCCCCCCCCGGCTACTTAACATCTGCCCCCAGACACCCCAGAAAGGGCAAATCTCTAA
Organism: Oophaga sylvatica; assembly: GCA_033576555.1. Classification (NCBI taxonomy): domain Eukaryota; kingdom Metazoa; phylum Chordata; class Amphibia; order Anura; family Dendrobatidae; genus Oophaga; species Oophaga sylvatica. The sequence goes on from JARQOD010000002.1 coordinate 348,004,910, forward strand.
TTAGATTTGCCCTTTCTGGCACTTTGCCCGTCTATTCCCATTGCCCTGTAGCGGTGGCGAATGGGTTAATAAGGGGTTAAAATGACCTTGCAATTGAAAGGTCACTTTAAGCCAGGTTAATAATTGAGAGCTGTCAATTAGACAACTATCAATTATTAATCCTATTGTATGAAAGAAAAATCAAACACACACACTTTAATAAAAAAGAAGTTTAATGAAATAATCATACAGTTTTTGACCATATTTTATTTACCTGCTAAAACCATTTCCTGTAATAAAAATAAAATAATAAAGCAAAATTATTCTTACCAATCCGATGCACAGTCAGGTCCCACGGTGTAATCCTTCAGAAAGGGTTAATGTTTACTGCAGGGACCGCAGCTAATGCTGCAGTCTCACAGTAAACCCCCAAATGAATGAGCTCCTCTCCTGGCTGACAGGAGAGGAAGTGGAAAGCTTAATTGATTGCTTTCCACTTTCACTTCAGGTCAGCCAGGGACACCATCAGTGACGTCAGAGGGAACTGATTAACAAAAATAGGGGTTCCCTTCGAAAAAAAAATGGCGTGGGGTCCCCCCTATTTTTGTTAACCAGCCAGATGAAGCAGACAGCTGAGGCCTGGATTTTCAGGCTGTTAAGGAGCCAAGATCCATGGAACTTGCCAGCCTGATAATACCAGGCCACAGCAGTCTGCATATCTTGGCTGATTAACAAAAATAGGGGATCCCCTCGAAAAAAATTGGCGTGGGGTCCCCCCTATTTTGTTAACCAGCCAGATGAAGCAGACCGCTGAGGCCTGGTTTATCAGGCTGGTAAGGATCCAATATCCATGGACCTTGCAAGCCTGATAATACCAGGCCACAGCAGTCTGCTTAGCTTGGCTGGTTAACAAAAATAGGGGATCCCCTCGAGAAAAAAAACGGCGTAGGGGTCCCCCTATTTTTGTTAACCAGCCAAGTAAAATGCAGACTGCTGCGGCCTGGTATTAAAAGACTGTCAAGGCCCATGGATTTTGGCCCTCAACAGCCTGATAATACCAGGCTACAGCAGCCCCACATTTGGCGCATCAAAAGATGTGCCAATTGTGGCACTTTACCCGGCTCTTCCCACTGCCCTGTAGCGGTGGCAAGTGGGGTAATAAGGGGTTAATGTCACCGTTGATTGCACGGTGACAATAAGCCCGGTTAATAATGGAGAGGCGTCAATAAGACACCGATCCATTATTAATCCCAAAGTTTTTAAATGTGTAAAAAAAAGACACAGCAAGAAAAAAGTCTTTTAATGAAATAAAAGAGACAACACAGTTTTATTTTTTTTTATTACTCTCTCATTCCTGCGACGCCATCGATCTCCTGTAAAAAAATAAAAAAAACAAACCAACAGTATACCACCTGTCCGACGCAGTCCATAACGACAGTCCCACGACGATCCAGCTCTGCTACATCGGAATGACAGGCAGAGCCTGACATCCCGGCGCAGCACAGCTGCTTACCAGCTTCCCCGGCGGTGACGTCATCGGACTGCTTTACGGCCGCGATTACCCAGCAGTCACTGCAGTTATCGCGAGAAACTGCATGTGACCGCCGGGGAGAAGAGGATGGCGGCCATTAAGCAGTCCGGGATGTGACCGCCGGAGATCTTCTGCCAGGTAAGTGCCGCTGACTCCTGACAGACTCGACCGACGGACACTGACAGTGACAGTGACAATTCCGATTCCGGTATCCGATATGACGAAAATATCGGTACTCGGAATCGGAATTCCGATACAGCCAATATCGGCCGATACCCGATATTTGCAGTATCGTATCGCTCAACACTAATAGAGTAACAAAACCTTGAAGAGGAATGATTGTATCTGTTGATGTAGATGTTTTAGAGGATCATTGTAACACTCGCATAAGACAGAAAACCTCCTTCAGTGGTGTGTTTCTTGAGGTTCAACCTTTGATACAAGTTGAACTGAAGCAAAGAAAATGCACAAGTGCTGAGTTTGATGCTTTTTTCCTATGAGTGACGATCAGCCAGCCTGTTTTGCTGTTATGAGAAGCTCTAATTGACCATATGAGACTTGAGCGTGGCCTCCGTGAATCTCTCAAATTAAAGAAGAATTGTTGATGGGCTGAGGGAGACGAAGTATCTGAATTTTTCTGAGACCACAACAGGGAATTGGCTCATGTCACAGCTGAGAACCTAAAAGTCATTCTGCTTCTGAGCTGTAAAATTAATTAATTTAATGCCACTGGAAATTTTTCTTGCTCTCTTGTGAATATCAGTTAGCTATTGGTATCATAAAAAGCAGCGGTCATTAAAGGAAAGCAGCGTAATTTAATTCAAACACAAAATCTCTATCTATCTGATAAATAGATATGTCTATAGCTATTAGATAGATGGAACTTTACAAAATTATAAAATAGTATTTAATAAGCACTTTTGAGGTGTGGCAAAATTATGTGACAAACAATGGGCAAAAGGTGGATGAGTGTACCAGCCTTGTAGACTGACCTTTTGTAAAATGCTTACAACAAAGGACTGATCCTGAGCACTTTTAATCCTACATTTTTTGTAGCTTTGTTATTTAGTTGTAGTACTGGAATGTAGTGGATGAAGGTTTAATACCTTTGTGTGTTTCTAATACAAAATGGACAATTATTTTTACTTTGATGAAATCATCTGAATTTCAAGCAAAAATAAAATCACTGTTTTGCATGTGAAATTAAATGAGAGGTTGTTTTAGTTCAACTGTCGGATTCTCTGCATGTAGTATCCTTCATATCAGTGGTAAAAGAAAGAACGCATGGCTCTACCAGATCAAAAATTGACATGCCAAATTTGAAGAAGCACTCCCATCAAAGTTTTTATCCTCTTAATATATTGCAGTCATCATATTATATAGCACTGTGTACTTACAATTGCTCATTTGCCTTTATATCCAGTAAATTATTTTATTTTCTCTGTGTTATGTAGAAACAGAAATCTCTTGTCACTGCATTTATCATCCCCCTCTTCAACTCCTGACCCAGCTTCTCTGTTCCTCCCTCTGCCAAAGACTTTTGCAGCAGCTTATGACTCATGCAGGGAAAATTGACCTCCTTTTACTACATAGAGCTTAGAAGGATTCAGGTAGTCAGCTTTTAATCTTGTGATGTCATAGACCTAATGGAAAAGAGAAGAATTATCTGGGTAGAAGGACAAAATGAGCAATTGTTAATACTCAGAGTCAGTGCCATATGAAATGATAATTGCAATATATTAAGAGGATAAAAATGTTAATGGGAGGAGGGCTTTTTTAAGATTCATTTACTCCAATTGACCAATGGCACTACCATGATTCAGCTGCTTGTTTGCTGATCGGGGGTCATGTTATTACACAGGTAGACTGCTCTTCAGATGCGCACTTAATGATCTGTAATAGATCATTCAGTGCTCAAAGGCTGCCATTGCTGTTGGCAGTGCAGGTTCTGAGTACACACGATGATTCACTTCCACGAACAATGATCTTGTCTTATGTAAACCAAAAGATCATTTTGCCCAAAGAACGAGCAGTTTGCTTATTTGCTGGTTGATCAGCAGCCTGTTTAGACTGCAAGATTATCAGGGAAATAGAGTTCCTAGGAATGCATGATCTCAAATAATTATGTAGTGCAAATGCCCCTTTATTAATAATTGTGTGTAACAATTATGTGGGTACTATGGAATCTAATTGCGTGGGATAAAACAAAACTGAGACCAAAGCTGAGGCAAACAAGTGTATTTAACAAAATATGAAATTGAACCAAGTCTAGCAGAGATCTTCCTTCAATAGTATTGAATCGCACAGCACAATATAGAAAAGAACAGAAAAATAAATAGCGGGGCGAGACTGCTAATAAACACAAGACCAGCAGTAGTACGTACGGCACTTAAAGTAGAAGTCCAGCAATAATATAAGCAAGAGTGCACACAGCACTTAACAAAGAAGTCCAGCAATAATATGAGCAAGAGTGCGCACAGCACTTTACATAGAAGTCCAGCTATAATATAAGCAAGAGTGCGCACAGCATTTAACGTAGAAGTCCAGCAATAATATGAACAAGAGTGCACACAGCACTTAACGAAGAAGTCCAGCAATAATATAAGCAAGAGTGCGCACAGCACTTTTCATAGAAGTCCAGCTATAATATGAGCACGAGTGTGCACAGCATTTAACGTAGAAGTCCAGCAATAATATGAGTAAGAGTGCACACAGCACTTAACGAAGAAGTCCAGCAATAATATGAGCAAGAGTACGCACAGCACTTAACGTAGAAGTCCAGCTCTAATATGAGCAAGAGTGCGCACAGTACTTAATGAAGAAGTCCAGCAATAATATGAGCAAGAGTGTGCACAGCACTTAACGTAGCTGTCCAACAATACACAGGTAGAGCATTAACAGGAGAAGGTTACTAAATGTACCTCTAGGGCTGAAAAGTCCCGCTCAATTCCAGCCCAGCAGCCCACACAAAACACAGTCCAAGAAGTGATAAAGTCAGAATCTCTTACGAACCCACAGCAGCATAGTACACTAGAATAGAGCAATAAGCGTAAGCACGGCCAGGATCAGGAAGCTGCATAGAGTGCTGAAGGCAGCTGTAACTGGATAGGCAGAGCACCGAGTAACAAGCAGCAACAGCAGCAGGAACTGCAGAAGCAGGAACTGCAGAAGGAGACTTAGAAACAAGCAGCAACAAAATACTCAGGCAAGGAGGATCTCCTGAGCCGGACTTAAATAGCAGGACAGACAGGAAGTTCCAGGACAGGATGAGGTACAAAACTCCTTCTTGGACAAGGGCAAACAGGCTCAATGGAAAATTCGGAATCCTTACATTGTGTCTTATAAGATCATTATATGGATTCTAAGTGCTAATTGCAGAGTTCTTGACCTATCAGCGTTTAGTTAAAAACATCCTCTGTACTAATGCAGTTTTGCACAGCCCAGTAATATCCTAAGAAGAAGTTGTATTTTATCAGGTGTGCCACAAAAAACATTAGAAAATTGGTACCCCTTTGTTTCTTCTACATGGTCATGTTCTAAGGTACATCACCTAGATTTGGCACTCATACAACTGCATCACCCTCCTATTAGAGATCTCAGAGATTTTACTTGACAACACTAATTTATAGTACACACGTGGTCAAAATTGTTGGTACCCCTCGTTTAATGACAGAAAAACCCACAACAGCCACAGAAATAACTTGAATCTGACAAAAGTAATAATAAATCAAAAATCGATGAAAATGAACAAATGAAAGTCAGACATTGCTTTTCAACTATGCTTCCACAGAATTTAAAAAAAAAATAAAACTCATGAAATAGGCCTGGACAGAAATGATGGTACCCCTGAAAATAATGTGACAAAAGGCACATGTTAAATCAAGGTGTGTCCACTAGTGTTGAGCATTCCGATACCGCAAGTATCAGGTATCGGCCGATATTCGCTGTATCGGAATTCCGATACTTAGTTCCGATACTTTTCCTATATCGTATACCGGAATCGGAAGTTCCCATAATTCTTTGAGAGGCAGTGTGATTTTATTCAGCCAATGAGGAATCCTAAGAAGTGTGGGCACATCCTGTAATGCTGCGGTCATGTTAACTAATGGCATGGCTGTGATTGGCTGCTGAAATGATGTCAGAATGCACTATAAAAGGCGCCGCCGCCATTTTAGCTTCACTGTGCTGTGAATTCAGTTAGGGACAGAACGCTGCTCTGCTGACTCTGAGGGACAGTTACATATAGCGTTTTTGTGAATTGTTCTGTAGGCAGGCTATTTGAGAAACCGCTTTGTAAATCATCCTTTTTCCTTGCAGTGTTGTTTTCACAGCTCTGTGCAAGGTGTGTGTGTGAGTGCAGGTGACACTGCAGTTTGCTCTACATCCAACGCTGTTTGTAGTCATCTGCACGTGTCACTCACTGACTCTTTTTTTTTTATTTTGTGGAATTGGTGCTGCTCCATTCAATTGAAATTAACAGTGATCTATTAGTGTGACGCGCTTCCATCCCTATACAATACATTGGTTGCAAACACTATAGAAGTACACAAAGGAGCCTTTCACAGATAGTGAACAGTTGTGTGCAGTGTTCACTGTAGCCTGTGAGGTTTTGATTTTTTGAGTGCAGATCACGCTACAGTTAGTTCTTCAACCACTGCTGGTTGTAGTCTGCTGAGCGTGTGTCACTGCCTCATCCTTGACATTTTTCTCTAATTGGTGCTGCTCCATTCTATTTCAAAAAACTCAAATCTATTAGTGTGACGCGCTTCCATCCGTATACAATACATTGGTTGCAAACACTATAGAAGTACACAAAGGGGCCTTTCACAGCTACTGAACAGTTGTGTGCAGTGTTCACTGTAGTCTGAGGTTTTGATTTTTGGAGTGCAGATCACGCTCCAGTTAGTTCTTCAACCACTGCTGGTTGTAGTCTGCTGAGCGTGTGTCACTGCCTCATCCTTGACATTTTTCTCTAATTGGTGCTGCTCCATTCTATTTCAAAAAACTCAAATCTATTAGTGTGACGCGCTTCCATCCGTATACAATACATTGGTTGCAAACACTATAGAAGTACACAAAGGGGCCTTTCACAGCAACTGAACAGTTGTCTGCAGTGTTCACTGCAGTCTCTGAGGAATAACCACACTTAGGCCTTATAACTTTCCTGACTTTCTTTATCAATCTACCAAGATGAAGAAGGCAGGGAGTAAGGCACGTGGTCGTGGCCGTGGAGTTTCAGCAGGGAGAGGACGTTGGGATTCTGTGGCTGCTGCCGCCCCCAGTGACACAACATCCACCAGTTTTCCCCGTGAGCGTTCCTTTATGCGCACTTTTGTAGGAGCTCGGCGTACCACCCTGCTGCGGGAAGAACAAATTGAAGCCGTTGTTGGTTGGATGGCAGCCAATGCATCGACTTCAATTGCTTCCACCTCCTCTCAGGACCACAGCACTGTTGAACAACCATCTGTCTCTTCACCGCCTGCCAAATTGCCCAGGCAGTCAGAGAGCTCTGTACAGGAGCCAGCTGAGTCTCTGCTTCTGTTCTCAGAATCTGTTAGCTTGCAAACAGGGGCCCAGCCAAGCAGCATTCTGGAATGTGAAGAAGAGGGAGTATGCAGTGATGCGCAACAGCTGTGTCTCTCTGAATCTGAAGAGGCGGGTGAGCCAGTGCCGATGGTCAGCACACCGCAGAACGCATCTGATGATGATGAGACTCAGGTGCCAGTTTCTGTTGAGCATGGTGCTGGCCAGACCACCCAACAGCAGCAGGTGTTGGAAGAGGGTAGTGGAGATGATGAGGTCCAAGACCCAACATGGCGTGAGGAACAGGAAGGTGGTGGGAGCAGCTCTGAGGAAGAGATTGCCCCAACGGTCCAAACAGGAGGGAGAGGTAGGCTGCAGACTCGGTTGCCTGTAGCCTCCAGTTTGGCACCCATTCGGAGCAGTTCTCTTCCAAAAGCAAAAACGGGCGCTCCCAGAACTTGCACTGCATGGTCCTTTTTTGACACACTTGCAGATGATATTTGCTATGTCAAATGCAAGCTGTGTAATCAAAAAGTAAAAAGAGGTAAAAGTGTCAGTAACCTCAATACCACAAATATGTGGAAACATGTGCGGACAAAGCACGTGGTTGAGTTACAAAGACACACTGGAGATGTAGGCCAACCTACAGCAGCACCTACATCTTCAGGTCGTGTTGGAGCCTCTACCTCCAGCTCACACACAGCTGGTTCGGTTTCCTCACAGGATCGCCATGGAAGAACCTCTGTCACTGTTGTCCAGAGACCCAGTGTTATTCCACCCACAGCTGCAAGTTCCCTGTCATTCTCACACTCCCAGGCCACTGTACAGCCATCGGTAGCACAGGCATGGGATAAAAGACGGCCATACTCGGCAAACCATCCACGAGCACAGGCTCTGAATGCTGGCATTGCAAAACTCCTGTCCCTTGAAATGCTGTCATTTAGGCTGGTGGAGACTGACAGTTTCCGTAACTTAATGGCATTGGCAGTCCCACAATACAATGTGCCAAGCCGATTTTATTTCAGCAGGCAAGCCGTCCCTGGTCTGCAAAAGCATGTTGAGGGAAAAATTAAACATGCGCTACTAAACGCCGTCAGTAGCAAGGTCCACCTGACCACCGATGCGTGGACCAGTACCCATGGCCAGGGACGATACCTTTCCCTCACTGCCCATTGGGTCAATGTTGTGGAGCTGGGTACAGATCTTGCGAGTGGCGCTGTACGTGTTCTGCCAACTCCAAGGATTGCAGGAATCCAGTCTGTGCACATTGACTCCTCCTCCTACTCCAGTTCCTCAGAATCATCGCTGCAGGAGCCGTCACGGTCTACCTCCACATGGACCCGTGAACGCTTATCTGTTGCGACCGATATGAGCACAGCCGTGGCCAAATGTCAACAGGCCGTCCTGAAATTAATTTCCATGGGGAATCGAAGCCACACAGCGCAGGAGCTCTGGAATGCCATCAAGCAGGAGAGCGACGTGTGATTTTTGCCAGCGAATCTCCAGCCAGGCTTGGTAGTGTGTGACAATGGCCGAAATCTGGTGGCAGCTCTGGGCCTTGGCAACCTCACTCACATACCATGTCTGGCACATGTGCTCAACTTGGTCGTGCAGAGTTTTTTGAGGGACTATCCAGATCTTGATGCACTGCTGCACAAGGTCCGCCTAGAGTGCGCTCACTTGCGACGTTCCAGCATGGCCAGATCGCGCATTGCAGCTCTGCAACGCAGATTTCGCCTTCCTGAACATCGCATCATATGTGACGTACCCACCAGGTGGAATTCCACGTTACATATGTTGGAGCGGTTGTGTGAGCAGCAGCCAGCAGTAATGGAGTATCAGCTGCATCAGGCGCAATCAACTCGCAATTTGCGCAGTTCACACTTCACCACTACTGAGTGGGCCTCTATGAAGGACATCTGCCACGTTTTGCGTCCGTTTGATGAGTCAACGCGGATGGCGAGTGCAGATGATGCACTAGTCAGCCTGACTGTTGCCCTTATCTGCCTGCTTCAAAAAACACTGCAAGCACTAAGGGATGAGGTTTTGGAAGAGGTGGAGGATGAGGAGTCACAAATTCCATCACCTTCTGGACAGTCAGCGCAACGTGGTTCCTCACAAAGGGCTGGGCAGGGCTCACTTTGTGAGGAGGATGAGGAGGAGTCAATGGAGGAGGAAGACATCGCTCCAGAGGGAGGTACACAACGCTCTAGTCAGTATGTAGAGCGAGGGTGGGGTGATGCAGAGCAGGCAGAGATGACGCCTCTTGCAGGAGACAGCGTTTCTTGGCCAGTTGGGAGTCTGCAGCACATGGTTGATTTCATGCTGCAGTGCCTGAGAAACGACCGCCGCATCGCCCACATTCTCACCACGTCTGATTATTGGGTGTACACCCTCCTAGACCCTCGCTACCGGGACAACTTACAAAGCCTCATCACACCGTTGAACCGGGAGCGTAAAATGCGGGAGTACCAAGACACACTGGTGCAATCCATAATGTTCTCCATTCCAGCCGAGAGCCCTGCTGCTGCTACTGCTTTACAAAGCAGCTCTGTGCGTCCAGGCAGTGGTGACAGCTCTGCAACAAGAGGGAGCAGAAGCAGCGCCTCTGCACAGGGCAAGACCAGTATGTTCCAAATGTGGCGAAGTTTTGTGGCAGCGCCACAAATGTCTACACCATCCGAGACGGCTCCAGTCAGCAGGAGGTAACGTTTCCATAAGATGGTGACAGACTACATGTCTTTCCCTCTCAGTGTACTCCCAGATGGCTCTTCCCCATTCAAGTTTTGGGTCTCTAAGCTGGATACATGGCCAGAGCTTAGCCAGTATGCATTGGAGGTGCTGGCTTGCCCTGCTGCCAGTGTATTATCGGAGCGCGTCTTTAGTGCTGCAGGTGGTGTACTAACAGACCGTCGCATGCGACTATCCTCCGATAATGTAGACCGGCTTACTTTTCTGAAAATGAACAAGGCATGGATCTCGCCGGAATTTGCCTGTCCGGTTTCCATTAAATAACTGGTTGGCAACGTTATCCATGTCTCCTGTTATGTTCATCTTTCTACCACCTGAACTCTACTCCCTGGGCTACAACACTGCCAGTTGCTGCTCAGAAGTGTCGTGTCCACAGACCAATACACAAGCTATAGTGTTAGTGGGGTTCAGTAACGCCAGCTGTTCCCCTGCTGTGTGTCCGGCAAGAAGTCTCCTGTTCCCTACACATGCACAGAAAAACCCATGTCGAACATGCTCCAAATAGGGAAGAGCCGTCACCCTGATTGTTATGCTTAAAACAGGAAAGTTTGAAGTTTTCCAGGCCTAGAATGATAAATTTTTATAAGAAATAAGGACAAATAATAATTTGTCATCACAGTGCATATCTGCACATGTGTATTAGAAATGGTAACAAAAACTAAAACATAGTGTTCACTTTTTGAAATTAATGCATAAAAGTACATTTCATAATTATCAATTAATGCTTTTTAAGGAACTTTATCTGTACCTGTAAGATAATGCAGTCAATGGATGTACGAATCATAAACATCATCATCATCATCCTCACGAGTTATATTTATGACAGACATAATAAAATACACAGTGTAATGTATGTAGTACAGTTCATATAGCGTCTTGTGCTTGGGTGCGATGAAAATACATGAGACACAGGTTTGATATAGAAAGTCTTGTATTACTTCATACAAGTTGGCAAAAATAGTCACACAGTTTGCAGACACAGAAGCAGGAGACACAGCAGGCCAGAGTAATCTAAGCTCAGCAATCACTCTCCACAACAGGTTCAGGATCTTCTTCTCTGTTACCGTAAGTCCATGCAAACGTGGGTCTTTCAAAGAGCAGGGTTCAAAGTCCACAAGTGCTTCAGAGTTCCTCAGTAGGAATAGCTGGAGTACAAGGTCCAAGGCTTTAGGAGTCAGGTCACAGGTTCACTGCAGGCTAGATTCTGAAGCACTGATTGCTCAGCTGTGGCTGCTTAAGAAGCAAAAGGAGAGAATCAGGGCGGGAACATGCAAGCTGGAAACTCCATTTTGACTGAGGGCAAGATAGCTGCAGCAAGACAGAAAGTAAAATGGCTGACGAACAAACTGAGTTTCAGGAACATGTACACAGAAACTTACATTACTCCCCCCTTAGGGACAACCTCCGGATGACCTCAGGCCAGGCTTGTGTGGGTACCTCTGATGAAACTGACGGAGCAAGCGAGGAGCATTAACGTTATTGACTGGTTCCCATGAGTTGTCCTCCACTGGGTAGCCCTGCCATTTAATCAGATATTGTAACTGATTTCTATACAACCTGGAATCTAAAATCCTTTCCACCACAAATTCTTCCTGACCATCGACTAGCACTGGGTCAGGGCAAGGAGAAGAACGTCCAGGAAACGTATTGGGTGTCGCAGCCTTTAGTAGGGATACATGAAAGACAGGGTGAATTCTCATAGTTCTGGGCAGTTGAAGACGACAAGCAACGGCACTTATAATTTTACTGATTTTATAGGGTCCAATGTACTTATGTCCCAACTTAGACGATGGAATCCTTAACTTAAGATTTCTGGTTGACAGCCAGACCAAGTCTCCTACCTTGAAAGCTGGTGCAGGTTTACGAAATTTATCTGCTGCTTTCTTGTACCTTTCCTGAGCCGATTCCAGATTCTCCTTTAGAAGATCCATATTCTTCTGTAAAGACGTGATTCTTTCAGCCACTTCTGGTAAAGGCGTTTCTATGGGAAATCGTGGTAGAATGTTAGGATGATAACCTAGATTAGAGTAAAAAGGAGACTGCTTAGTGGAGGCACTCTGAGAGTTGTTATACGAGAACTCAGCTAATGGAAGTAGATCCACCCAATCATCCTGTAGGTGGCAGATAAAGCAGCGGAGATACTGCTCCAGGGTTTGATTGGTTCGTTCGGTCTGTCCATTAGTCTGGGGATGAAAAGCAGAAGAAAGGTTTACTTTAATGTCCAATGCTGCACAGAAATTTTGCCAAAACCTAGAAGTGAATTGCACCCCTCGATCCGAAATAACCTCATCCGGTACTCCATGTAAGCGAAACACATCTTTAATCATCAAATCTGATGTCTGTTTTGCAGTGGGTAAGCCGACACAAGGGATAAAATGAGCTGCCTTTGTTAGACGGTCAACCACCGCTAGAATGGTGTTCTTCCCTTGAGAGGTTGGTAACTCCACAATGAAGTCCATAGAAATGGATCCCACGGGCGGGACGGGTGGGAAGAGGCTGTAACAGACCAGTTGGTGAGGAGCGAGGTGTTTTGCATCTTGCACAGACTTCACATGAAGTGACATAGTTTAAAACATCCTTCCTGCAAGTGGGCCACCAAAAGAAACGAGAGAGAAATTCCTGTGTCTTTAGAATTCCTCTATGCCCAGCTATCTTGGAATCGTGAATGAGTTGCAATACTCTCAATCTGACTGTTTCAGGAATATACAGGCGTTGTCCCTGAATCCACACACCATTCTTAAAGACAAGACTTACGTCCCTTGGGGGTTGTGCCAAAAAGGAATCCGCATGGTATGCTTCCTTGATGTCCTTAAGTAGGTCTTGATTATGAATTACTCCTAGGAATCTAGAGTCAGGAAGAATAGTCTTAGGAGGAGTAATTGGACGTGTCTCTGCTGAGTAAATCCTGGAGAGTGCATCAGCCTTTCCATTGCGCGATCCTGGTCTATAAGAAATGATAAAATTAAATTGGTTTAAGAAAAGATTCCAGCGAGCCTGGCGAGGAGTCAGGCACTTAGCCGACCTGATAAACTCAAGGTTACGATGGTCTGTCAGGACGACTATTTGCTGTGCAGCTCCCTGAAGAAGTGTCTCCATTCTTTGAAGGTGGCAATAATGGCCAACAACTCTCTATTGCCCACATCGTAGTTCCTCTCAGCCGAAGACAACTGCTGGGAAAAGAAGGCACAGGGATGCAAGACATTCTTCTCACCTGTTCTCTGAGAGAGTATAGCTCCAACGGCACAGTCTGAAGCATCCACCTCTATTATGAAGGCAAGCTCGGGGTTGGGATGTACTAGGATAGGTGCAGTGGTAAATTTATCTTTTAGACGGGAAAATGCTTCCTGGGCTTGGGGAGTCCAGGAGAACCTAGACTCTTTCCGGGTAAGTTGGGTGATAGGTGACACTACCTCAGAGAAATTTCTAATGAAACGTCTATAGAAGTTGGCAAACCCGATGAAGTGCTGTACCTCCTTCACATTTCTAGGACTTGGCCAATCCTTAATGGCTTGGGTTTTGCTTCCATCCATACTAATTCCTTGTGTAGACAGTACATACCCCAGAAATTGAATTTCGGTCCTATGGAATTCACACTTTTCAAGTTTGATGTAAAGATGATTTTGTCTTAGACGTTCCAAGACCATTCTCACATGTCCATGATGTTCCTCTGTGGAGTTAGAAAAAATTAGAATATCATCCAAATAAATTACCACGAATGTATCTAGGAGATCCCTGAAGATGTCATTCACCAAGTGTTGGAAAGTGGCTGGTGCGGTACTCAGACCAAAAGGCATAACTAGATATTCAAAGTGTCCATAGCGTGACCTGAATGCAGTCTTCCATTCATCCCCAGGTCTAATACGGACTAAGTTTAAAAGGCCCCCAAAGAAGACATTTTGAAAAATTTTGGCATGTCGCACCTCTCCAATAACTCAGGGATTAAAGGCAAAGGTAACGGGTTTTTAATAGTAAAAAATTTTTGAGTTCCCTTTTGTCAAGCTGGGCTCAAGACCATCTTTCTTCTTTACAAAGAAATGGGTTTCACCTGCAGGAGATGAAAGGGGCGTAGAAGCCCTTGGCTAAATTTTCTCTATTAATCCTTTAAAAACCTTTTGCTCCCGGGCCCCCCCCA
>JARQOD010000002.1:348018925-348143286 GCA_033576555.1 Oophaga sylvatica
CCCTACTCGTGATTGCGGCTATCACTGCAATCTCAGAAATACAAGGACAACTATCAGTCACTGGACTGATAGTCATTAGACCACCCAATGGATTCATATGCATACAAACACCAGGAATTTCGCTTAATAAAACAAAGTTTCCTGAAACTTATCCACGAAAATGTGTATCAATCTGATCAGCACTCTTGCTCTATATAGGTGTAATAGGCCAAATGAACCCCTGTCCAGACTAAACTGGGTATAGTTTGGCCTGATCCAGAGTATAGCCCGGGAGATAAAATAGCCTAGGCCAAACTATACCGTCCTGGCTACAATAAACTATGTTCCAAATTATTATGCAAATTGGTTTTAAGTGTCATAGCTAGAGTTGAGCGATACTTCCGATATCCTAAAGTATCGGAATCGGAAATGGTATCGCCGATATCACTAAAATATCGGCGTACCCGATACCGATACCGGAAGTCCCATGTAAGTCTATGGGAACAAAATATCGAAATTAAAAAAAAACCCATTCTTGCCTTGTGGTTAATTGTACATGAAGGAAAAACAAGAAAGAGTAATGTAGAATGTATTGGGGAAGGTTGAGGAGACATTAAAGGCATAGATGTTTAACCCAATCAAATGGAATAGCATAATATTTTTTTTTTTAAAGATGTTCGGATTGACGAAGAAATTGACAAATGTTAACGTTTTTTTATATTTTGGCAATATGTATATTACACAACTTCCATGCTCTTCATCTTCACCTTTTAACTTTTCACACACTTTCTCCTTCATAATCTTCTGCAGCATCATCTTTTCATCAAATTATTCTTCATCTTCACCTTCTTTATCTTCTTCTTAAACTTCTTGCTATTCATCTTTGTTAACATTACTCATATTCTTTTATTAAACTATTATTCTTATTCATATTCTGCTTCATCTTCTTCATCATATTCTTATTTGTGACAGAGAATCCTGTACTGTAATCTGTCAAAGTATGAATTTTTCATCCTTCCGTTCTTGCTGTCACAAAAGATTTAAATACAACAGTATTTGTCCGTGTTCAGTTTAGCCTGCAGCAGCAGGCATTTTCCAGGGCACCACGAGGAGGAACGGACTCACCCCCATACACTGCTTAGTCTTCTTCTGCTTAGAATTTAGAGCATATATTTTGCTCTTCATTTTGGTCTTATACTTCATGTTCTTCTGCTTTTAGATCTTCTGCTTATTGTTTCTTGTGTCTCTTGTTCCGTATCTTGTATTTGTAGCACAATCTTGTACAGCTGATGTACTGGGACACGGTTACTAAGCAGGAGGTACCTGTGCTCCAAAGCACTACCAAGGACAGCAGACGTTGCTGGAACTCGGATACCGAGATGGAGGCACTAGGCCAAAGGCACTGCGGAGAACCAGTTGACGGTACTGGAACCCGGACGGGTACAGAAGGTACAAGAGCCAATGCAAGTAACGAGGACCAGCTGACTGTGCTGGAACCCGGAGGGGCAGCAGAAGGAAAAGAGCCAATGGCACAACCGAGGACCAGCTGACGTTACTGGGACACGGTTACTAAGCAGGAGGTACCTGTGCTCCAAAGCACTACCAAGGACCAGCAGACGTTGCTGGAACTCGGATACCGAGATGGAGGCACCTAGGCCAAAGGCACTGCGGAGAACCAGTTGACGGTACTGGAACCCGGACGGGTAGCAGAAGGTACAAGAGCCAATGCAAGTAACGAGGACCAGCTGACTGTGCTGGAACCCGGAGGGGCAGCAGAAGGAAAAGAGCCAATGGCACAACCGAGGACCAGCTGACGTTACTGAACCCCAGTAACACAGGAGCAAGTGTTGACTGTGCTAACAGCACTTCCGAGCAACAACTGGCGGTGTTGGAGCCCAGGGTCAAGGAGGATGTTTAAATACTAGATCAAGTAATTTCCTTGTTACCTGTCAATTTTAAATGTCTATACTTCAAACAAGAGAAAGATAACCTTTACTACCATAAGATGATGATTTCATTTAAACTAATATCTAGATAAATAAAGAATTGACAAACATAAACACATACATTAACATGTTGAACAGCAATGCAAACCACAAAATAAATTAGTTAAGGAATCTGCTATACGGTTGTACATAAAAGCATACAAGTACATATCTGAATCCATTAATGATGGATAAGTAACAGTATGTACACCATTTTTATTGTATAGACAATGAATGTCTGACTTCAAAACATCATCAGCATTACAAGTTATCTGTGATATTACTAAAATGTTCCATTTGCTGAATAATGTCCCTAAATATTTTATACAAAATTATACAATTTCCATCATGTAATACTCATAATATGTGGCAATAATCATTTTTATTAACAAACATAACCTTTAAAAAGTGCATAGTGCATAGTGAAAATTGCTATTTATGGCTGACTGTCGACTTGGAAGCATGACAACAGATAGATAAGGTATATATAGATGACACTGCATAGCCACAGATGGTGAATGGCGATGTAATACTGTACCTCAATAAAGTGTGCGTCACTACTACATATTTTTTTTTATATAGCTGTATAAACAGGGTACATGGATGTATGCTTGTGCCTTTGTTTTGACGCACAGACTGCCTTCCTGCT
The DNA here is from genome assembly GCA_033576555.1 of Oophaga sylvatica. NCBI lineage: Eukaryota > Metazoa > Chordata > Amphibia > Anura > Dendrobatidae > Oophaga > Oophaga sylvatica. Next base: position 348,021,539 of record JARQOD010000002.1, read on the forward strand.
GAGACGCATTGGGTAGTGAACAGTTGTGTGCAGTGTTCACTGCAGTCTCTGCGGAATAACCACACTTAGACCTTATAACTTTTCAGACTTTCTTTATCAATCTACCAAGATGAAGAAGGCAGGGAGTAAGGCACGTGGTCGTGGAGTTTCTTCAGGGAGAGGACGTGGGGATTCTGTGGCTGCTGCGGCCCCCAGTGACACAGCATCCACCAGTTTTCCCCGGGCCGTGAGCGTTCCTTTATGCGCACTTTTGTAGGAGCTCGGAGTACCCCCCTGCTGCGGGAAGAACAAATTGAAGCCGTTGTTGTTTGGATCTCAGCCAATGCATCGACTTCAATTGCTTCCACCTCCTCTCAGGACCACAGCACTGTTGGGCAACCATCTGTCTCTTCACCGCCTGGCAAATTGCCCAGGCAGTCAGAGAGTTCTGTACAGGAGCCAGCTGAGTGTCTGCTTCTGTTCTCAGAATCTATTGGCTTGCAAACAGGGGCCCAGCCAAGCAGCATTCTGTAATGTGAAGAAGAGGGAGTATGCAGTGATGCGCAACAGCTGTGTCTCTCTGAATCTGAAGAGGCGGGTGAGACAGTGCCGATGGTCAGCACACCGCAGAACGCATCTGATGATGATGAGACCCAGGTGCCAGTTTCTGTTGAGCATGGTGCTGGCCAGACCACCCAACAGCAGGTGTTGGAAGAGGGTAGTGGAGATGATGAGGTCCAAGACCCAACATGGCATGAGGAACAGGAAGGTGGTGGGAGCAGCTCAGAGGAATAATAATAATATTTATTTATATAGCGCCATCATATTCCGCAGCGCTTTACAGTTTAGCAGTTTCAGAACACAAGTCATAAGTAACAATGTTAACAATACAATAATTTAAGCTAAATAAGTCGCCCCTGCTCGTGACAGCTTACAATGTACAATGAGATGGGGGAGATACAAAGTATAGGTGTTTATATACAATGGTGCATTTACAATGATGTTCCAGCCATCTTAAGGACTGAGGGATGGAGATAGTGAATGGGCTAGAGACACACACACACTTACACAGAATACATAGAATGACTTTGATTAGTGAATGTGATAGGCCGCTCTGAACAAATGTGTTTTGAGGGAGCGCCTGAAACCATGCAAATTGTGGATAGTCCTAATTTCTTGGGGTACAGCATTCCAGAGGATTGGCGTAGAGCAGGAGAAGTCTTGGAGTCGGGAGTGGGAGGTACGTATTAGTGCAGAGGTTAGTCGAAAGTCGTTTGCAGAGCGCAGCAGTCGGTTAGGCCGATAGATAGAAATGAGGGAGGAGATGTAGGAGGGGTGCTGCACTGTGGAGAGCTTTGTGGGTGAGAACCAGTACTTTGGTTGAAAGCTGGGAGAGGCCTAGAGAAATGGTTAGTGATAGAAGGAAGATAGAGGAAGACATTGCCCCAACGGTACAAACAGGAGGGAGAGTTAGGCTGCAGACTCGGTTGCCTGTAGCCTCCAGTTTGGCACCTGTTCGGAGCAGTTGTCTTCCAAAAGTCAAAACGTGCGCTCCCAGGACTTGCACTGCGTGGTCCTTTTTTCACACACTTGCACATGATATTTGCTATGTGAAATGCAAGCTGTGTAATTAAAAATTAAAAATAGCTAAAAGTGTCAGTCACCTCAATACCACAAATATGTGGAAACATGTGCGGACAAAGCACATAGTTGAGTTACAAAGACACACTAGAGATGTAGGCCAACCTACAGCAGCACCTACATCTTCAGGTTGTGTTGAAGCCTCTTCATCGAGCTCACACACAGCTGGTTATGCTTCCTCACAGGATCGCCATGGAAGAACCTCGGCCACTGTTGTCCAGAGACAAACTGTTATTCCACACACAGCAGCAAGTTCCCTGTCATCCTCACACTCCCAGGCCACAAAACAGCCATCGGTAGCACAGGCATGGGATAAAAGACGGCCATACTCCGCAAACCATGCACGAGCACAGGCTCTGAATGCTGGCATTGCAAAACTCCTGTCCCTTGAAATGCTGTGATTCAGGCTGGTGGAGACAGACAGTTTCCGTAACTGAATATCATTGTCAATCCCACAATACAATGTGCCAAGCCGATTTCATTTCAGCAGGCAAGCCGTCCCTGGTCTGCAAAAGCATGTTGAGGGAAAAATTAAACATGCGCTACTAAAAGCCCTCAGTAGCAAGGTCCACCTGACCACCGATGCGTGGACCAGTACCCATTGTTATGATCTGCTACAACCAGTAAGGAAAGAAGGGAATTCTGTCCCTACAATACAACTAAGCTGAATCCCTACGATGTAACGGGGAACCTGATCCTGCGACCAGACCCGCTAAAGTCCTCATCTAGTGTGAACGAAGACCTATAGTTGCGAGGGAGTAATCCCTACAAGATCTAGGGACTGTGAGAAAAGGTGGACACCTCCTAACATAAATTGTAGCATGGATAATTAAACAGAAAAATAAATACTTTGTGATCCTAACATCAAGCAAAACTGACAGATTAAGGCACCTAAGCACCCGGCTAGCTTAACAGTAGATAATACAATGAAGTCAAGCAAAGCCAGAAGGGCGGAGCCAGACTAAATAGGGAAAAAAGGTCATGTGACCAGCAAACTGAAACAAAACCTAACAAGAGGGTTCTAACACCCATGGCCAGGGACAATACCTTTCCCTCACTGCCCATTGGGTCAATGTTGTGCAGCCGGGTACTGATCTTGCGAGTGGCGCTGTACGTGTTCTGCCAACTCCAAGGATTGCAGGAATCAAGTCTGTACACATTGATTCCTCCTCCTATTCCAGTTCCTCAGAATCATCGCTGCAGGAGCCGTCACGGTCTACCTCCACATGGACCCGTGAACGTTTACCTGTTGCGACCGATATGAGCACAGCCGTGTCCAAATGTCAACAGGCCATCCTGAAATTAATTTCCATGCGGAATCTTAGCCACACAGCGCAGGAGCTCTGTAATGCCATAAAGCAGGAGAGCGACGTGTGGTTTTTGGAAGAGAATCTACAGGCAGGCTTGGTAGTGTGTGACAATGGCCGAAATCTGGTGTCAGCTCTGGGCCTTGGCAACCTCACTCACATACCATGTCTGTCATATGTGCTCAACTTGGTCGTGCAGAGTTTTTTGAGGGACTATCCGGATCTTGATGCACTGCTGCACAAGGTCCGCCTAGAGTGCGCTCACTTGCGACGTTCCAGCATGGCCAGATCGCTGATTGCAGCTCTGCAACGCAGATTTCACCTTCATGAACATCGCATCATATGTGACGTACCCACCAGGTGGAATTCCTCGTTACATATGTTGGAGCGGTTGTGTGAGCAGCAGCCAACAGTAATGGAGTATCAGCTGCATCAGGCGCAGTCAACTCGCAATTTGCGGCGTTCACACTTCACCACTACTGAGTGGGCCTCTATAATAAGAATAATAATATTATTTATTTATATAGCGCCATAATATTCCGCAGTGCTTTACAGTTTAACAGTTTCAAAACACGAGTCATAAGTAACAACGTTAACAATACAATAATTAAAGCAAAATCAGCCGCCCCTGCTGGTGAAAGCTTACAATCTACAATGAGGTGTGGGAGATACAAAGTACAGGTGTTTATATACAATGGTGTTTTTACAATGATGGTCCAGCCATTTTAAGGAAGTGAGGGATGCATGGAGATAGTGAATGGGCTACACACACAGAATTACACATAGAATGACTTTGATTAGTGAATGTGATAGGCCACTGTGAACAAATGTGTTTTGAGGGAGCGCCTGAAACCATCCAAATTGCGGATAGTCCTAATTTCTTGGGGTAGAGCATTCCAGAGGATTGGCGCAGCGCGGGTGAAGTCTTGGAGTTGGGAGTGGGAGGTACGGATTAGTGCAGAGGTTAGTCGAAGGTCGTTTGCAGAGTGCAGCAGTCGGTTAGGCCGATAAATATAAATAAGGGAGGAGATGTAGGGGGGTGCTGCGCTGTGGAGAGCTTTGTTGGTGAGAACCAGTAATTAGAATTGGATCCTATAATGAATGGGCAGCCACTGCCAGTGTAATGAGTGGCGAATAACTCTATGAAGGATATCTGCCACGTTTTGCGTGCGTTTGATGAGTCAACGCGGATGGCGAGTGCAGATGATGCACTAGTCAGCCTGACTGTCCCCCTTATCTGCCTGCTTCAAAAAACACTGCAAGCACTAAGGCATGAGGTTTTGGAAGAGGTGGAGGATGAGGAGTCACAAATTCCATCACCTTCTGGACAGTCAGCGCAACGTGGTTCCTCACAAAGGGCTGGAGGACTTTCAAAGTACCATGCTGTATCAACAATTGAACCTCCAGAGTCGCTGTCTATATTTTCATAACCATTACAAACTTTTAATGTATTTACAAAGCACATAATGTACAGTTTTTGTCTATCCTTTTGTAATGCTATTGTGTTTCCATAAACTGATGTTACAGAATTATGATACAAAGTTTTTAAATTTTGAGTTTTAAATTTTGTAAATTTATATGTATTTGAAGGACTTTGTGAGGAGGATGAGGAGGAGTCAATGGAGGAGGAAGACATCGCTCCAGAGGGAGGTAGACAATGCTCCAGTCAGTATGTAGACCAAGGGTGGGGTGATGCACAGCAGGCGGAGATGACGCCTCTTGCAGGGGACAACGTTTCTTGGCCAGTTGGGAGTCTGCAGCACATGGTTGATTTCATGCTGCAGTGGCTGAGAAACGACCGCCGCATCGAACACATTCACACCACGTCTGATTATTGGGTGTACACCCTCCTAGACCCTCGCTACCGGGACAACTTACAAAGCCTCATCACACCGTTGAACCGGGAGCGTAAAATGCGGAAGTACCAAGACACACTGGTGCAATCCATAATGTTCTCCATTCCAGCCGAGAGCACTGCTGCTGCTACTGATTTACAAAGCAGCTCTGTGCGTCGAGGCAGTGGAGACAGCTCTGCAACAAGAGGGAGCACAAGCAGCGCCTCTGCACAGGGCAAGAACAGTATGTTCCAAATGTGTCGAAGTTTTGTGGCAGCGCCACCAATGTCTACACCATCCGAGACGGCTCCAGTCAGCAGGAGGCAACATTTCCGTAAGATGGTGACAGACTACATGTCTTGCCCTCTCAGTGTACTCCCAGATGGCTCTTCCCCATTCAAGTTTTGTGTCTCTAAGCTGGATACATGGCCAGAGCTTAGCCAGTATGCATTGGAGGTGCTGGCTTGATCTGCTGCCAGTGTATTATCGGAGCGCGTCTTTACTGCTGCAGGTGGTGTACTAACAGACCGTTGCATGCGACTATCCTACGATAATGTAGAACGGCTTACTTTTCTGAAAATGAACTAGGCATGGATCTCGCCTGAATTTGCCTGTCCGGTTTCAGATTAACTAACTGGTTGGCAACGTTTTCCATGTCTCCTGTTATGTTCATCTTTCTACCACCTGAGCTATACTCCCTGGGCTACAACACTGCCAGTTGCTGCTCAGAAGTGTCGTGTCCACAGACCAATACACAAGCTATAGTGATAGTGGGGTTCAGTAACGCCTGCTGTTCCCCTGCTGTGTGTCCGGCAAAAATTACTGCTACCTAGCTACACATGTTTAAAAAAACATGACATGTTAAAGTGGCTAGTGCTACACATAGATATCAGGCTACACCCTTATTTCTAAGCTGTAAACAAGTGAAACGTCAAATTTAAAACCATTCAATGATTAGTGTTGGTAACAAATCTGTAACTAAATAATTGTGACATATTATGGCAGATATCCACATGTCTAACACAAATGCTAACACAAAAGCATACTTATGCTATAGGGTACTGATGGTGAACCTTCTCACTCCATAACTTTGACCAATCCAACTCACATCATGCCTCAAATGCTGCAATGTTGGAAGTGCATAATGTGGGTTGAACTTTGACAACAGCTGCAGTGCGAAGGTTATCCTTCTGTGTTCTTGGCTTTTAAATAAAAGCATACAAGTAAATATAATAATACATTGTTGATTAAGGGACATGATGTACACCTGTAATATTGTGCAAACAATGGATGTAGGACTATTCCTCTTCAACATTACTTATATTTGTGTCATTTGAAAAAATACATATTTTAGTTAAAAATTAAAAACCCATGTTCAGTAGCTGTGAAAGGCCCGTTTGTGTACTTCTATATTGTTTGCAACCAATGTATTGTATACGGATGGAAGCGCGTCACACTAATAGATTAGATTTATTTTAAATGGAATGTAGCAGAACCAATTGGAGATAAATGAAAAGGATGAGCCACTGAGACACGCTCAGCAGAGTACAAGCAGCAGTGCTTGAACATGTAACTGGAGCGTGATCTGCACTCAAAAAAGTAAAAAACACAGACTGAAGTGAACACTGAAACACAACTGTCCACAATCTGTGAAAAGCTCCTTTCTGTACTTCTATAGTGTTTGCAACCAATGTATTGTATACGGATGGAAGCGCGTCACACTAATAGATTAGATTTATTTTAAATGGAATGTAGCAGAACCAATTGGAGATAAATGAAAAGGATGAGCCACTGAGACACGCTCAGCAGAGTACAAGCAGCAGTGCTTGAACATGTAACTGGAGCGTGATCTGCACTCAAAAAAGTAAAAAACACAGACTGAAGTGAACACTGAAACACAACTGTCCACAATCTGTGAAAAGCTCCTTTCTGTACTTCTATAGTGTTTGCAACCAATGTATTGTATACGGATGGAAGCACGTCACACTAATAGATTTGATTTTTTTCTAATATAATGGAGCTGCACCAATTCCACTAAATAAAATTAAAAAAAAAAAAAAAAAAGTGACACGTGCAGATGCCTACAAACAGCGGTGGATGCAGAGCAAACTGCAGCGTCACCTGCACTGTCACACACACACCTTGCACAGAGCTGTTAAAACAACACTGGCAAAATGAAGCTTTACACAGCGGTTGGTAAACTAGCCTGCCTCAAGCACAGTAGTACACAAAATCGCAATATCTAACTGTCCCTCAGAGTCAGCACAGCAGCGTTCTGTCCCTAACTGAGTTCACAGCACAGTGACGCTAAAATGGCTGCGGCGCCTTTTATAGTGCATTCTGACATCATTTCAGCAGCCAATCACAGCCATGCCATTAGTTAAGATGACCGCATCATTACAGGATGTGCCCACACTTCGTAGGATTCCTCATTGGCTGACTAAAATCACATTGCCTCTCAAAGAATTATGGGAACTTCCGATTCCGGTATACGATATGGAAAAAGTATCGGAATTAAGTATCGGAATTCCGATAACGCGAATATCGGCCGATACCCGATACTTGCGGTATCGGAATGCTCAACACTAGTCATAGCGTTTTTTGTTTTTTTTTTTGTAAATGAAACTTATTGATGGTATTGTGTCTCAGGGCTCTTTGGATCACTGAAATCAATCTCAGATACCTGTGATAATTAGTTTGCCATGTAAGCCCAATAAAAGGAAAACTGGATGTTCCACACTATTAAGCAGGCCAGAGTTTTCAAGTAAAATGGGAAAGAAAAACCATCTCTCTGCCGCTGAAAAGCATCAAATAGTGCAATGCCTTGGTCAAGGGATGAAAACATTACATATTTCCCGAAAACTTAAGCGTGATCATCATACTGTTAAGAGATTTGTGGCTGATTCTGAGCACAGACGTGTTTGTGCTGATAAAGGCAGAATGAGGAAGGTTTCTGCCAGGCAAGTTCATCGGATTAAGAGAGCAGCTGCTAAAAAGCCATAACAAACCGGCAAACAGATATTTGAAGCTGCTGGTGCCTCTGGATTCCCTCGAACCACAAGGTGTGGGATCCTTCAAAGGCTTGCTGTGGTGCATAAATCTACGATTCGGCCACCCCTAAACAGTGCTCACAAGCAGAAACGGTTGCAGTGTGCCCAGACATACATGAAGACTAATTTTCAAACAGTCTTGTTTACTGATGAGTGTTGAGCAACCCTGAATGGTCCAGATGGATGGAGTAGTGGATGGTTGGTGGATGGCCACCATGTCCCAAAAAGGCTGCGACATAATCAAGGAGGTAGAGGAGTCATGTTTTGGGCCGGAATCATAGGGAAAAAGCTGGTAGGGCCCTTTAAGGTTCCTGAAGGTGTGAAAATGACCTCTGCAAAGTATGTAGAGTTTCTGACTGGCAACTTTCTTCCATGGTATAAAAAGCAGAAACGTGCCTTCAGGAGCAAAATCATCTTCATGCATGACAATGCACCATTTCATGCTGCAAAGAATACCTCTGAGTCATTGGCTGCTATGGGCATAAAAGGAGATAAACTCATGGTGTGGCCAGCATCTTCCCCTGACCTCAACCCTATAGAGAACCTTTGGAGTATCATCAAACAAAATATCTATGAGGGTGGGAGGCAGTTCACTTCAAAACAGCAGCTCTGGGAGGCTATTCTGGCTTCATGCAAAGAAATACAAGCAGAAACTCTCCAAAAACTCACAAGTTCAATGGATGAAAGAATTGTAAAGGTGATATCAAAGAAGGGTTCCTATGTTAACATGTAACTTGGCCAGTTAGGATATTTTGGAGTTAAGTAGCTTTTTTGTTCAGTGAATGTGACCTCGTAATGCTGCAAATTCCACAAATGAGCATTTTCAGTTCTTTAAAACAGATCAAATGTTCAGAAATTCTACTGTGCCTAATAATTTGGAACAGTGCATTTTGATTTTTTTTCCATTTTGGAGATTATACTGTTATCATTGGGAGGTTTCTTCAATAAAATTCGATGTATACTCTAACGGGTGATGACTTTTATTAGACTGACTGTCATTTGCACCGACCACTTAGGAAAATCAGAGAAAAATATAATTTGCATAATAATTTGGAACATAGTGTATACCCTATATTTTATGAGCTGTGTGAATGAGATAGATTTTAGAAGACATTTTTTAGTAATTTAAAACTGACTTAGGGCCCCTTCACACATAGCGACACACCAGCGATCCCGACAACGATATGAACTTGTCAGGATCGCTGGTGTGTCGCTACATGATCGCTGGGGAGCTGCCAAACAGGCAGCTCTCAGCAGCGATCAGGACAGCGACTGTGCGGGTAACAAGCGATGCACGTCGCTTAGTTACCCGCAGTGTACCTTAGATACCAGCGTGCTGGTGCAGGGAGCTGGTAACCAAGGTACACATCGGGTTTCTAGGCGCCTAGAAACCCGATGTGTACCTTGATTACCAGCACCCCTGCACCAGCGCACTGGTATCTAACGTACACATCGGGTTTCTAGGCGCTGAGCGGCCCCTAGAAACCCGATGTGTACCTTGGTTACCAGCTCCAGCTCGCTGATCGCTGGTCTCCCACCTGCTACATGCAGCGATGTGTGCTGGCCAGCTGGAAACAAACAATCAAAAAAATGTCCAGGACATTCAGCGACGATCAGCGATACCCAGCAGGGGGGCTGATCATCGCAGCGTGTCACACACAGCGATATCGCTGGGGAGATCGCTTTTGTGTCACAAAACTTGTGACTCAGCAGCGATCTCGCTATGTGAGACGGGGCTTTACACGTAGTGGGAAGGTATTTGTGTTGTCAATCACATGATGAAGACTACAATACAAATTGACTGGTAAAGCCCCCGTCACACACAGCGATCTCGCTAGCGAGATCGCTGCTGAGTCACTAGTTTTGTGACGCAACAGCGATCTCCCCTGCGATATTGCTATGTGTGACACTGATCAGCGACCGGCCCCCCTCCTGGGTATCGCTGATCGTTGTCCAAAGGCCAGGACATTTTTTTGATCGTTCTTCTCCCGCTGTCCAGCACGCATTGCTGCGTGTGGCAGGCAGGAGACCAGCGATCAGCTGGTAACCAAGGTACACATCGGGTTTCCAGGCACCTGGCGGCGCCTGGAAACCCGATGTGTACGTTGGATACCAGCGGGCTGGTATCCAACGTACACTGCGGGTAACTAAGCGACGTTACCCGCAGTGTCGCTGTCCTGATCGCTGCCTGAGCTGCCTGTTTGGCAGCTCACCAACGATCATGTAGTGACACACCAGCGATCCTGACAAGTGCATATCGTTGTCAGGATCACTGGTGTGTCGCTATGTGTGACGGGGCTCTAACAGACAGCAGTCATTACATCTGAGATTACACTGTTGTCCATTAAGATAAGGGCTTTTACCTTACAATGTAAGGCAGCGGACTTCCGGTACCGAGGAAAGCATGATGTCGTTATTTGTGATAGATAGATCAGGTAAGGAAGATGGAGGAAAGATGATGAGTTCAGATTTGTCCACATTGAGTTTGAGGAAGCGAGAGGAGAAGGAGGATAAGGCTGATAGGCACTCCGGGATTCTGGACAGCAGAGAGGTAACGTCTGGGCCAGAGAGGTAGATCTGAGGGTCATCGGCATAAAGGTGGTAATGGAATCCATGGGACCTTATGAGTTGCCCCAGGCCAAGTGTATAGATTGAGAAGAGTAGGGGTCCTAGAACAGAGCCTTGGGGGACTCCATCAGAGGAGTGGGATGAGGAGGTAGTGTGGGAATGCGAGACGCTGAATGTGCAGTTGGAAAGATATGAGGAGTTCCAGGATAGGGCGAGGTCTTTGATGCCAAAGGAGGAGAGGATTTGTAGTAGGAGGCAGAGTTCAACTGTGTCAAAAGCAGAGGACAGGTCTAGATGGAGGAGTATAGAGTATTGTCCATTAGCTTTGGCTGTAAGTAGGTCGTTAGTAATTTTGGTCAGGGCAGTCTCAGTGGGAGCCCACGTGAAACGTGCGTTGGGGCTGCCAGCACTTAACCCTTGCATTTGGATACTATGGGTAAGACCTCTTTGATATAATCTAACTTTGCTTTATGTGAATGACTATTTGTGCTCTCTGCACGTGTACTATTCTTATCTGCCTATTGGTCATTATTTCTGTTGATTTATTATGGACCAAGTGAAGATAGGCATTGAACTTAATATTTTATATGAGCACAGAATCTGTAGTCAGGATCAATATTGGCACTAGCACTTGATATGAAAATCTGATTGATTCGAGAGGTCTCCCATCCACGTATTTTCTTCTATGTGGGGTTTTGGTGCTGTCTTTTTCATCTTGTTTCCACATTATTCTTCTTTGTTAGTTTTTATGATATATGTATTCATGAATTGATATATAATTTTAAATATGTCTTTAATAAAGTGAGTTCCATTTTATTGGATGATTTTGGTCTCTCTTTTCCTTATAGTATATTGCTATTTATGAGAGTGTCCTATAGATTTAACCCGGAGTACCACTTGGTGTTGGGTTCACTATAAATAATATGCTTTCTGTTTGTTAGATTGTGTTTTCAGTGGAATGATGGGGACAGAAACCAGATTGTAGATTGTCAAAGAGCAAGTTAGATGAGAGGTGGGAGGAAAGTTCAGAGTGGACGTGTTGCTCCAGGAGTTTGGAAGCGAAAGGGAGCAGCGATATTGGGCAATAGCTGGACATAAAACACCAAAAAATAAAAAACTCTACAAAAATATATATATACGAAAAATGCAACTTTATTGAACATCATAGAAAACACTGTAAAATATGTAAAATCGGGAGAAACCGACACAAAATACAGAGAACTAGGTGGCACACCCAAGGCAAGGCAGTGAATAAATAGTGATCAAAGAAATGCACTATGTAAGAAATATATATAAGTATATAGAGGTACAAATGACTAAGTAACACCCCTGATAGTACAAAATCCAAATGGCTAAGTATCAATGTAGATAATGTCTCATATACAGATGACTAATCCTACACAATGGTATTTAACACAGAAAACTGGGGAATAGAACCCCTTAAAGAGATACATAGATCAGATGGAAAAAATATATATTAACATCTCAGGAAAAAGCTTAAATATCGTAACAACATACTGCATATAATAAATACTAATGACACATAGTTACCTTGCAACCCAGGCGTCCACCACACCCGACGCGCGTTTCGCAATGAAATGCTTCGTCCAGGGGTGGATAGACGCTGGTTTACTGGCTTTTTATAAGAGGATTGGCCAATCAAAGAGACAAGCTGTGCAAGTCTCAACGCATGCGCAAGAATCAGTGTCAATAAACACCGTTGTCATGGTAACAGTAGTGTCACAATGAATGAGAACACAAACATAACCAATAACGATTCAAAAAAATCAACACTACTTATAAACACAATAATCGGAGTAAACAATGTAAGTGTCCAGACATTATTGCGACAATAAACGCATGTTATCCAGAGAAAAGGTTCCTTGCGAAACCAGTCATGTGATTCTCCTAGGAACGCCCATCAAAGAGTTACCGATACACAGGCACAAACGTTGTCCAGTCGGAGATGGAGTCACCGATCCTATCAGACATAGTATGGGCGTCATGCGATTATCCTAAAAGAGTCCACCAAAGAAATGCTGCCACAAAAAGCACTGGAGCAGAAGTAAATAGTCGTAAATGAGGTCACGAGTCCCATCAGGCATAGCGAGTGCATCATGTGATTCTCCGGAACACGCCCACCGGGAAAATGCCAACACAAACAAACTGAGGCAAAGTTGCGCAGTCGTAGATGAGAAACAAGTACCATCGGGCATAACGAGTGCATCATGGCAACGGTTGTTAGGAGATCAGGTGACCCACAGACGTAAGGATCGCTGGAGAACCGGTTGTTATAAGACCGGCAGTCATTTCTAAATAGGCTCAGAAAGGAACTCACAAAAGGTTAATAAAATTAGAGAATAGATTTGAGAACAATAAGTACGTATGGAAGACATAATGAGCACAATTATCTATTAAGAAAAAATTAGCAAATTATCATACATAAATCCCACTAAGACTGAATGACGGATAAAGTAACTAAGATCACATATCGATTAAATTGATGAACACCATCAGAAAATAAATAGCAATTAAACTCAATGACTGGGGACACTGAAAAAATTATGATGTCTTGCGGATAATGGTAGGAAAAGCACAGGAAACTGCCAAAAAAATTGCCAAAAAAATTCAAAAAAGCCAGATTATCTGTAAAAAATAAAGAAAAAATAAAAAATAAAATAAAAACAATTAAAACCAACAGCTAAAAACACAAGGAAACAGCTCAGAAATATTCATCGAGAAAGAAAAAAGGTAAGTATGTATATATAGATGAATAAAGCGGAACAGGATATAAATAAAGAAAACCCGAGAACTATCCCAAAAAGGCTTAAAGCTGTTATAATCATTAAGACCCATTGGAGACAAGGTGTTAAGTGTATAGATCCACTTAGTTTCTTTTTGCGCCAGGAGTTGTTTCCAATTTCCTCCTCGTGGTCCGATAAAGACCCTATCAATCCCCTTAAAGCGCAATTTGGATGGATCGCTGTTATGCATAGACCGAAAGTGGCGTGGTATAGGTTTTAGTAGGGTTGTATCCATTACCTCCTTAGCATCTTCAATGTCACGTATATGTTCCCTAACACGTCTCCTCATCTCCCTTGTAGTCATGCCTACATAGATGAGTCCGCAGGGACACGTTGCGTGGTAGACCACAGCTTTGGTGGTACAATTGATGTTATAAGTGATCTTATATGTTTTGCTATGGTCTGAATTGCAAAACTCCTTAGCCACGTCAACGTTCTTGCACGCGACACATTTACCACATGGTGAACAACCCCATGCTGGGCCCTTTGATCCAAAAAGAAACTTAGATTTACTGCCTTTATAGTGGCTGTGAACCAAATGGTCGCGTAAATTACGCGCTCTTCTGTATGTGACCATTATACCACCAAAGCTGTGGTCTACCACGCAACGTGTCCCTGCGGACTCATCTATGTAGGCATGACTACAAGGGAGATGAGGAGACGTGTTAGGGAACATATACGTGACATTGAAGATGCTAAGGAGGTAATGGATACAACCCTACTAAAACCTATACCACGCCACTTTCGGTCTATGCATAACAGCGATCCATCCAAATTGCGCTTTAAGGGGATTGATAGGGTCTTTATCGGACCACGAGGAGGAAATTGGAAACAACTCCTGGCGCAAAAAGAAACTAAGTGGATCTATACACTTAACACCTTGTCTCCAATGGGTCTTAATGATTATAACAGCTTTAAGCCCTTTTTGGGATAGTTTCTCGGGTTTTCTTTATTTATATCCTGTTCCGCTTTATTCATCTATATATACATACTTACCTTTTTTCTTTCTCGATGAATATTTCTGAGCTGTTTCCTTGTGTTTTTAGCTGTTGGTTTTAATTGTTTTTATTTTATTTTTTTATTTTTTCTTTATTTTTTACAGATAATCTGGCTTTTTTGAATTTTTTTGGCAATTTTTTTGGCAGTTTCCTGTGCTTTTCCTACCATTATCCGCAAGACATCATAATTTTTTCAGTGTCCCCAGTCATTGAGTTTAATTGCTATTTATTTTCTGATGGTGTTCATCAATTTAATCGATATGTGATCTTAGTTACTTTATCCGTCATTCAGTCTTACTTAGTGGGATTTATGTATGATAATTTGCTAATTTTTTCTTAATAGATAATTGTGCTCATTATGTCTTCCATACGTACTTATTGTTCTCAAATCTTTTCTCTAATTTTATTAACCTTTTGTGAGTTCCTTTCTGAGCCTATTTAGAAATGACTGCCGGTCTTATAACAACCGGTTCTCCAGCGATCCTTACGTCTGTGGGTCACCTGATCTCCTAACAACCGTTGCCATGATGCACTCGTTATGCCCGATGGTACTTGTTTCTCATCTACGACTGCGCAACTTTGCCTCAGTTTGTTTGTGTTGGCATTTTCCCGGTGGGCGTGTTCCGGAGAATCACATGATGCACTCGCTATGCCTGATGGGACTCGTGACCTCATTTACGACTATTTACTTCTGCTCCAGTGCTTTTTGTGGCAGCATTTCTTTGGTGGACTCTTTTAGGATAATCGCATGACGCCCATGCTATGTCTGATAGGATCGGTGACTCCATCTCCAACTGGACAATGTTTGTGCCTGTGTATCGGTAACTCTTTGATGGGCGTTCCTAGGAGAATCACATGACTGGTTTCGCAAGGAACCTTTTCTCTGGATAACATGCGTTTATTGTCGCAATAATGTCTGGTCACTTACATTGTTTACTCCGATTATTGTGTTTATAAGTAGTGTTGATTTTTTTGAATCGTTATTGGTTATGTTTGTGTTCTCATTCATTGTGACACTACTGTTACCATGACAACGGTGTTTATTGACACTGATTCTTGCGCATGCGTTGAGACTTGCACAGCTTGTCTCTTTGATTGGCCAATCCTCATATAAAAAGCCAGTAAACCAGCGTCTATCCACCCCTGGACGAAGCATTTCATTGCGAAACGCGCGTCGGGTGTGGTGGACGCCTGGGTTGCAAGGTAACTATGTGTCATTAGTATTTATTATATGCAGTATGTTGTTACGATATTTAAGCTTTTTCCTGAGATGTTAATATATATTTTTTCCATCTGACCTATGTATCTCTTTAAGGGGTTCTATTCCCCAGTTTTCTGTGTTAAATACCATTGTGTAGGATTAGTCATCTGTATATGAGACATTATCTACATTGATACTTAGCCATTTGGATTTTGTACTATCAGGGGTGTTACTTAGTCATTTGTACCTCTATATACTTATATATATTTCTTACATAGTGCATTTCTTTGATCACTATTTATTCACTGCCTTGCCTTGGGTGTGCCACCTAGTTCTCTGTATTTTGTGTCGGTTTCTCCCGATTTTACATATTTTACAGTGTTTTCTATGATGTTCAATAAAGTTGCATTTTTCGTATATATATTTTTTTGTAGAGTTTTTTATTTTTTGGTGTTTTGTTAGACTAGTTTGTGCTCTACATGGGTCATATATATAGGTGTTGTGGAATAGCTGGACATAGCGGTTTCGGTTGAGGGTTGGATTTTTAAGGATAGGCATGATTGTGGCATGTTTGAAAGCAGAAGGGAAGGTACCTGAAGTTAGTGATAGGTTGAAGAGGTAGGTTAGGGATGGGACAAGATTTGTGGTGAGGTTGGGGGAGGAGGTGGGATGGGATGGGGTTGAGTGCACAGGTGGTGAGGTGTGATTTTCAGAGGACACAATTAAGCTCCCCTTCAGTGATGTTGGAGAGGGAGGTTATGGGGTCTAGGCATTGGTCTAGCATACAAAGCGGTTATGGTGGTTGAACAATAAAGACTTGCCTTGTTTGGTCGATCTTATTTTTGAAGTGTGTGGCAAAGTCCTCAGCAGAGATGAGGGAGGTTGAGGGGGCAATGGTGGGCTGAGGAGGGAGTTAAAAATTTTGAATAACTGTTTGGGGTTGTAGGATAGGGAAGATACAAGGGTTGTGAAGTAGGCCTGTTATCAGGGTGAAGGGAGATTTGAAAGCGAGTGTTGCCTGTTTGAATGCAGTGAAATCGTCTTGCAAATTTGTTTTCTTCCAACACCGCTCTGCAACCCTGGACACTTTTAGTGATGGTATTGTGTTAGGGTTGTCTATTGATACGTCGCACTCTGCCATGAACAAGAGGGGCGACTGTCAATAACTAATGCAAGAGTGGCATTGTAGAAAGCAATGTCCCTGTCTGTGTCGTGGAGTGAGGATATGAATGCCAGTGGTAGAATAGAGTCGGAGAGCATGTGTGTGTCTAGGTGTGCTAGGTTTCTGTGGGGGTGCACATGTTGCTGGACATGGATGATAGGTGAGGAGGACAGGGATGAGAAAGTGAGTAGATGTGGTCGGATAGAGGGAGAGGGGAGGTGATGTAGTTAGATAGAGAGCAGAGATGGGTGAAGACCAGGTCTAATGTATGTCATCTGTGTGGGTGGCTGAGGAGGACCACTGAGCAAGTCCAAAAGATGAAGAAAGGGACGAGTTTGGAGGCTGTTGACTAAAGGGTATCAGTAGTGATTTTGAAGTCACCCGTGATGATAGTGGGATGTCAGTGGAAAGAAAGTGAAGAAGCCAGGTAGAGAACTGGTCTATAAAGGCAGTGGCCGGGCCTGGAGGTCGGTATATGAAGGCCACTTAGAAGTTGGAGGGAGAGTAGATGCGGACAGAGTGGACTTCAAAAGAGGGGAGGATAAGGGAGGGAAGAGGTGGGATTGGGTTAAAGATGCAGTTAGAAGAAAGGAGAATACCCACTCCTCCACCGTGTCTGTTGCTGGAGCGAGGAGTGTCGGTGAAATGGAGGCCGCCGTAACACACCACAGAAGAGGAGGTGGTGTCAGAGGGTGTCAGCCATGTTTCTGTGAGGCCAAGGAAGGCAACATTGCGAGAGAGAAAGAGGTCATGAAACACATGAAGCTTATTGCAGATGGAGCGGGCATTCTAGAGTGCTCCAGAGAGAGGGAGCAGGGGGGTGGGCATCAAGGGCACGGGTTTTACGTTGGAGAGATTGTGGTAGGAGGGGGAATTAATGAGAAGTATTAGCTGTGGGGGTCCAGGATTGGGAGATATGTCACCAGCAGTGAGGAGAAGCAGAGAGAGGGAGAGCAGGTGGGAGAAAGAGAGTGGCCAGCTTGTTTTATGCTTTATTAGGAGAGAGCTGAGGTTGAGGAGCAGGTCAGCAGAGGAGGTCAGGTGGGGAGGTAAGAGGGAAGGGGAGATGATTATTTGTTTAGAAGGTGCAGGGTTTGGGAATAGCAAAGGAGAGTAAGGATTAGTAGAGCAAACACTGTAAGGGCATATTCAAACATGGTGAAGGATTAAGATTGGTTAATAGAAAAGCTAGATCCAAGTAATAAGAAGTGCTTACTCGGCAGACATACCCAAAAGAGACCGATACATAGTGTGGGGTCCTGACTCCTGCCGTGACTAACTGCCATTGAAATAACTGCAGCTTCTGTATACTTAGCTGCAGTGATACTTTGCTGCAGTGGGACGTGTGCCAGATCCCCCATGCTTGTACCCCTTAAAATGCTACTAAATTTTTAGGATTGAGTAGAGGATCATGTGAAAGGGATTGTAGGCGCAGGTTTGGGATAAATTAGCAGTTGGCTAGAACACCAGAGGTGGATAGATGATCAAAGATGCTGGGCTTTGCTACAGCTATATGCTGTTACACCTTTTGCCAGATAGCATCTAGAGTGACCCCAGCACTGATATACAGAAGTGAGTATTAAGTACAATGCAACAAATGAATTATACCAAAGATTTAGCAGGCACATTAAAAAAAATGTTGCAGATGAAACAGCAAGCAGAGTTGTAAAGTTGTACCATTAATAAAATGTTGCAGGGTGATAGGCAGCAGATGAGACAGCAAGAAGGGTTGTAGAGTTGTACCATTAATAAATGTTGCAGGGTGATAGGCAGCAGATGAGTCAGTAAGCAGAGTTGTAGAGTTGCACCTGTGTGAAGAGAAGAGATGGATGTTAATTCCTGACTGTTGAAATAACTGCATCTTCTGTATACTTAGCTGCAATGATACTTTGCTGCAGAGGGACCCATGCCAGACCCCACACATGCACCCCTTAGGCTGTGGTTCCATGGTCCGGAACCACAGCGCTTTGGACGGAGCGGAAATTCCGCTCCGTCTAAGCCCGCCCCCTTTGTGACGCGCGCTCTTTCCGGAGGTGTTCAGGACACCTCCGGAACACCTCCGGAAAGAGCGCAGGGCTACATAGCCCTGTGTTAATTCTGTTGCGGCGATGCACCGTCGCCGCAACACGCGAGGACATGCTGCGGTCTGAAAAGACGCGCAGCATATCCGTAAACGCAGGTGTGCTGCCTGCGTAGTTTTGCGCATAGTGGAGACGGGATTTCTTGAAATCCCCTCCACTATGCTGTAACATCTGGACGCTGCGTGTTTGGCGCTGCGCCAGCGCACAGCGCCAAACACGCAGCGTTTCCTGATCGTGGAAACTCACCCTTAGAATGCTAATAATTTATAGGACTGTAGTTATGGTTGTTGTAAGATGGAGTGGGGGTCTGTCCCATATCCAATAATCAAGGCCCAATCACAGTCCAGACCTAAATTCCATTGAGAATCTGTGGTAAGACTTGAAAATTGCTGCTCACAGGCAGTCTCCATCAAATCTCACTGAGGTATAACTATTTTGCAAAGAAGAATTGGGCAAAAACTCAGCCTCTAGATGTGCAAAACTGGTAGAGACATACCCCAAAGACTTGCAGCAAAAATTCAGAAAAAGGTGGTCCTACAAAGTATTAACTCTGAAGGCCTGAATACAAATGCACATCACAATTTTCAGATTTATGTTTTTAAAAGATTTAGAAAGCCATGTATCATTTATTTTACACTTCATAAATACTTGCTACTTTGTGTTGGTATATCACATAAAATCCCAATAGACTACATTTAAGTTTGTGGAGGTAATGTGAAATAATGTGGAAAAGGTAAAGGTCGGCAAACTGTATTTTTTCACCGTCTATGCTGCTTAAGTTCTTAGGTTTTTTTTACATCAGCTCCATATCCTTTGCTCAAAGGTTACAAATAGAATATATTTGCTTTCCTCAGTCACCACAAGAGGGTGCTTAGGAGCTCACTGCATATTATTTTTATATTGAATTCAGTTGTAAGACAGCATGCAGTCAGCTCCCCCTAGTGGTGACTGCTGGCAAAAATAATGTTATCACTTTTGTGATGCCTATACAAGGGATCTGGAGCTCTATATGAGAACAAAAATAAGATAGGAATTTAATCAGAAAGAAATGATGGACCAAAAAATGATATTATGCTAAAACATGGACATTCACTGTCAATTTATTCTTTAGACTCTGGTGGTGTGGCTTTGAATCTTTTTTTTTTTTGTTTTACTCTAGCTTGAAATTTTTCTATTGTAAGGCTAAGAATCCATAATAATTATGGTTTTGAATGAAACAATTATAGTTCTTATATACTAAGCGCAAGCCTTCGGTAGGTATATCTGTTGTTATAGACCTGATTTGGTGGTATTAACAAGTCAGTTTATTTCCAGGAATCCTGTCTGACAATCTTTGATCTTTATCACTTTTGCTAAAGATTACAAGTGCTTATGTGTCATTTTTAGAAGAACCCTGTAGTTGCTTTTGAAAAGCTAAGCACATCCAAAGCTTTTATCTTTAATATCTCCGGCCTGTATCGCTGCGTGTCATAGCACTTATTGATCACTGAAGTTGACAGCACTCCGAGACATGAAATGAGATGATTATCATGGTTTGAATACAATAATGTCTAAATTCGCAGAAAGATCATTCTTTGGAGGATTCATATATTTTGTATTACCGGTAACTGAATTCCGTTCCCCAAAAGTTTCATAATATATTGCTTACGGAGAGTGATAGGTCATTGCCTGATGTTAGTTCACTCAGACTACAATTATTAGTACAAAAATATATTCCCATGGTCGAATAAAAATGTCAAGATGTATAAACAAACTTTTGTCATTGAAGCCTGACTTATTTAGTACAAAGGTTATTGACTGCCTTGTATTGTGAGGTGGGCTTCTGGAAGTCCTTTTGGGACAGAGATAAAACCTTGGATTATAATATGTTATCAAAAATATGGAAGAGAATATCCTAGTAATTGAACAATTAAATGGCAATATATTGTTATTACTGTGATCATAATCATATCAATTATAGAGCATCTTAAACTATCTTACTATTTTCATGATCCACTTGTTTAAAGGGGTAATCACATTTTCAAGTATGAGCATAATTATAAAGTGCTTAAAAGAACAAGCATATTTCCAATTTATTGCTCCACTTATAAATTCAGTTATATTTTTTATTATTTATAGCTCATTGCCTAGGATCCCAGGTACTCAGCTGCTTACCAGTGGTGGCCAAATATGCAAAGTGCTTACGAGCTCTTTTTTTATTGAACTTGTAAGCGCTGCACTGAAGCTGTCTGAGATCATGGAAGAGCAATGTTAGCTCCTGATCCTAGAAAGCTATGGTGCTACTGAGCTCCTCTCATGCTGCAGAGGTAAGGCTGTGACATATAGCTGTATTGGATAGTGCAAAGTTCAGGCTAGACGTGCAATGATGCTGCTGGTCCGAACTGTCAATCAAGTTGTTATCCAAGAAACAGGAAGTCAGGAAGCTGGGGTGTGGTGTTCACAGCTGAAAAGACATGGGACATATCCTTTAAACCAGTTTGTTAGAACACTGTATAAAAAACACTACAAAAATACTGTTTATTCATCAATCATGCAGTCACACAAGAAATGGTATAAAAATTGATTGGAAAATCAGATATGCACTAATATAATATAGTTAAAAATGTCAACTTAATTCTGTAAAAAAAGACCTCATACAGCTCTGTCATAAAAAAATTATAGACAAATTATATTCAAGGCACCATACAGATGATTCTATTTCCTTTATTCATCCAAAATGCATCATAAAAGCAACGTTTAGGCCAGCAAGCGGCCTTTTTCAAGCATAAACAAAATTGCAGATGAAGCTATTACGGACACAATAAAAAAAAATTATAGCTTCAACCCCTTAATGACCGCCGATACGCCTTTTAACAGCGACAGTAAAGGGTACTTATTCCACAGCGCCGCTTTTTAACGACGCTGAAAATTAAGGTTATAGTGCCCCCAGCATCGGAAAATCTCTGGGGTCTCGGCTATCAGGGATAGCTGAGAGCCCGGAGAACATGATTCAGGTTGTTTTTTACAGTCTCCATTCTCGTGATCACCATTATTCATGGAATAACAGCGATCGCAAAAAAATCCAATTTCCCATTCATTTCTCCAACTTCTGCTATGATATAGCATATCAGAGGAGAGAGAAATGGGGTCCCTCGAGCCCCCCCATACCTCCGGTATCCATGGATCCTCCAGCTGTGTCCCCCGGCGTCTTTTTACTGGAACAAAATGGCGGGTGCATGCGCAGTGCGCCCGCCGAGATTTTCCGGCCGGCACCTGGCAACAATAGATTTTTCCTATTGGTTCATTTTGATCACTGTGATAGACCATATCACAGTGATCAAAATAAAAAAATAGTAAATCAAACCCCCTTTATCAACTTCTTATTTAGGTAAAAATAATAAAATAAAAAATGTATTTTATTCAATTTTTCCACTAGGGTTAGGCTTGGGGTAAGGGTTAGGGTTGGGGTTAGAGCTAGGTTTAGGGTTGGACCTAGGGTTAGGGTTGGGGTTAGGGTTAGGGTTGGGGCTAGAGCTAGGGTTGGGCTAGGGTTAGTGTTGGGGCTAGATTTAGGGTTAGAGTTAGTGTTGTAGTGTTGGGGTTAGGGTGGTGTTGTGGTTAGGGTGGTGTTGTGGTTAGGGTTATGGTTATTATTATGGTTGGGATTACGATTAGGGTTGGGATTAGGGTTAGAGGTGTGTTGGGGTTAGGGTTGTGGTTAGGGTTATGGCTGTGGTTAGGGTTGGAATTAGAATTAGGGCTGTGCTAGGGTTGGTGTTAGAATTGGGGAGGATCCACTGTTTAGGTACATTAAGGGGTTTCCAAATGCGACAATGTGCCTGCCATTAATTCCAGCCAATTTTGCGTTCAAAAAGTCAAGCAGTGCTCCCTCCTTTCTGAGCCCTGCCATGTGCCCAATCAGTGGCTTTCCCCCACATACGGAGGGTATTGGTGTATTCTGGAGAAACTGCATAACACATTTTGTGGTACATTGTCTCCTTTTATCCCTGTGAAATTAAAAAAGTTTAGGTCTAAAGTAATTTTCTTGTGAAAAAAGTAAAGTGTTAGTTTTTTCCTTCCACGTTGCTTTAGTTCTCATGAAACACTTGAAGGGTTAATAAACTTCTTGAATGTGGTTTTGAGCATCTTGAGGGATGCAGTTTTAAGAATGGTATTACTTTTGGGTATTTTCTGTCATATTAACACCCCAAACTCACTTCAAATGTGATGTGGTCCCTAAAAAAAATGGTTCAGTAAACATTTTTGGAAAAATGAGAAATCGGTGGTCAACTTTTAACCATTAAAATGTGCTAAGAAAAACAAATTATTTTTCCATAATTGTGCTGATGTAAAGTTGACATGTGGGAAACATTATTTATTAAATATTTTGTGTGACATATACTGTATATCTCTGATTAAGGGCACAAAAATTAAAAGTTTGAAAATTGCAAATTTTTCAAAATTTTTTACCAAATTTCCATTTTTTCATAAATAAACACAAGTCATATCAAATAAATTTTGCCACTAACATGAAGTACAATATGTCACGAAATAACATTCTCAGAATCAGTGGAATCCGTTGAAGCGTTCCAGAGCTATAACCTCATAAAGTGACAGTGGTCAGAATTGTAAAAATGGGCTTGGTCATTAAGTACAAAATTGACTTACCCCGCTAAGGGGTTACGAATATCGGAATGGAAAATCAAATCATTTTTTGAAAAAAAAAATAGTATTATTAGTGTGCAAAAGTAGAAAAATACTGAAAAATATATAAATCTGGCATCATTTTAATCATACTGACCAGAAGAATCATGTTGTCTTATCACTAGTGTTGAGCATTCCGATACCGCAAGTATCGGGTATCGGCCGATATTCGCTGTATCGGAATTCCGATACTTAGTTCCGATATTTTTCATATATCGTATACCGGAATCGGAAGTTCCCATAATTCTTTGAGAGGCAATGTGATTTTAGTCAGCCAATGAGGAATCTTATGAAGTGTGGGCACATCCTGTAATGCTGCGGTCATCTTAACTAATGGCATGGCTGTGATTGGCTGCTGAAATGATGTCAGAATGCATTATAAAAGGCGCCGCCTCCATTTTAGCGTCACTGTGCTGTGAACTCAGTTAGGGACAGAACGCTGCTGTGCTGACTCTGAGGGACAGTTAGACATTGCGATTTTGTGTACTTTACTGTGCTTTAGGCAGGCTAGTTTACCAACCGCTGTGTAAAGCTTCCTTTTGCCAGTGTTGTTTTAACAGCTCTGTGCAAGGTGTGTGTGAGAGTGCAGGTGACGCTGCAGTTTGCTCTGCATCCACCGCTGTTTGTAGGCATCTGCACGTGTCACTCACTGACTCTTTTTTTTATTTGATTTTGTGGAATTGGTGCAGCTCCATTATATTTGCAAAAAATCTAATCTATTAGTGTGACGCGCTTCCATCCGTATACAATACATTGGTTGCAAACACTATAGAAGTAGACAAAGGGGCCTTTCACAGCTACTGAACAGTTGTGTTTCAGTGTTCACTGTAGTCTGTGAGCTTTTCATTTTTTGAGTGCAGATTACGCTCCAGTTAGTTCTTCAACCACTGCTGGTTGTAGTCTGCTGAGCGTGTGTCACTGCCTCATCCTTCACTAATTGGTGCTGCTCCATTATATTTGAAAAAAATCTAATCTATTAGTGTGACGCGCTTCCATCCGTATACAATACATTGGTTGCAAACACTATAGAAGTAGACAAAGATGCCTTTCACAGCTACTGAACAGTTGTGTTTCAGTGTTCACTGTAGTCTGTGAGCTTTTCATTTTTTGAGTGCAGATCACGCTCCAGTTAGTTCTTCAACTACTGCTGGTTGTAGTCTGCTGAGCGTGTGTCACTGCCTCATCCTTCACATTTTTCTCTAATTGGTGCTGCTCCATTATATTTGAAAAAAATCTAATCTATTAGTGTGACGCGCTTCCATCCGTATACAATACATTGGTTGCAAACATTATAGAAGTAGACAAAGGGGCCTTTCACAGCTACTGAACAGTTGTGTTTCAGTGTTCACTGTAGTCTGTGAGCTTTTCATTTTTTGAGTGCAGATCACGCTCCAGTTAGTTCTTCAACTACTGCTGGTTGTAGTCTGCTGAGCGTGTGTCACTGCCTCATCCTTCACATTTTTCTCTAATTGGTGCTGCTCCATTATATTTGAAAAAAATCTAATCTATTAGTGTGACGCGCTTCCATCCGTATACAATACATTGGTTGCAAACACTATAGAAGTAGACAAAGGGGCCTTTCACAGCTACTGAACAGTTGTGTTTCAGTGTTCACTGTAGTCTGTGAGCTTTTCATTTTTTGAGTGCAGATCACGCTCCAGTTAGTTCTTCAACTACTGCTGGTTGTAGTCTGCTGAGCGTGTGTCACTGCCTCATCCTTCACATTTTTCTCTAATTGGTGCTGCTCCATTATATTTGAAAAAAATCTAATCTATTAGTGTGACGCGCTTCCATCCGTATAAAATACAGTGGTTGCAAACACTATAGAAGTAAACAAAGGGGCCTTTAACAGCTACTGAACAGTTGTGTTTCAGTGTTCACTGTAGTCTGTGAGCTTTTCATTTTTTGAGTGCAGATCACGCTCCAGTTAGTTCTTCAACTACTGCTGGTTGTAGTCTGCTGAGCGTGTGTCACTGCCTCATCCTTCACATTTTTCTCTAATTGGTGCTGCTCCATTATATTTGAAAAATATCTAATCTATTAGTGTGACGCGCTTCCATCCGTATACAATACATTGGTTGCAAACACTATAGAAGTAGACAAAGGGGCCTTTCACAGCTACTGAACAGTTGTGTTTCAGTGTTCACTGTAGTCTGTGAGCTTTTCATTTTTTGAGTGCAGATCACGCTCCAGTTAGTTCTTCAACTACTGCTGGTTGTAGTCTGCTGAGCGTGTGTCACTGCCTCATCCTTCACATTTTTCTCTAATTGGTGCTGCTCCATTATATTTGAAAAAAATCTAATCTATTAGTGTGACGCGCTTCCATCCGTATACAATACATTGGTTGCAAACACTATAGAAGTAGACAAAGGGGCCTTTCACAGCTACTGAACAGTTGTGTTTCAGTGTTCACTGTAGTCTGTGAGCTTTTCATTTTTTGAGTTCAGATCACGCTCCAGTTAGTTCTTCAACTACTGCTGGTTGTAGTCTGCTGAGCGTGTGTCACTGCCTCATCCTTCACATTTTTCTCTAATTGGTGCTGCTCCATTATATTTGAAAAAAATCTAATCTATTAGTGTGACGCGCTTCCATCCGTATACAATGATTGGTTGCAAACACTATAGAAGTAGACAAAGGGGCCTTTCACAGCTACTGAACAGTTGTGTTTCAGTGTTCACTGTAGTCTGTGAGCTTTTCATTTTTTGAGTGCAGATCACGCTCCAGTTAGTTCTTCAACTACTGCTGGTTGTAGTCTGCTGAGCGTGTGTCACTGCCTCATCCTTCACATTTTTCTCTAATTGGTGCTGCTCCATTATATTTGAAAAAAATCTAATCTATTAGTGTGACGCGCTTCCATCCGTATACAATACATTGGTTGCAAACACTATAGAAGTAGACAAAGGGGCCTTTCACAGCTACTGAACAGTTGTGTTTCAGTGTTCACTGTAGTCTGTGAGCTTTTCATTTTTTGAGTGCAGATTACGCTCCAGTTAGTTCTTCAACCACTGCTGGTTGTAGTCTGCTGAGCGTGTGTCACTGCCTCATCCTTCACATTTTTCTCTAATTGGTGCTGCTCCATTATATTTGAAAAAAATCTAATCTATTAGTGTGACGCGCTTCCATCCGTATACAATTCATTGGTTGCAAACACTATAGAAGTACACAAAGGGGCCTTTCACAGCTACTGAACAGTTGTCTGCGGTGTTCACTGCAGTCTCTGAGGAATAACCACACTTAGGCCTTATAACTTTTCTGACTTTCTTTATCAATCTACCAAGATGAAGAAGGCAGGGAGTAAGGCACGTGGTCGTGGCCGTGGAGTTTCAGCAGGGAGAGGACGTACGGATTCTGTGCCTGCTGCTGCCGCACCCAGTGACACAGCATCCACCAGTTTTCCCCGTGAGCGTCCCTTTATGCGCACTTTTGTAGGAGCTCAGCGTACCCCCCTGCTGCAGGAAGAACAAATTGAAGCCGTTGTTGGTTGGATGGCAGCCAATGCATCGACTTCAATTGCTTCCACCTCCTCTCAGGATCACAGCACTGTTGAACAACCATCTGTCTCTTCACCGCCTGCCAAATTGCCCAGGCAGTCAGAGAGTTCTGAACTGGAGCCAGCTGAGTCTCTGCTTCTGTTCTCAGAATCTGTTGGCTTGGAAACAGGGGCCCAGCCAAGCAGCATTCTGGAATGTGAAGAAGAGGCAGTATGCAGTGATGCGCAACAGCTGTGTCTCTCTGAATCTGAAGAGGCGGGTGAGCCAGTGCCGATGGTCAGCACACCGCAGAACGCATCTGATGATGATGAGACTCAGGTGCCATTTTCTGTTGAGCAAGGTGCTGGCCAGACCACCCAACAGCAGCAGGTGTTGGAAGAGGGTAGTGGAGATGATGAGGTCCAAGACCCAACATGGCGTGAGGAACAGGAAGGTGGTGGTAGCAGCTCTGAGGAAGAGATTGCCCCAACGGTCCAAACAGTAGGGAGAGGTAGGCTGCAGACTCGGTTGCCTGTACCCTCCAGTTTGGCACCCGTTCGTAGCAGTTCTCTTCCAACAGCCAAAACGGGCGCTCCCAGGACTTGCACTGCGTGGTCCTTTTTTGACACACTTGCAGATGATATTTGCTATGTCAAATGCAAGCTGTGTAATCAAAAAGTTAAAAGAGGTAAAAATACCAGTAACCTCAATACCACAAATATGTGGAAACATGTACGGACAAAGCACGTAGCTGAGTTACAAAGACACACTGGAGATGTAGGCCAACCTACAGCAGCACCTACATCTTCAGCTCGTGTTGGAGCCTCTTCCTCCAGCTCACACACAGCTGGTTCGGCTTCCTCACAGGATCGCCATGGAAGAACCTCTGTCACTGTTGTCCAGAGACCCAGTGTTATTCCACCCACAGCTGCAAGTTCCCTGTCATCCTCACACTCCCAGGCCACAAAACAGCCATCGGTAGCACAGGCATGGGATAAAAGACGGCCATACTCGGCAAACCATCCACGAGCACAGGCTCTGAATGCTGGCATTGCAAAACTCCTGTCCCTTGAAATGCTGTCATTCAGGCTGGTGGAGACTGACACTTTCCGTAACTTTATGGCATTGGCAGTCCCACAATACAATGTGCCCAGCCGATTTTATTTCAGCAGGCAAGCCGTCCCTGGTCTGCAAAAGCATGTCGAGGGAAAAATTAAACATGCGCTACTAAACGCCGTCAGTAGCAAGGTCCACCTGACCACCGATGCGTGGACCAGTACCCATGGCCAGGGATGATACCTTTCCCTCACTGCCCATTGGGTCAATGTTGTGGAGCCGGGTACAGATCTTGAGAGTGGCGCTGTACGTGTTCTGCCAACTCCAAGGATTGCAGGAATCAAGTCTGTCCACATTGAATCCTCCTCCTACTCCAGTTCCTCAGAATCATCGCTGCAGGAGCCGTCACGGTCTACCTCCACATGGACCCGTGAACGCTTACCTGATGCGACCGATATGAGCACAGCCGTGGCCAAACGTCAACAGGCCGTCCTGAAATTAATTTCCATGGGGAATCGAAGCCACACAGCGCAGGAGCTCTGGAATGCCATCAAGCAGGAGAGCGACGTGTGGTTTTTGCCAGCGAATCTCCAGCCAGGCTTGGTAGTGTGTGACAATGGCCGAAATCTGGTGGCAGCTCTAGGCCATGGCAACCTCACTCACATACCATGTCTGGCACATGTGCTCAACTTGGTCGTGCAGAGTTTTTTGAGGGACTATCCGGATCTTGATGCACTGCTGCACAAGGTCCGCCTAGAGTGCGCTCACTTGCGACGTTCCAGCATGGCCAGATCGCGCATTGCAGCTCTGCAACGCAGATTTCGCCTTCCTGAACATCGCATCATATGTGACGTACCCACCAGGTGGAATTCCACGTTACATATGTTGGAGCGGTTGTGTGAGCAGCAGCCAGCAGTAATGGAGTATCAGCTGCATCAGGCGCAATCAACTCGCAATTTGCGTCGTTCACACTTCACCACTACTGAGTGGGCCTCTATGAAGGACATCTGCCACGTTTTGCGTGCGTTTGATGAGTCAACGCGGATGGCGAGTGCAGATGATGCACTAGTCAGCCTGACTGTCCCCCTTATCTGCCTGCTTCAAAAAACACTGCAAGCAATAAGGGATGAGGTTTTGGAAGAGGTGGAGGATGAGGAGTCACAAATTCCATCACCTTCTGGACAGTCAGCGCAACGTGGTTCCTCACAAAGGGCTGGGCAGTGTTCACTTTGTGAGGAGGATGAGGAGGAGTCAATGGAGGAGGAAGACATCGCTCCAGAGGGAGGTACACAACGCTCTAGTCAGTATGTAGAGCGAGGGTGGGGTGATGCAGAGCAGGCAGAGATGACGCCTCTTGCAGGGGACAGCGTTTCTTGGCCAGTTGGGAGTCTGCAGCACATGGTTGATTTCATGCTGCAGTGCCTGAGAAACGACCGCCGCATCGCCCACATTCTCACCATGTCTGATTATTGGGTGTACACCCTCCTAGAC
The DNA here is from genome assembly GCA_033576555.1 of Oophaga sylvatica. NCBI lineage: Eukaryota > Metazoa > Chordata > Amphibia > Anura > Dendrobatidae > Oophaga > Oophaga sylvatica. The sequence goes on from JARQOD010000002.1 coordinate 348,050,865, forward strand.
CCTCGCTACCGGGACAACTTACAAAGCCTCATCACACCGTTGAACCGGGAGCGTAAAATGCGGGAGTACCAAGACACACTGGTGCAATCCATAATGTTCTCCATTCCAGCCGAGAGCACTGCTGCTGCTACTGCTTTACAAAGCAGCTCTGTGCGTCGAGGCAGTGGAGACAGCTCTGCAACAAGAGGGAGCACAAGCAGCGCCTCTGCACAGGGCAAGACCAGTATGTTCCAAATGTGGCAAAGTTTTGTGGCAGCGCCACCAATGTCTACACCATCCGAGACGGCTCCAGTCAGCAGGAGGCAACGTTTCCGTAAGATGGTGACAGACTACATGTCTTTCCCTCTCAGTGTACTCCCAGATGGCTCTTCCCCATTCAAGTTTTGGGTCTCTAAGCTGGATACATGGCCAGAGCTTAGCCAGTATGCATTGGAGGTGCTGGCTTGCCCTGCTGCCAGTGTATTATCGGAGCGCGTCTTTAGTGCCGCAGGTCGTGTACTAACAGACCGTCGCATGCGACTATCCTCCGATAATGTAGACCGGCTTACTTTTCTGAAAATGAACAAGGCATGGATCTCGCCAGAATTTGTCTGTCCGTTTTCAGATTAAATAACTGGTTCGCAACGTTATCCATGTCTCCTGTTATGTTCATCTTTCTACCACCTGAACTCTACTCCCTGTGCTACAACACTGCCAGTTGCTGCTCAGAAGTGTCGTGTCCACAGACCAATACACAAGCTATAGTGTTAGTGGGGTTCAGTAACGCCAGCTGTTCCCCTGCTGTGTGTCCGGCAACAAGTCTCCTGTTCCCTACACATGCACAGAAAAACCCATGTCGAACATGCTCCAAATAGGGAAGAGCCGTCACCCTGATTGTTATGCTTAAAACAGGAAATTGTGAAGTTTTCCAGGCCTAGAATGATAAATTTTTATGACAAATATGGACAAATAATAATTTGTCATCACAGCGCATATCTGCACATGTCTATTATAAATGGTAACAAAAACTAAAACATAGTCTTCACTTTTTGAAATTAATGCATAAAAGTACATTTCATACTTATCAATTAATGCTTTTTAAGGAACTTTATCTGTACCTGTAAGATAATGCAGTCAATGGATGTACGAATCATAAAATCCTCATCATCATCATCACGAGTTTTATTTATGACAGACATTATAAAATACACATACTGATGCCAACTGTAACTTCACACACCATATATGAAATGGCCAGCATCTAAACCTGGTAATAATGTGCAATAATAAATTATTACATCTAGAAAGTGCATCATGCATACTGACAATAGGTAGTACTAGTTATACCTGCAAGTGCTGTTGAAACAACCACAACAGATATAAATTAATATTGGTATATAGGTATCACAGTGCATAGTTACTCATGGACAATGTCGATGTAATACTGTACCTCAATAAAGTCAGCGTCAACCATTATGCTTGTTAGTCTTGTAGATTGTTAAAGAGGGAACGGTCTTTTTTTGTTGGTCATAGGTGGAGTATTAGACAGTAAATGATTACTGCTGTCGTATTTTTGGCGTCCCTAGGGCGCAATAACGCTGCGTAACGTCACATTTTATAGAGTCATCTAATTGACACACGCTACCCTACCCTACGCGTGACAGTAGGAAGGTAGTGTTGACGGATAAAGCCTTGCGCAACCAGACATGCTTTTACCCTCTTCAACACTGTACAAGCAAAAAATGCATGATTGCAGCCGCAGACTTTATTGACGTACAGTATAACATCGACATTACCCATCAGAGGCTGTCCACTGTCTGATACAGACATAGAATATACCTTTGCTATCCGTAGCCTTTGTTTCACCTACACTTGCAGGCACACACTTAAATTGTGACAATGCATTATGTTTTTTTAAATGGTTATTTTTTATCGTACATTATTGTGTCATCACATTGATGAGTCCATGCTGGACATGTCATACATGGTGTACAAAGTAACTATTTTATTAGCTTAAATAATTGAAATGTCTGTGACTGTCACATCTAAATTGCAATGATGATGATGATAAGTGACAATTACAAAATCCATTGTCTTCACTATGTTATGGTTTAACATAGCGTCCCTTAAGCATTATTCATAAATACAAAAATGGACTTTTATTGTTAAATTTACAACACTATATTTTGTAACCAATTTTTTGGGTGGTGTGTTGTTCCATTTCTTGTTGGCATGTGCATATATGCGTTTATATTTGCAGTGTCTTTATTTTTATTCTTGAAGTTAGGAAACATGTGTATCTTTGTACCGTGTTAGCCAGTAGATAGATAAATATTTAGACTTGAGAGTCCGCAGTGGTTGATACCTTTGAATGGATAACTGAAAAGATGGTAACAAATTGCAAGCTTTCGAGGCTACTCACGTCTCTCTTCATCAGGCAAAGACTAAACCAAAAAATGAAGCATCACATATTTCTATACACAACAGGACACAGGAATAGTGCAATAGGTAAGACAAGTAAGTGACGTGTAGCAGAACTGTCATTATCACAGAGGGATGAACATAAATATTGGAACAGTTCCTAGATAACGATAGAAAGTTTTATTGCCCTCTGATTGGGGTCTGGTTTTGTGTTTTCATGCCCCTGGAAGGGCAGAGACGCAGATTCCTTAATTGATATAGAATGACATAAATCCGTGTGATCTATTCATTCCATCACTAACAGTGTCAAAGGTCATGATGAGCTTATATTCTGAAACCTTTGTATCTTTGTCATATTTGAAGTTATATTTTAATACCAGTAATTCCATATCCATCATGCTATGACCGGGCATACAAAAGTGTTTTGCCACAGGTAAATCCATTATTTTTTGTCTTATCGTGTGGCGCTGATAATTCATCCTTGTTCTCATTTTTTGGCCGGTCTCCCCTCACTTGTCCCTCCCTCACTTGTCTTACCTATTCCTGTGTCCTGTTGTGTGTAGAAATATGTGATTCTTCCTTTTTTTTTTAGTCTTAGCCTGATGAAGAGACCTGAGTAGTCTCGAAAGCTTTGAATTTGTTACCATATTTTCAGTTAGCCATTAAACGGTATCAACCACAGAGGACTCTCAAGTATAAATATTTTTCTATTCTTGGAATTGAAATTCATCATTTTATTGTCCTAGTAAAACTTCATTTATTCTTGTTTGAAGTACATACATTTGCAATGGCCACGTAACAAGGCAATAACTCAATATTTTGTGCCTACACCCTCCTTGACCCTGGGCTTCAACAGCGCCAGTTGCTGCTCAGAAGTGTTAGATGCACAGATGAAAACAATCGCTGATGTGTTTGTGGGGTTCAGTAACGCCTGATGTTCCCCTGCTGTGTGTCTGGCAAAAATTACTGCTGCTAACTACAACTTCAACTTCAAACGTCTCATACTAGGCCTCTGCCTACACCCTCCTTGACCCTGGGCTTCAACAGCGCCAGTTGCTGCTCAGAAGTGTTAGATGCACAGATGAAAACAATCGCTGATGTGTTTGTGGGGTTCAGTAACGCCTGCTGTTCCCCTGCTGTGTGTCTGGCAAAAATTACTGCTGCTAACTACAACTTCAACTTCAAACGTCTCATACTAGGCCTCTGCCTACACCCTCCTTGACCCTGGGCTTCAACAGCGCCAGTTGCTGCTCAGAAGTGTTAGATGCACAGATGAAAACAATTGCTGATGTGTTTGTGGGGTTCAGTAACGCCTGCTGTTCCCCTGCTGTGTGTCTGGCAAAAATTACTGCTGCTAACTACAACTTCAACTTCAAACGTCTCATACTAGGCCTCTGCCTACACCCTCCTTGACCCTGGGCTTCAACAGCGCCAGTTGCTGCTCAGAAGTGTTAGATGCACAGATGAAAACAATCGCTGATGTGTTTGTGGGGTTCAGTAACGCCTGCTGTTCCCCTGCTGTGTGTCCGGCAAAAATTACTGCTAGCTACCTAATCATGGTGAAAAAAACATGACATCTCAAAGTGTCTAGTGCTACACATAGATATGAGGCTACACCCTGATTTCTAAGCTGTAAAGATTTGAAACGTCAACTTTCAAACCATAAAATGATTTGTCTTTGTCACAAATCTGTAACAAAATAATTGTGACATATTATTACAGATATGCACATGTCGAAAACAAATGCAAACACAAAAGCCTACTTATGCTATAGGATACTGATAGTCAACCTTGTCACTCCATAGCTTAGACAAATCCAACTCACATCATGATGACTCAAATACTGCAATGTTGGAAGTGCATAATGTGGGTTGAACTTTGACAACTGCTGCAGTGCGAAGGTTATACTTCAGTGTTCTTGCCTTTGAAATAAAAGCATACAAGTAAATATAATAATCCAATGTTGATTAAGGGACGTGATGTACACCTGTAATATTGTGCAAACAATGCATGTAGGAATAGTCCTCTTCAACATTACTTATATTTGTGTCATTTTAAAAAATACATATTTGATTAGAAAGTTAACAGCCCATATCATAAAGGTCCTTCATGTAAACATGATAATCGCTAACAAAAATCATGCATTACCTTGGTAAAGTCAATAGTGCATAGTCACAATAGCAAAATATATACCTGTAAGTGGTGCTGAAAGAACGACAACTGATAGAATACGTGAATGATATATATTTATCAGACTGAATAGCGACATCTGTACAATGTCGATATAATACTGTACCTTAACAAAACAGCTGTGTCACACCTCACACTCGTTTTTCTTGTAGCTTGTTATGTAATAGGGCACATGCGTGTATGTTTCATCATAGGTGCATGTTTACTGAGTAAAGCAGTCATGACAACGCCTTTGTGTTGTCGGTACGCTTGCGATGATGAACGATGCGCACCGTGAATGTTAGTCTGCGTCATAAGACGTACAGACGCTCCAATACCCAACGCGTCACAGCAGGAAGCCAGTCTGTGCGTCCAAACAAAGGCGCAACCATACATGCACGTAACCTTTTATAAAGCTACATAAAAAAAAGGATGTAGTAGTAACGCACACTTTATTGAGGTACAGTATTACATCGCCATTCACCATCTGTGGCTATGCAGTCTCATCTATATATACCTTATCTATCCGTTGTCATGCTTGCAAGTCCACAGTCAGGCATAAATATCTGTTTTCACTCTGCACTATGCACTTTTTAAATTTTTGTTTTGTTAATATAAATGATTGGCACATATTATCAGTATTACATGATGGAAATTTTAGATATTTTTTTAAAAATTTTAGTGATATTATTCACCAAATGTAAAGTTTTATGAATGTCAAAGAAAACTTGTAATGCTGATTATGTTTTTAAGTCAGCCATTCATTGTCTACACAATAAAAATGGTGTACATACTGTTACTTACCCATCATTAATGGATTCTGATGTGTACTTGTATGCTTTTATTTTAAACCGTATAGCAGATTATTTAACCTATTTTAATTGTGGTTTGCATTGCTTTTCAACATGTTAATGTATGCGTTTATGTTTGTAAATTATTAATTTACATATATTTTTTTAAGTTAAATCATCATCTTATGGTACTAAAGTTTATATTTCTCTTGTTTGGAGTATAGACATTTTTAATTGACACGTAACGAGGAAAATACTTGATATAGTATTTAAACATCCTCCTTGACCCTGGGCTACAACACCGCCAGTTGTTGCTCGGAAGTGCTGTTAGCACAGTCTACACTTGCTCCTGTGTTACTGGGGTTCAGTAATGTCAGCTGTTCCCCTGCTGTGTGAACGGCAAAAAGTCCTGCTGCCTCCACCCTGTTCTCTTCTCATCCCTGGGCTACAACACTGCCAGTTGTTGCTCGGAAGTGCTGTTAGCAAAGTCTACACTTGCTCCTGTGTTACTGGGGTTCAGTAATGTCAGCTGTTCCCCTGCTGTGATAACGGCAAAAAGTCCTGCTGCCTCCACCATGTTCTCTTCTCATCCCTGGGCTACAACACCGCCAGTTGTTGCTCGGAAGTGCTGTTAGCACAGTCAACACTTGCTCCTGTGTTACTGGGGTTCAGTAATGTCAGCTGTTCCCCTGCTGTGATAACGGCAAAAAGTCCTGCTGCCTCCACCATGTTCTCTTCTCATCCCTGGGCTACAACACCGCCAGTTGTTGCTCGGAAGTGCTGTTAGCACAGTCAACACTTGCTCCTGTGTTACTGGGGTTCAGTAATGTCAGCTGTTCCCCTGCTGTGTGAACGGCAAAAAGTCCTGCTGCCTCCACCCTGTTCTCTTCTCATCCCTGGGCTACAACACTGCCAGTTGTTGCTCGGAAGTGCTGTTAGCACAGTCTACACTTGCTCCTGGGTTACTGGGGTTCAGTAATGTCAGCTGTTCCCCTGCTGTGATAACGGCAAAAAGTCCTGCTGCCTCCACCATGTTCTCTTCTCATCCCTGGGCTACAACACCGCCAGTTGTTGCTCGGAAGTGCTGTTAGCACAGTGAACACTTGCTCCTGTGTTACTGGGGTTCAGTAATGTCAGCTGTTCCCCTGCTGTGTGAACGGCAAAAAGTCCTGCTGCCTCCACCATGTTCTCTTCTCATCCCTGGGCTACAACACAGCCAGTTGTTGCTCGGAAGTGCTGTTAGCACAGTGAACACTTGCTCCTGTGTTACTGGGGTTCAGTAATGTCAGCTGTTCCCCTGCTGTGTGAACGGCAAAAAGTCCTGCTGCCTCCACCATGTTCTCTTCTCATCCCTGGGCTACAACACCGCCAGTTGTTGCTCGGAAGTGCTGTTAGCACAGTCAACACTTGCTCCTGTGTTACTGGGGTTCAGTAATGTCAGCTGTTCCCCTGCTGTGTGAACGGCAAAAAGTCCTGCTGCCTCCACCATGTTCTCTTCTCATCCCTGGGCTACAACACCGCCAGTTGTTGCTCGGAAGTGCTGTTAGCACAGTCTACACTTGCTCCTGTGTTACTGGGGTTCAGTAATGTCAGCTGTTCCCCTGCTGTGATAACGGCAAAAAGTCCTGCTGCCTCCACCATGTTCTCTTCTCATCCCTGGGCTACAACACAGCCAGTTGTTGCTCGGAAGTGCTGTTAGCACAGTCAACACTTGCTCCTGTGTTACTGGGGTTCAGTAATGTCAGCTGTTCCCCTGCTGTGTGAATGGCAAAAAGTCCTGCTGCCTCCACCATGTTCTCTTCTCATCCCTGGGCTACAACACCGCCAGTTGTTGCTCGGAAGTGCTGTTAGCACAGTCAACACTTGCTCCTGTGTTACTGGGGTTCAGTAATGTCAGCTGTTCCCCTGCTGTGTGAACGGCAAAAAGTCCTGCTGCCTCCACCATGTTCTCTTCTCATCCCTGGGCTCCAACACCGCCAGTTGTTGCTCGGAAGTGCTGTTAGCACAGTCAACACTTGCTCCTGTGTTACTGGGGTTCAGTAATGTCAGCTGTTCCCCTGCTGTGTGAACGGCAAAAAGTCCTGCTGCCTCCACCCTGTTCTCTTCTCATCCCTGGGCTACAACACTGCCAGATGTTGCTCGGAAGTGCTGTTAGCACAGTCTACACTTGCTCCTGTGTTACTGGGGTTCAGTAATGTCAGCTGTTCCCCTGCTGTGATAACGGCAAAAAGTCCTGCTGCCTCCACCATGTTCTCTTCTCATCCCTGGGCTACAACACCGCCAGTTGTTGCTCGGAAGTGTCATTGGCACGGGTACTCACTCCTGCCCAGACTGGTTACAGCACGCCATCTGTTTCCTGTCAGTGTAAACGTCACTTAGCCTCCAATAAGTTGTCCTGTCGTGTTGCGGTCGGGTTAGCCGACTCTATGGTGCTTGGAGTTTAGGTGCTTCCTATGTGTGCTGCGGGATATGCAAATAAAGGCTGTTTCCGTTGTGACAATAGGACAATCATCCACTGTAGTACTGTGGGATTCGGTAACTGCGGCCGGCTCGCGGCCTGTCATCTTAAATTTCCATGGGTACCTTCTGCTACCCGTCCGGGTTCCAGTACCGTCAGCTGGTTCTCCGCAGTGCCTTTGGCCTAGGTGCCTCCATCTCGGTATCCGAATTCCAGCAATGTCTGCTGGTCCTTGGTAGTGCTTTGGAGCACAGGTACCTCCTGCTTAGTAACCGTGTCCCAGTAACGTCAGCTGGTCCTCGGTTGTGCCATTGGCTCTTTTCCTTCTGCTGCCCCTCCGGGTTCCAGCACAGTCAGCTGGTCCTCGTTACTTGCATTGGCTCTTGTACCTTCTGCTACCCGTCCGGGTTCCAGTACCGTCAGCTGGTTCTCCGCAGTGCCTTTGGCCTAGGTGCCTCCATCTCGGTATCCGAGTTCCAGCAATGTCTGCTGGTCCTTGGTAGTGCTTTGGAGCACAGGTACCTCCTGCTTAGTAACCGTGTCCCAATAACGTCAGCTGGTCCTCGGTTGTGCCATTGGCTCTTTTCCTTCTGCTGCCCCTCCGGGTTCCAGCACAGTCAGCTGGTCCTCGTTACTTGCATTGGCTCTTGTACCTTCTGCTACCCGTCCGGGTTCCAGTACCGTCAGCTGGTTCTCCGCATTGCCTTTGGTCTAGGTACCTCCATCTCGGTATCCGAGTTCCAGCAATGTCTGCTGGTCCTTGGTAGTGCTTTGGAGCACAGGTACCTCCTGCTTAGTAACCGTGTCCCTGTAACGTCAGCTGGTCCTCGGTTGTGCCATTGGCTCTTTTCCTTCTGCTGCCCCTCCGAGTTCCAGCACAGTCAGCTGGTCCTCGTTACTTGCATTGACTCTTGTACCTTCTGCTACATTTACAAATTGAAGATTTTTTCAATGCTTTTTTGGGTAATCACTCTGGATCTCCAACAATGAAGACGACGACCCTGATGACCACCCCGAAGAAGATGACGACCACAAGGACGACGAGCATCAAGCCAACCAGCCTAAATACCATCACAAAGAAGAAATAAAAGATTACCAAACAGGACTAAGAAGGTTAAGACAAACTACAAGATACAGAACAAGAGACTTAAGAACAATAAGCAGAAGATCAAAAAGCAGAAGAACATGAAGTATAAGACCAAAATGAAGAGCAAAATATATGCTCTAAATTCTAAGCAGAAGAAGACTAAGCAGTGTATGGGGGTGAGTCCGTTCCTCCTCGTGGTGCCCCTGGAAAATGCCTGCTGCTGCAGGCTAAACTGAACACGGACAAATACTGTTGTAATTTAAATCTTTTGTGACAGCAAGAACGGAAGGATGAAAAATTCATACTTTGACAGATTACAAGTACAGGATTCTCTGTCACAAATAAGAATATGATGAAGAAGATGAAGTACAATATGAATAAGAATAATAGTTTAATAAGAAGAATCTGAGTAATGTTAACAAAAAGATGAATAGCAAGAAGTTTAAGAAGAAGATAAAGAAGGTGAAGATGAAGAATAATTTGATGAAAAAGATGATGCTGCTGAAGATTATGAAGGAGAAAGTGTGTGAAAAGTTAAAAAGGTGAAGAGCATGGAAGTTGTGAAATATACATATTTGCCAAAATAGAAAAAACGTTAACAACATTGTCAATTTCTTCGTCAATCCGAACATCTTTAAAAAAAAAAATATTTATGCTATTCCATTTGATTGGGTTAAACATCTATGCCTTTAATGTCTCCTCAACCTTCCAAAATGCATTGTACATTACTCTTTGTTGTTTTCCTTCATGTACAATTAACCAACAAGGCAAGAATGGGTTTTTTTTAATTCCGATATTTTGTTCCCATAGACTTACATGGGACTTCCGGTATCGGTATCGGGTATCGCCGATATTTTAATGGTATCGGCGATACCATTCCGATTCCGATACTTTTGGATATCGGAAAGTATCGCTCAACCCTACTTATCACTAGAAATGAGTGAATCTGGTGAGGTTTGAATTTGCCAAATAATGCTGATTTTCTCTGGAAATTCAATATGCAATTACTTTCTGCAAATTGAATGTTTTTAATTATGTTATTGGGTCTCTGCAGATCACAGAGCACAATAAACATAGGATTTAAAAAAAAAAGAAGCTATTATACACCACTCACCTCTCCAGTCACCCCGCTGCTCACAAAGCATTGGCCACTGAAATGACAAATTTGCAATATTCACTTTGCAACATCTCCTGCACACTCATTTCTGGAAAATATAAATCTCACTAGACCCGTGGATGAATTTCCTAAGTAGTGTCGATTCCAAAATGGGATTAACATTTTTTTCTGCTGTTCTAGCATGTAGTGAACTCTGCAAATGGTGCCTGTAAACTATTCCAGCATAACCTGCTCTCCAAAAGCCAACTGGCTCTCCTTCCTGTTCCAAAGGGTGAATGACAATATACAAGGTATTTTTACATTCGAAAGTGTGTGATAAACCATACAGTCTGTTTTCTCCCGTTATCCCTTGAGAAAGTGAAATGTGTCAGACTAAAATAATATATTAGTGGAAAAAAACTGTATTTTTCATTTTCACTGCTCAATGTTATTAAATTCTATGTAACATCCAAATGTTCAAAATGCTCCCTACACTACTAGATGAATTCTTGACGAATGTTTCCAAATTGGAGTCCCTTTATTTTGTGTTGTTTTGCAACTTTGAAGACATTGCAAATTAGACATGGCATCCACAAACTATTGCAGCCAAATTTTACGCTCAGAAATCAATCAGCACTCCTACTCTTCCGAACCCCATCATATGCCCAAACTGTAGTTTCTGACCACATATGGGGTATTGTTGCATTTGGGAGAGATGAAGTAATACATTGATGAATTCAAGTAAAAAGTAGCAGCACTCGGTACCCACGAAATGTGCTATTTTTTCAAGCACATACAGTATAGTCTGTGCCGGGCAGACATCACCTCCATCGGTCTAATGTGTGTGATGTCTGCCCGGCACATTCAATACATGCTTAAATAAAGTTATCACATTTCTTTGGTACCAAGTACTGCTATTTTTACTGGAATTCATGGATTTATTACTATCTATAAGCTGATCATTGCTACCTGTTCTTTTGGATACCGGATCTGGAGGATGATCGTGGACCTGTATATCCAGTGGAGCCTGCAGTGCTGGCGAAAGACCTGTTTTCTATTTCATATTAAAGTGGTTGTTTGTTGGTTGTTTTCTCCTAGTATTCTGTTGTGAATGGGTTTGAGATGAGTTCTGAGCAGAGACTCCCTCTGGTGGTTACAAGCGGTACTGGTCTGTTCAGTGAAGATTGTGAGGACTGGAATCAGGTGTTACTGACTGGTCTTATATAAGGGAGTCACCTTCCCATCAGGGTTGCCGGTGATCAATTGTTCTGGTCTGAATCCTTCATTCCTGTTTCCCTTGTAGCCTGCTGTGTAGTGTCTGCATCTCCTGCAACAGATAAGACATTTTCTTCTTTTTGTTTTTGTACTATATTTTTGCATTTTGTCCTGCACTTCTTTGGGGCCTTCTGGGTCGCCTTCGGGGCTTTTGCCCTCTCAGTTTAGTTCAGCCACTGATGTTTGTACTTTTGCTTTTTCCAGTTTTTTCAGTGGCTGCTGTTTTGATTTTGTTACACCAGAGAACTAATTTAGGTGGTAGAGGTCGTGTGATCTCAGGTGATTTTGAAATTAGTAGAGTTGGTGCTTTTCAGGGTTTTCTGGGATTGCAGTAAGTACCCTTCCTATCCTTTTCTATTTAGTTAGTTTGGGCCCCAGCGTTTGCTCATACTATTTTCTTTCTGTGTCAGTATTTCTTCTTGTCTAACCGCCATTACTTGTTTGGGGGCTTTCTATTATCTTTGGGGTTCTGCTCCGGGGCAGATAGCTTTCCTATTTCTATCTTTAGGTGTAGTTAGTTTCTCAGGCTGTGACGAGGCGTCTAGGACCAACGTAGGAACGCTCCACGGCTGCCTCTAGTTGTGATGGTTATTCAGGGTACTGCAATCTCATAGATTCCAACTGCTCTGGTGTATTGCCTTTTTTACCTGCACTCCTCAGCTACCGAAACATAACAGTATCACCGGCCTAAAAATTGAAAATTGTATGGTACTCACAGAAGGGAAAAAATATTGTGAAAGAAAAAAGGTTGTCAGAGTTGTCAGAGATATTTTTCTATTTGTTGCATTTTTTTTTTTCCCTCTGTATCTCTAGGTGCTGGGGAGGATCTTTTCTCTCAATGGAGTTTGCACGGTTGTCTGGCCGTGTGGATCAGCTTGCCACTGAGGTTCAGAGTATTGCTGCATATCTTGCTAGGTTGCCTGTTGTGGAACCTAGGATCCCCATGCCAGATTTGTTTTTGGGGGATCGAGCTAAGTTTCAGAATTTCAAAAATAATTGAAAATTGTTTTTTGCCTTAAAATCTAAGTCCTCAGGGAACGCAGCGCAGCAGGTTCAAATTATCATCTCTCTCCTGCGCGGCGATCCTCAGGATTGGGCTTTTTCCCTGACACCTGGGGATCCTGTTTTGAGTGATGTTGTTGCATTTTTTCAGGCTTTGGGGTTATTGTACGATGAGCCTAATGTCACTGATCAAGCTGAAAAAGCCTTGTTGACATTAAATCAGTGGCCTTTAGAGTTGAGCGATACTTTCCGATATCCTAAAGTATCGGAATCGGAATGGTATCGCCGATATCACTAAAATATCGGCGATACCCGATACCGATACCGGAAGTCCCATGTAAGTCTATGGGAACAAAATATCGCAACTAAAAAAACCCCATTCTTTCCTTGTAAACACTAAATATACACACATAGAATACATATATATATATATACATGTCATTGTGACATATATATATACATATATGTATAGTTTATACACTTCTACATAGTAAAATATCCTTTGATTCAATTGCCGGGTAAAGCCGGCTTCAGTGAAAAGACAGAAGCACCCGACATGAAATGACACTTGGTGTACATAGGGTTAACCATGTCTTTTCATGTCGTTTGCTATCTGATTTGCACAAACAATTAAATCAGTCTATGTGTGCAAAATTTCACACCTGTAGGGGTTAATTAAAGGTGTAAATTCGTTGTAAAAAAACCGGACTTTTTTGCTACGAATTTACACCTTTAATTAACCCCTACAGGTGTGAAATTTTGCACACATAGTCTGATTTAATTGTTTGTGCAAATTAGATAGCAAAGGACATGAAAAGACATGGTTAACCCTATGTACACCAAGTGTCATTTCATGTCGGGTCATAGGTCATAGGTGTTCGGTCTGGATGCCGAACTTTACTGTTCGGGTTCGCCCATCTCTACTTGCAAAATCACCAATCTATAGCACTAGCTTCTCCAAGAGCAGTTCTCCTAATCACAGCTCTGACTATCCTGAGCTATGTGCTTGTTCAAGTGCCATTATCTCTATATGTACCGTAAATACAGTGATAGCAGTGTACATTATAAAACAAATCACTAATAGCTGAATGTGTTACAGCAGAACTTTATAGTTCTACTAATACTATAACTCAGCCTATCCTATCAGAAACAAAGAAGTAAAGAGCAACATAGCTCTGACCTGCTCCAGAGACAAATTGAGAATATTTCTTTAATTGTAACCACAACAATACCAGCACATTAAAAAGTTGTTGTTGTCCAATGTCCATATAGTACTATATTATGCTAAACAGTGGCCAGAGACCGCCATACCATGCCACAATAGTCCCATAGTTTGTTTTCATAGGACAGTGCGATTCTGTGCCTGCACACAGCCATATACTTTGCATAAAGTACCATATTCTACCTGCAAAGAACCAAATTGTGTGTTTGCAGTCCTACAATGAGCCTATATTGCACCCAATAAACTACACATTAGACCCAAATTAGAGTAATACTTGCCCATGTACATAGATGCCAGAGAGAACCACGTTTGTAAGTTACTGTGTATAACAACGCACATTATTCCATATTGTGCCCTGTTTGATTGATCCGATTCCTAACTGAAGGTGGTTTTCCAATCCTTAAAGAAAACTTCAAACTTGCTCCAAATAGTAAAACATAATCTAATATATTCATGTTTTACCCTTACCCCTCCTGTGCTGCTGGCCACAGGACCAACCGTGTGTTGCTTTCCATTGCGCTTGACAGCAGTGATTGGCTGCCTGAGTGACATGGCATTCAATCGACCTCAAAGCATGGTTAACAACTCCTGAAGGTTCTCAGCTTCCAAAACTTTCATGAATGGGCTAATCTCTAAATCCCACCCTTGCCCACTCAAATTGTATAAAATATAGACATGCGGACCCTCGATTTTACCTGATCCGTAGACCATATTGTTTTATATCCATTCAGGAGTTAGGAACACTCTGGCACAACAAGATACTTCTCTTTTATATCCTAAATATGCATGCATGCTAATATTCTGTTACTTTTGATGATGCCAAACCCTATATAGATTTGTATAATCATTGGGTCACATGGCAAAACAAAAATAGGGACAAAGTCAAGTTTGACACCAAATCAGACAAATTCACATTTAGGAGAATCAAAGAACAATCAGACTAATGATCTGTTGAGACTGGGTACACCTTTAGAATACATATAGCCAGTGGCACAACATAAATCTTTTACACGTCAATGCAAAGTCAATAACATGGCCCTCTATAATTGAAAATAAAAATAGTTTGCGCACATAAAAACTACAAGACACAAAAGGCTCTGTAGAAAAATAGGAATATGCATGTGTCAAATGGAAAACAATACATAAATTCAGACGCACTCTGTAGAACAGTTTGAGATGCAGATGTAATAATACAGTAATAAATAAATATTGCACTAAGACCCGTGAGAAAAAGGTGATGAGAAAAGCCTGTAGTCTATTATGTAGTAAACCCCAAACCAAAGGACTAAATAGTCATAATACGCATAAGGTATTTATTCATATGGGTATTAATATGGACAAACCCTGAAAAAGTAAAAGAGGTCCTCTTTTAACGATGGAGCAGAAAAACGCTGCAGAAATCCTAAAAAACCTTTTATGCAGAAAGGTCAGAAGAAATTGACACTGTCCCGGCCGGTGACAGCTCAGATGAATGAGTATTAGTGGTGCACTGTGGAGAAAATAGTCCTGTTTGCACAGGTTTTACCTGACAACCCCGATGGGTCACTTGCAATAGAAAGTCCAATTTCAGCCTCCTCTGGCCTGCTGACAACCCCGATGGGTCACTTGCAGTAGAAAGTCCGACTTCAGCCTCCTATGGCCCGCAGACGAAACTTACATCCGTTGATGAAAGCCGGTGATCTCTGGCCTCCGTGGCCAGATCAGGAACGCCGGCTGATGATGTTGAATCCTCACTAGGAAGAAGGATGTGGGCAGGACCTGTTGGTAAACTAGCCTGCCTCAAGCACAGTAGTACACAAAATCGCAATATCTAACTGTCCCTCAGAGTGAGCAGAGTAGCGTTCTGTCCCTAACTGAGTTCACAGCACAGTGACGCTAAAATGGCTGCGGCGCCTTTTATAGTGCATTCTGACATCATTTCAGCAGCCAATCACAGCCATGCCATTAGTTAAGATGACCGCAGCATTACAGGATGTGCCCACACTTCATAAGATTCATCATTGGCTGACTAACATCACATTGCCTCTCAAAGAATTATGGGAACTTCCGATTCCGGTATACGATATTGAAAAAGTATCGGAATTAAGTATCGGAATTCCGATAACGCGAATATCGGCCGATACCCGATACTTGCGGTATCGGAATGCTCAACACTAGTGGCCTTATGACGCTGAGTTAGACTGTCAGAGATTCCGTAGGTGGGCAGTCCTGACCAAATGGAATGACGACGCTTTGGCAGGCCTTTTCCGGAAGGGTCTGTCAGATAATGTAAAGGATGTTATGGTGGGATTCCCTGTCCCCTCTGGTCTCAATGATTCTATGTCATTAGCGATTCAAATTGACAGACGTTTGCGTGAGCGGAGAAGTATGCGTGGAATGGTGTTGCCTTGTGAACCAGCTTCTGAACCCATGCAGTGTGATAGAGTGGTGTCTGGGGCACAGCGTCATGAGTTTTGAAAGCGCAATGGGTTATGTTTCTACTGTGGTGATGCCTCTCATGCTATTTCAGTCTGCCCTAAGCGGGGAAGACGTTTTGCACGCTCAGTTGTCTTGGGTAGTGTTCAAACTAAGTTTTTATTAACTGTCACTCTGATATGCTCTCTGTCCTCATTTTCTGCTCAGGCTTTCGTTGATTCTGGAGCAGCTATTAACCTGATGGATTATGATTTTGCTAAACGTTGTGGGTTTCCCTTGATACCCCTACAGAAGTCTATTCCCCTACTGGGGATCGATTCTACCCATTTGGCTGAGAATAAACCCCAGTCTTCTACTCAGGTGATAATGAGGGTTGAACCTGATCACCAGGAGTGCTGCAAATTTTTTGTTCTGTATAATCTGCATGACATTATCGTGCTGGGTTTCCCTTGGTTACAGTCTCATAATCCTGTTTTGGATTGGAAATCTGTGTCTGTAACCAGTTGGGGCTGCCAATGTGTTAATACCAACACTCCTGTTTTTTCTGCCTCCCCCCAGGCTCAGGATGTTCCTGACTTTTTGATTGATTTTTCTGATGTGTTTAGCGAAAGTAAATCTGCATTCTTGCCTCCCCATAGGAGCTATGACTGCGCTAGTGAATTAGTGCCGGGTAGTAAATTCCCTAAAGGTCGCCTTTTTAACTTGTCTGTACCTGAACATGACGCTATGCGGTCTTATATCAAGGAATCATTGGAGAAGGGTCATATCAGACCATCCTCTTCACCCTTAGGTGCCGGTTTTTTCTTTGTGGCCAAAAAGGATGGTTCATTAAGGCCGTGTATTGATTATCGTCTCTTGAACAATATTACTGTGAAATATCAATACCCGTTACCCTTGATTTCTGACCTGTTTTCCAGGGTGAAAAACGCTACTTGGTTTACCAAGCTTGACCTCAGGGGGGCGTATAACCTTATTCGCATTAAGCACGGGGATGAATGGAAGACGGCATTCAATACCCCTGAAGGGCATTTTGAGTACCTAGTGATGCCCTTTGGGCTCACTAATGCTCCTTCCGTCTTCCAGTCCTTCATGAATGACATTTTCAGGGATTTTGTGGACAAATTTCTGATTGTTTATTTGGATGATATCTTGATTTTTTCTAATGACTGGGACTCTCATGTGAAACATGTTCGAACTGTGTTCCAGATTTTGAGAGAGAATGCTCTGTATGTGAAGGGATCAAAGTGTCTTTTTGGCGTACAGAGGATCTCATTTCTGGGATTCATTTTGTCCCCATCTGTTATTGAAATGGACCCGGTCAAGGTTCAGGCCATCTGTGATTGGGTCCAACCTACTTCATTAAAGGCTCTTCAGAGATTTTTGGGTTTTGCCAATTTTTATCGTAAATTTATTGGTAATTTCTCGGTTATTGTTAAACCATTAACTGATTTGACCAGAAAGGGTTCTGATGTGGTGAATTGGCCTCCTGAGGCAGTCTCTGCGTTTCAGGAACTTAAGCAGAGATTCACTTCTGCTCCTGTTCTACGGCAGCCTGATGTTTCTCTGCCATTTCAGGTGGAGGTTGATGCCTCTGAAATTGGGGCAGGTGCCGTTTTGTCCCAAAAAGATCCAGAGACCTCTAAAAGTAACCCTTGTGCCTTTTTCTCTCGAAAATTTTCTCCTACTGAACGTAATTATGACGTGGGTAATCGGGAGTTATTGGCCATGAAGTGGGCTTTTGAAGAGTGGAGACATTGGCTGGAGGGAGCCAAACATCAGGTGGTGGTCCTTACGGACCATAAGAATCTGGTCTATCTGGAATCTGCCAAGCGACTCAATCCTAGACAGGCCAGGTGGGCCTTGTTTTTCACACGTTTTAATTTTGTGGTTTCCTTTCTTCCTGGCACTAAGAATGTTAAGGCGGATGCCCTCTCGAGGAGTTTCCTTGCGGACTCTCCTGTGTTATCTGATCCTTCTGTTATTTTGAAAGAGGGTGTAGTTCTTTCCGCCATCTCGCCCAATTTGAGACTTGCTCTGGAGGGGTGTCAGGAGGATAGGCCCGAGTGCTGCCCTGTTGGAAAATTGTTTGTCCCGGACCAGTGGAAAAAGAGTGTGATGTCTGAGATTCATTGTTCCGCATTGGCTGGGCATCCCGGAATTTTTGGTACCAGAGACTTGGTTAGTCGGTCCTTTTGGTGGACTACCTTGTCTCGTGATGTCAGGGAATTTGTGCAGTCCTGCGGGACTTGCTCTCGCTCCAAGCCTTGCTCTCGCTCTAGTGGTTTGTTGATGCCATTGCCTGTGCCCAAGAGACCATGGACCCATATCTCTATGGATTTCATTTCCGACCTTCCTGTTTCTCAGAGAATGACCACCATCTGAGTAATTTGTGATAGGTTTTCCAAAATGATACATCTTGTGCCATTACCTAAGTTGCCTTCCTCCTCTGAATTGGTGCCGTTGTTCCTTCAGCACGTGGTTCGTTTACACGGCATTCCTGAGAACATTGTGTCTGACAGAGGAGTCCAGTTTGTTTCCAGATTTTGGAGGACTTTTTGTTCTAAACTGGGTGTTCAATTGTCTTTCTCCTCGGCATTTCATCCTCAGACCAATGGTCAAACTGAGAGAACAAACCAGACATTGGAGACTTATCTTAGATGCTTTGTGTCTGCTGATCAGGATGACTGGGTCTCTTTTTTACCTTTGGCTGAGTTTGCTCTTAATAATAGGGCTAGCTCTGCCACTTTGATGTCTCCGTTTTTCTGTAATTCTGGGTTTCACCCTCGATTTTCTTCAGGACAGACGGAGGCTTCTGTCTGTCCAGGTGTTGACTCTGTTGTGGAGCATATGCAACAGATTTGGGACCAGGTAGTGGAGAGGTTGTCCCTCTCTCAGGAGAAGGCCCAGCGGTTTGCTAACCGGCATAGGACTGATGGTCCTCGGTTTAAAGTGGGGGACTTGGTCTGGTTGTCCTCAAAGAATATTCCTATGAGAGTAGCATCTCCTAAATTTAAGCCTAGGTTCATTGGACCTTATAAGATCATTGAGATTCTTAATCCTGTTTCTTTTCGTTTGCTTCTTCCAGGGACATTTAAGATCCATAACGTGTTCCACAAGTCCTTGTTGAAGAGGTTTGTTGAGCCAGTGGTTCCTGCTGCTGTGCTTCCTGACCCTGTTTTGGTTGAGGGCAATCTGGAGTATGTGGTTGAGAAAATATTAGATTCTCATTTTTCTAGACGGAAACTCCAGTATTTGGTTAAGTGGAGAGGTTATGGTCAGGAAGACAGATCTTGGGTGTTTGCTTCGGACATCCATGCTAGGAGACTCATCCGTGCGTATCATAGAACTCATCCTGACCGACCTGGTTGCTCAAATGAGGGTTCGGTGACCCCTCCTCAAGGGGGGGGTACTGTTGTGAATGGGTTTGAGATGAGTTCTGAGCAGAGACTCCCTCTGGTGGTTACAAGCGGTACTGGTCTGTTCAGTGAAGATTGTGAGGACTGGGAATCAGGTGTTACTGACTGGTCTTATATAAGGGAGTCACCTTCCCATCAGGGTTGCCGGTGATCAATTGTTCTGGTCTGAATCCTTCATTCCTGTTTCCCTTGTAGCCTGCTGTGTCGTGTCTGCATCTCCTGCTAACAGATAAGACATTTTCTTCTTTTTGTTTTTGTACTATATTTTTGCATTTTGTCCTGCACTTCTTTGGGGGCCTTCTGGGTCCCCTTCGGGGGCTTTTGCCCTCTCAGTTTAGTTCAGCCACTGATGTTTGTACTTTTGCTTTTTCCAGTTTTTTCAGTGGCTGCTGTTTTGATTTTGTTACACCAGAGAACTAATTTAGGTGGTAGAGGTCGTGTGATCTCAGGTGATTTTGAAATTAGTAGAGTTGGTGCTTTTCAGGGTTTTCTGGGATTGCAGTAAGTACCCTTCCTATCCTTTTCTATTTAGTTAGTTTGGGCCCCAGCGTTTGCTCATACTATTTTCTTTCTGTGTCAGTATTTCTTCTTGTCTAACCGCCATTACTTGTTTGGGGGCTTTCTATTATCTTTGGGGTTCTGCTCCGGGGCAGATAGCTTTCCTATTTCTATCTTTAGGTGTAGTTAGTTTCTCAGGCTGTGACGAGGCGTCTAGGACCAACGTAGGAACGCTCCACGGCTGCCTCTAGTTGTGGTGGTTAGTCAGGGTACTGCAATCTCATAGATTCCAACTGCTCTGGTGTATTGCCTTTTTTACCTGCACTCCTCAGCTACCGAAACATAACAGTATTCCCTGTAAGAATGAAAAATTTGGAGGCAAGTTGACGCTTTAAATTAATGTAATTTGACTAAATTATTTTTTTTTTCATTCCACTTTCTGAATGCAATTTTGAATTTTTCTAGGGTTACATTAATTATGGTGTCACTTTTAGGGTTTTCCAATACATAAGCCCCTCGAAAGTGCTTTCAAAATTGAATTGATACCTAAATTCACAAGTTTTGGAAAATTCCATAAATAAAATAGAACTGTTGAAAAATTGATGCTGACATAAAGTGGACATAGATGGTATTAAGTAACTATTTTGTGTGGTAAGAAGATTTGTTTTAAAACCATAACAATTAAAAATTGAAAAACTGTCAATACTACATTTTCAGAAAATTTCAGACATTTTCAAAAATAAACGCAATACACTTTTATCACTAAGATAAAGTACAATGTGTCACAAAAAACAATCATAGAATCACTGGGATGTCTAAAGTTTTTAAAATTATTACCACATAAAGTGACAAAGATTTTGAAAATTGGATATGGCCATGAAAACCCAAATCACCTGCCAGAGGAAAGGTTTATAGAATACCTCCTGTATCTGTATAAGGCTGTCTATACTGTGTTGGAAAAAATTTTTTTTGGACCCAACTATGCCCCTTTTAAAGACAAAACCATCTTTCACAATCATCCACCTGCTCATACCGCAGCTCTGCCTTAACGCAATGCCTGTCCATGCCTTCTGGAATTGCTGTAACTGCTGACTTTGGTAAATTTTTATGGCCTGGAAAACTAGCCAACTTTTCTCAAAGACATTGTGAAATAGATAGCAATTTATAAAAGTAGTTCCCAAACCAAGTTATTCTCATGGAACGCCTACTCACAGCCTTACCATCACAGCAGACCATACAGTACATAAGGCACTTGCTATTATCTAAATTAAGCTCAATAAGCGCATGAATGATGTTATGACAACTTTAGAAATAGAGCTGTAGATTTGTCAACATATGCTGTCTCAGCCAGTATTAATATGACATTTCATAGTTACTGTGTACTTTGCTGCCACCTAGTGGTTATTGTTTAGTGCTGTCTCAGGTTCTATTTCCCATAATACTTTGCTCTCTCTCTCTCTCTCACTCCTCTCAACTGTTTTCCCTTTCCGGCATCCATCTTGTATGCTTCGTCATTCTGTGTTTCTCATCATTCATGCTAGGAGCTTCAACACAGCATTCCTTTTAGACCTCTATGTCTTTTCTTCTGAAGCCACCTTGATACCTCTTGCCTGAAGGAAATTGTATGTGTTCATCTGCACAAAGTATTGTAATGCCAATAAACCTTTCAGTTACATTCAAGTTCACCTTCGCAAGAAGATATCTGTGCACGATTAAGATTAGGAAGGAAGTTATAGTGAGTTCCTATCTACCATTGTTTATATCGGAGATTGTCACTCACAAGGATCAGAGCTGTCTCTTACATATATCGGTGGCATAATAGTCTAAAAGGAGCTGCTGTTGCGGCCTATTGCATGTTTACCTCACAGACTGTTAACAAGGAAAGACACCTCTTACTCCTGCTTGCTTAGGAAGCCCAAGTGCTTTGTGCCTGTGTGTATATGATACAGTCTGCCAGCAAGTGTGCGCCATCCGCATCTCACAAGTATAGAAACATGTCCATGAAAGATAGTATGGATCCCTGTGCTGTGGAATCAGAAGAGACGCATCACGTCTCAGACAACACAGATGCACGAGAAGCAGACTGATCCCTGAACAAAGTGTCCGACCTAAGCGCACAAATAAACCCACGCAAAAGGTCAGAGAGAACTTTGAGGCAACTAGAGATGAGTTCCTCAATAACCTGAGTATCTTATGGGAAAGAACCGAGCGGTATATTGCAGCTATTTCACGCCATAAGAATAACACAGCAGACCTAACCACAGCTTTGCATCGGTTATCTGAAGCCTATGATTGCTATCAGCGGCTATCCACAAAGTATGCCACATTTCTGGGTAATTCTGATATGGACGATGCCTTAGCAGAGTTAACTGAGCGAAAGACCTTACTCCAAAGAAACAATGCTATTGTGCAAGATGCCAAAGACAAGGCAGAGTGCCGCATCACACACCTGCAAGAAGTGAGGTCACAGCGATCGACTTCAACTAAAATCACGTCTCGATCCTCCAGATCTTCTCGTTCCAAAAGATCGGCGTTATCTGAGAAGCTAATAGAAATCCGTGCTGATGCAGAAGAAGCCAGAGTAAGGAGTTCATTTGCTAGGAAGGAAGCAGAGATAGCAGCCCAGCTGAAAGTGAAGGAAGCAGAGATAGCAGCCCAGCTGAAAGTGAATGAAGCAGAGGCAGAGGCCCAGATGAAAATTCTCCAAACAGAAAAGGAAGAAGCCGCTGCCATGGCTAAATTGAAGGTGTTTGAGCAAGCAGTAGCTGACGAGACCACCTTAGACTGTCCTTTCCTAGAAGAAATAGAAGATCCGGCTATACGTACCAAGGATTACGTGTTAAAACACCAAACATCCACACATCCTGCTAATTATGACCTAAATCACGAGTCAGAAGCCTTAAACCCTCACACACCGGTACTTCTCCCAAGCTACCATATAGACGCTCCTGCCCAGCTACAGATTCTACTGCCCAATAGTGACAAGGTAACTTTCAGCACCAACCCACAGTTTCAGCTACGACAAGCAGACCCTCCAGAGACTAAACTACACCTAAACCCTTGTGCAACATCATTCTGGCCTCAAGTGTCTCATCCTTACACGCCAAGGGACTTACACACCTCAGAGGTACCACAAGTCAATCTTGCAACAAGGAACGAGAACACAGACATGTCAGAGTTTGCCAAATATATGATACGCAGGGAACTAGTAAACAGTAGTCTCTCAAAGTTTGATGACTCTGCTGAGAACTATAGATCCTGGAAGTCAACCTTTGAAGCTGTAATCACAGGTCTTAACCTTACCGCCAAGGAACAACTGGACTTGCTTGTCAATTGGCTAGGCCCAGAATCCACAGAGCGCATCAGAACATTAAGAGCAATCCATGTTGGCCATTCAGATGCGGGTCTCACTGCAGCATGGGAGAGGCTGGAACAAACCTATGGCAGCGCGGAAGCTATAGAAAGCGCATTATTTAGGAAACTGCAAAACTTCCCAAAGATAACTAACAAAGACAATCGCAAACTGCAGGATCTAAGTGATCTGCTGAAGGAATTGGAGTTAGCCAAGCTAGACCCTCGACTTCCAGGACTGAGCTACCTAGACACCGCACATGGTGTGAACCCGGTGGTCACTAAGCTACCACACGGCATGCAAGACAAATGGGCAGACTTGGGATCAAGGTACAAGAGAGAGCATAAAGTGTCCTTTCCATCTTTCTCTTATTTTGCCAGGTTTATCAGCGACCAAGCTCAGAAGAAGAATGATCCCAGCTTTGACTTTGCCGAACCTACTTTGACCTGTTCATCATCATTCTCAAAGCAAGGTAAAACAACGAGTGCATATAAAGACTTCAAAGGGACGGTATCTGTGAGAAAGACAGACATTCCACTTGCAACATCGTCATCTACTAAGCAAGGCTTCCCTCTAGGCAATGC
This sequence comes from Oophaga sylvatica, assembly GCA_033576555.1. NCBI lineage: Eukaryota > Metazoa > Chordata > Amphibia > Anura > Dendrobatidae > Oophaga > Oophaga sylvatica. Next base: position 348,074,630 of record JARQOD010000002.1, read on the forward strand.
AAAGAATCTCAGTCTTATGTGCCCTATCCATAGAAGTCCTCATTCCCTGAGAGAATGCCGTGGGCTCAGGGCAAAACCCGTCCAGGAACGCAAAGACATCCTCAAGGAGCTTGGAATATGCTACATGTGTTGTGCCTCCTCATTCCACATCGCTAAAGACTGCAAAACTATTGTTAAGTGTGCTGAATGCAGTAGCAATGAGCATGTGACAGCTATGAATCCAAATACATCTGAAGACAATGCCCAACCTTCAGTATCTAAGCCTGAGTCAAGGTATGGCAGGGAGCCACAAGGCCATGAGCCAACTAAAACTGCTGTATCCTCTTCGTGCATGGAAGTATGTGGAGAAGAAAGCAGCCCCAAGTGTTGTGCCAAGGTATGTCTTGTCAAAGTGTATCCTGAGGGGCAACCTGAGAAAGCCACTAGGATGTACGCCATCATAGACGAGCAAAGCAACAGGTCTCTAGCAAAGCCCAAATTCTTTGACATCTTCGGCATACAAGGACCAGCAACACCATACACTCTCAATACCTGCTCCGGTCGGGTAGAGACATTTGGCAAAAGAGCCATTGGGTATGTTATCTCTTCAATCAAAGAGAACATGCCTATACCCTTGCCAACAATAATTGAGTGTGACCATATACCTGATGAAAGACAGGAGATTCCCACTCCAAAGGCTGCACTTCATCATTCCCATTTAAAGCACCTAGCTAAAGAAATTCCTCCTATAGACACGAATGCTGACATCCTGATCCTGCTCGGAAGGGATATCCTGAGGGTCCATAAGGTGCGACAACAATGTAATGGTCCAGATGATGCCCCATATGCACAAAGACTCGACCTAGGCTGGGTGATTATGGGTGATGTATGCATGGAAAAATGCCACAAACCATCCAGGGTAAACTCCTTCAAAACCTATGTGCTAAGCAATAGTCCTTCACCAGCGGTTGCTTCATATGGCTTACATAGGACAGCCTTCGATGGTGAATCAGAGTATGGGAAGGATGCAAGAAACTTCGTAGAAAGAGATTTCTATGTGGACGACGGCCTAAAGTCCTTGCCCATGGCTGAAGAGGCCATCGATCTGCTAAAAAGGACACAAGGTATGCTTTCCAAGGACAATCTGAGACTACACAAAATCGCATCCAACAGCACCGCCGTCATGGAAGCCTTCCATCCTAGCGACCATGCTGTGGAATTCAGAGACTTGAACCTGGGTCTCGACAACCCGCCTGTTCAAAGAAGCTTAGGATTGCGGTGGGACTTGCGGAAGGATTCATTCATCTTTCAGGTCAGTCATGCAGACAAGCCATTCACCAAACGTGGAGTTCTTTCAGTAGTGAACAGGCTTTATGATCCTCTGGGGTTTGTAGCTCCTTTGACCATACAAGGCAAGGCACTGTTAAGACAGCTCTCAGAAACTGTTAAAGACTGGGATACCCCATTGCCCACTGACAAACAACAAAAGTGGGAGTCTTGGAAGAAATCCCTGTGTGCCTTAGACAAGGTTTGCATACCACGAAGCTACGCTCCATCATCTCTTCATACAAGTCAAGGTAAGGAAATCCACATATTCTCTGATGCATCCACTGAAGCTATAGCAGCTGTTGCATATCTAAAGGTATTAGACTCTTCAAGGAGAATACATGTAGGGTTCCTATTTGGGAAGGCTAAACTAGCTCCTAAGCCAGAACATACTATCCCTAGGCTTGAACTTTGCGGGGCTGTACTAGCTGTACAGATTGCAGACTTTATACAGCGTGAACTAGATATTCCCATGGAGAACTTTAAATTCTACACTGACAGCAAGGTCGTTCTGGGCTACATATACAATTAGACAAAACGCTTCTATGTATATGTCAGTAACCATGTAGAAAGGATCAGAAAAACTTCCAAACCTGAACAATGGTCCTATGTCCCATCTCATCTTAACCCTGCAGATCATGCAACGCGACCAGTGGATTACAAATGGGTTGGAGACAATTTGGCATAATGCGGCTTCTCCAATCCGAAGATGGGTGATCGATTGGATTACTTCAGTAGACAGTTCACATTTACTAGACTACACCTGTTTTTATTGTTGCATTGCCAGTTTCTGCTGTTATTTTTTAGGTTACGATATTCTTCTTCAAGGACATCGCACAGGTTGTTTATATTGTGAAATCCTAAGATTTCAGACGGGGAGTATGCTGTCTCAGCCAGTATTAATATGACATTTCATAGTTACTGTGTACTTTGCTGCCACCTAGTGGTTATTGTTTAGTGCTGTCTCGGGTTCTATTTCCCATAATACTTTGCTCTCTCTCTCTCTCACTTCTCTCAACTGTTTTCCCTTTCCGGCATCCATCTTGTGTGCTTCGTCATTCTGTGTTTCTCATCATTCATGCTAGGAGCTTCAACACAGCATTCCTTTTAGACCTCTATGTCTTTTCTTCTGAAGCCACCTTGATACCTCTTGCCTGAAGGAAATTGTATGTATTCATCTGCACAAAGTATTGTAATGCCAATAAACCTTTCAGTTACATTCAAGTTCACCTTCTCAAGAAGATATCTGTGCACGATTAAGATTAGGAAGGAAGTTATAGTGAGTTCCTATCTACCATTGTTTATATCGGAGATTGTCACTCACAAGGATCAGAGCTGTCTCTTACATATATCGGTGGCAGAATACAACATGTAGATTTGCAGTGAACCAGAAAGATTCATATTTTAGGAGGGTGTACAGGGAAAAAATGTTACACATTACATATATGGAACAAAAAATATATTACATACTGTATACAGCTTTCTCAATGCAATGGCTCATTGCCTTCAATTAGCATCTAACAGCTCTTGGGAGTTATCAATTGTCTCTATTAGTACAACAATTTCTAGGTGTCCTGAAGTCAATGATTTCTCTTTGTTTATGAAATCCAATTTTACCTTGCAACAGGATAATGTTTATTTATGGGAGGTGGAGGCTTTACTGCTGACCTGGTATTTTACTTGTCTTCTAGTGTCCTTGGGTTCACAGCTCAAAGTAATATCTGATCTTTAGTACGTAAAAAATTCAAAGCAACGTCAGATCTTTACTAAGCAATTATTCATGTGTCATATCGATGGATTATCTGTCAGGAGTATTTCAAAACCCAATCTGAAGTCAATAGATAGAAAAACAGATGTAACCATTTCTGGTGAAAGCAATAAACCTGTGGGGTTGTTAATCATCTGTCCTGTGTGTATTGCATCTCATGATGGAATTCCTAATAATTCATAATGTTCTAAAAGAAGAGAAGATTAGCAGCGCCTAAATAATCTAGTTTTTCAGACGATGTTAAGCTCAGGTACATACAGATATCAATCTTTCCAAGGTAAAGTATTTTTATGTTATCATGGAAAATGCATCAACCATTCAGAGGATAGGTGATAAATGACTGACAGTTGGTACCCCAAACAATAAGAGCGAGAGACCCCGAATACCCTGTGTAAATGAAGTAGGAGTACCGATTCAAGATTTCCTTTCTATTTATTAACCATAGGTCTAATAAAAATAATACAGAGTTCAGTAATCAGCTATGTCCTGTAGGCACATTGACTGTGACTGGAGTAGCGGTCACATCCTGTGGATAGGTTATTTGTTTTGCTTTTGGGAAAACCCTTTCAGAAACATCAAAGTGGGGGCACAGATGTATGGATGTATGCTAAGTAGTCGCAGGCCTCCGTTACAGGGATTGACTGGGAATCGATTGTAAAAAAATAACAGGGGTATTGTAGGGTTTAACAAAAGAGGTTGTAGAGAGGGTGGAGATTAAGGAGTATATAAAGGAATGTACAAGAAAAGTGGACATTTTGGGGACACCCTTTCAGCTGGGGAGTACTCCTATAGAACTGTAGACCTGCTCTTACTTGATGACCAATTTGAAAGCACTCCAGTGGCAGCTTCGGGCTGCTGCTGGCATCAAGGGTGAAGCATGGCTACAGGGGGAGGTTTAGGCCGCTGGAAAGATGAAGTCCTTAATCTACCTCTCGTTGCAGGTTCAGGAGCTCCTGTGGGGACCCTGTGGGTTGTGTGTGCAGCTCTACTGCCATTGTCTAGCAGCTGCAACCTGGCAGGAATCCTCCAAGCTGGTCTGTAGCTGTTGGAATGTGTAGGCCTACACCGGAAGTGTGGTCTACTTTTCCCGACCTCCGGTGTCAGTCTTCCTTGCAGCAGGCCTTTCTGGCAATGTTCTTGTCACAGGGTCTGCGAGGCAGATCAACAGAGAACAACCTCAGTGAGAATAGTCGGGCTGCAGTGTGAACTGGAAGTGTGGCCTACTACTTCCAGGCATCCAGCTGCGTCAATCCATGCGGCAGGCCTTATTGGCCATGTACCTGTTGGAGGACCTTACAGGGTCAAGAGCAGAGGCCAACGATAGACAAGTGCTGGAGGTCTCAGGGTGCAGATGGCTTCATCCAAGAGGAACGGCATTGCTGAAGTTTAGAGACAGGCTTTGGATCTTGACTGTATAAGAGCTGCTGGGAGCTTTCAGGTCCCTCCTGCCTTGATGTGGCTAGAGGCACAGGCCAGGAATAGCCTGATGACTAGGGGGACTCGCATTTCAGCACAGAGATATGGACAGATGGTGGATGACTGGATTTGGAATCTGCTGCAGGCGGGTTCACAGCACCTGTGCAGCCTGGTGAGTATGTATCTATGTCTTGTCTGTTTCCACATAGATCTAGATTAGAGCAGAATATGGATGGTTGGGTGGTGGGTCCCGTGATTTACGTGATTTTGAGTAGGGCCATATCAGCCTTTGTGAATTGTAATGGGGGAATATTTGTTCGACATCACGAGTTAGAATCTGGAGAGGAGAATTTTTGGCTGAATGATGGCGTGCACTTGAATGCAATAGGCATAGATATATGGATGCTTGCTCTTCAAGATTGGTCTTGTTATGGGCTCATGAGCCTGAGATGTCGGGGTTATTTGTTGTGGCGGGGCAGTGTTTTTGGAGTTGGTTATTCAATTGATTGTGTGTAGAATTATATGAATGGTTAAATGGATGTTTCCATTCAGTATTAAATTGAATAGTGGTCCATTTGGCACTTGGTTTGAGCTCTGGACGAAGTTTGACCCTGGGAACATGTGGTGTAGTTAATCTACCATGTACAATGGTAGTTTGGTGCCTTTAAGCTGGGGTTCAGTGGCTGAGGGTAAAATGGTCATTTAAAATATTATGTAATACAATGCCAGAACTCCAAGAACCCCTACTTCATGATTATGTGTTATGTATTGCTACTAAATGGTTTCTGTGGCCAATCTAATCCAAATAGAGAGACTCCGTGTTTTACTTTGGATAAAGGTTTTATTATTAGTAAGTATTGGTTAAGAAGGTTTGAATTGCGTATGCCATACCTGGTCAAGACTCAGCTTTGTAAAGGTGATTGTTGCTTCTATAGCTGCCAAAGTCTTAACTTCCACCCTCCATTTTATGACTGTTTCCTTTTTCATTTTTTTTTCCTTCTCCTTCTTTCTTTAAAAGAAAAATAGAGAACAAAATTTCTCATTAACTAATTTTTAACACAATGACATTTTTTTAAACAATGGAGCTACTTATTTTTTATTACTATATTTTGACTTTTTCTCCAACATGATGCAAGGGTACTAAAGCAGAGAAACCTGGCACTATTAAATGACAAATTCTACCTGCTGTTGATAACAGAGTGGCTATATGAGCTATTTTACTATATGATGAGCATGTAAGTTAGTTATTTACTTCAGAGGTCCTATCCCAAATTGTATACACACTTTTTTCCATGAAGTGTGCCAGACTAAAACTAGTTGTGATGTCACAGTGGTAAAGATCTGTGAATCGATTTGAGGCAAATCAAATTGTTGTTGAATGTTATGAAATTCGTAGGTCATGAGTCTGACAAATTTGAACAATTTGCAACTTAAGTTGTGCAAATCGCCCAAAAAATGTTGACTGCCATTTTACACATTGAAAAAGATTACATTAGTCATAGAAGGCTCACTTCATCTCAGGACTGACTACATAGTTTTCCCCATAATGCCTTGGAGTTACCACATCACATGCTATAGCGCTCTCAATCAGGAAGGGCTACCATAGCATTAATAAAAGCTGAAGCAAGGAATGTAGAAGCCATTATAGGTTGATTTTGGATAGTTAAAGTACAGCAGACATCACAGCTCAATAACAGAGATAGAAAGAGAAAGAACAAAAATATTGGATAAAAAACTCTAGACACTAATGTATTGTACATATGCAGCAATGAAGAAGATGAGTACAATAGTCTGTGAATAATACAGAAATTCAATTGATAGGGGAGGGATATAGAAGAGACCCTAGCAGTAGTATAGTGTGTTTGATCAGTGATATAATGTAACTGTTTAATTGGCATTTGTCATTTTAATTAGCTACACATTAAATTTCCTGCAATAGAAAGCAGCAAGTCAGCACAATATTTTTTACAGAAAAAAAACAAAACCAGTGTCACGCTGTGTGCTTGTTTGTTACAAGTAACTGTACTGAGTTTTTGCAGTTCTTGTTCAACCATTTTTGTGAAGGGGGAATAATGGTTTTATAAAAATACAACAGAAAATTCTGCAAAATTCAGATATTTAACTGCAACAAAGTGTGCATCTCATAAACATTTTTTTTGCTTATCTGTTTTGCTAGTCAACTTTTAATCCCATAAACACCAAACCAGTGCAGCGCCCTGTGGCAGGTGCTGGCGTTTTGTATATGTACATAAATAACAATTCTTATTTTGGCAATTTTGGAAAGGGGAGTAAATTTTGTTAAAAATAAAAATAGAATAAAATGTAGACATTTAACTGTGCCAGTCTGTTTTTTGCACACTTTTGTTACTAATCCAATTTGACAATCATATACACGCCACAGCTATACTTCAGCTTCATGTCACATTTAGATTTCTGTATCTGTACCTACCTAAATAGAAAAAAACTGGAGCTACAACAAAAAGTGCAATAGGGTCTTGTCTGAGGATTGGAACAATTAAGGGTGCATATAGGTGCCCACCTGATGGTTGTGTGAGATGCAACCACTGTAGAAGCACCAAATGTCAGGTCCTGCAAGCCCATGAGGTCTATAGATGTAAAATAGAGCAGGAAAAGCAGTTAACCCATGTTTTTCCCACTCCATCATGTCTACCTGCCTAGCATTTCTTGTTACATCTTTTTTGGCATGGTGGAATTATTTGCTGTTAAAAAATTATCAAAAGTTATTGTGTTGTACAAAATGTAAGCTAAAATAAAAGGTGGAAATGCGTAGAGAGTGTGAAAGAAGAAAAAACTCACAACATGGCTAAGAAAGTGGGAGCTGCTAGCAGCAGCAAAAGCACCACTGCCAGTACTAACACTAGCTCTCCAAGCATAAGTGCTACCAAACACAGGTCAAAATTGGTCTTGTTTTTCTTGTGAGACTTAATGTGTCTTACTTGAATACACTAAGAACTCTTTACTCTTATTTCTCTGTGTCATTACTGTTGTGGGAGATGAGGATACATCTGCAAGGAGTTTGTATGTTCTCCCCGTGTTTGCTTGGGTTTCCTTCGGGTTCTCCGGTTTCCTCCCACACTCCAAAAACATACTGATAGGGAATCTAGATTGTGAGCCCCATCGGGGAGTGATGATATGTGCAAACTGTAAAGCGCTGCGGAATTTGTTAGCGCTATATAAAAATAAAGATTATTATTATTATTATAACTGCAATGTGGAACACCAGAGCTGTGAAGATCATTGTGGTATCAGCGTTTGTGACATTCAACGTTCTTGACCGACTATAGATTTCGAGGAATAAGGAAATTGCTGGTGTGTCCTGAAACCTGTATCAGGTACAGCGGGTCCTACAATGATCTTCATTGTTCTTGGCAGTCCCACACTACAGCTCTACTCCTTTGCTGCTGTAATGACAAAAAGCATTGGGAGTGAGGAGTTCTCAGTGTGGTCCAGTGAGACACATTAAGTCACATCAGATCGCACTGAAAATGTTTCTGTGTGGACTTTTTTTTGCTCTCTATGATGCTGCTTTCCTATGATTGGGCAGCATCATAGAAGAGAAAAAGAAAATACCTCCAGAGAAGAATCTCTGGTTACTGCCCCTTTAATTGAAGCAATTGCACTATGGAGCATATTTGCATATTGAGCATAGTGAAATTCAGAACCTCGTATCTCCACCATGGAGTGGAGAAGAGGAAAAAGAAAAAAACAAAGTTTTGATCATCTGTTCAGTCCCTTTATGATGAGGTAAGCAGATACAAATAAAAAAGTAGTGAAAGGTCTTCATGGGAGTAGGTGGGTGTAACAGGACTGAGGGTATAGAGAGCATTAGCTGGGAGACACTGCTATTCTTTTGAATGTGTGAATGTGTCTTGTTAAATGAGAAAATATTTATGTGTATATGCTTCAATGTAGCAAGTATACGCACTGATCAATTGCGTCAACTGCTGTCATTTGTCACCCATAGCTGAGATTTCTCGAACTTTTTGGTACTCATAACAACTTGCTCAGGCAATCATTTGCTAAAACACCTCAATGCTCATGTTTTTATTGATTCCATTTTGGGGTTCGTAGAACATTTTGATTGCTTATAATATTGCAATTTTTACAAAGATGGCGAGAACAAAACATGACTTCTGGTGTTTCGATTTTTTTCCTTTTTATAGCATTTTCTGTACTGGTTAATTAATTTTATATTTTGATAGATCAGACTTTTACTAATGCAGTGATGCATTTTTTTTGTTTCATTTCTCTTTTTAATCTAGGAGAAGAGGGGTGATTAAACTTTTACATATTTTTATAAATTTAAAAATACTGTTTCAATATTTTACCTTTTTTTTTTAGTCCCCGTAGGAGACTTAAACCTGCAACCTGATTTCTTGCTCTATATACATTAATACCTAACTACTGCAGTTCATAGTGAAAATGCCTTTCTTCCATAAAGCTCCACAGGCTGGGCTTTATAGGAGGGAAAACATGGAGGTCACAGGTGTCCCTGGTAGTGATGAGCGAGTAGTGAAATACTTGGACTCGCTGTACTCGTTACAAGTAGCTCCTAATACTTGGGTATTCGTAACGAGTAGCGAGTCCAATGTAAGTCTATGGGAAATGCGAGTAATGGGCAGAGAATGTGTGTGGGGGTCTGTGGGGCTGTGTGTGTGCGCGGGGCTGTGCCAGGCTCTGCTGGCTCGGGCTCTGCCGGGCCTGTGCCAGGGCTGTGCCGGCCTCTGCTGGGGCTGTGCGGGGCTCTGGCTCTGATGGCTGTGCGGGCATCGTCCGATGGGACTACTTGTCCCATCCGGCTATGCCTGCTACAGTGACAGCATTAGCGGATGATGGGAAAGTAGTATTCCCATCATCCAGCTAATGTGGTGAATGTTAAAAAAAAAAAAAGACATACAGAACATACAACATAATACAGTACATACACATAACATAGAGTACATACTCATCGCACACACCTAATTCCCCGAAGCCATTGATCTCCTGCAAATAATCTTAAAATAATAAACCAAACTATACTCACCTTTCCGATGCAGTCCCTCTTTAAAAACGAGTGTCCCGCGACGGACACAGCAGAGCCCGGCACAGCCCCACACGCACACACACCTTCACAGACCCCCGCTCATGTTCTCCACACACATAGTCATAGCCTATGAGTCATAGGCTATGACTATGACGCTGAGCGGCCAGCCAATCACAGTAATGCCACCACAAAGAAGGCGGCAGCTTTACTGTGATTGGCTAAAACATACCGGGTGGGAGATCCGAATATTGTGAGGCGAGTAGTGAAATTTACTCGCTAGGATTCGAGTATCGCGAGTACCGCATTACTCGCCGAATACCGAATCCTAATGAGTATACTCGCTCATTCCTAGTCCCTGGCTACCATGGAAGCTCATCTGCACAAAGAAATTGCAAATCTAGTGAGGCCATGGGAGGCAATGTATGGGCATACCCACAACTAATCAATGATAATGCCGCTGTCAGAGTTTGACAGAAGAATTTAAATAGTTCAACAGTAGTGTTCTAAATTCACTTTTTTGCTGCTGTTGCAAACAGATAATTGCTGTAGTCCAGTCCATACATCTGTACCTGACGTAGGACATAGTATTACCTTATGTCATGAAGGGGTTAAACAATATGAACACATTAAGGGACATTGATTTATTTATATGCAGATATTTTGGACTAAAAAATAATTTTTACTACTGGGTTTCCTTATACATTTTTCACGGTTTGCTATAGTAACCTAATTTAAAAAATCTGCAACATCAGAAACCTCTTTATTATAGGCCTAATGGCCTCCATATTGCACTGTCTTTTGCTGGCTGCAGAAGGAGTTAGTTAAAAATCCGTCAGTCAACTTATTTCAATGTGAAGTTTGTAGCCCTTTGATTTGCCTTTTAGCGAGCTCCTCCGAGCAGCTTTATGACCACATGAAAGTTCAGCTCTTCTTTGATGTGTCATAAACTTATAAAACATCAGATTTACATTATCATCATCATAAAATATCTGATGATATGCTGCTTAAAGTAGTCTGACAGCTGAAGCCAGTCACAGGATGCAATGGTCCAGCACTACGACAACTGATGGAATGTTGACATCACCATTTTTGTGTAGCCCAAGGAGCAGCCAGTGCTGGATCCCAAGGGGAACTGGTAAGTGAGTATGACTGAGTTTGTTATTTTCTACATATCCTGTCCCCTAGGCACAGATTAATTTTATCGCTATAGTCACGTTCTGCAGCCAGCAATTTACAGGAAATCAAATAGCCTTAAAAGCCAAAAGACACAACACTTTTAATAAAACCCAATTTCCAAAATTATTTTAGCCAAAAATACATGTAAGTAAAAAAAACAGTATCCTTGAAGGTGTCCATTTCCTAAAGGCTAAGTTCACTACCTGCGTAAGTTTTCTCATCCAAGAGAATTGGGCTGATTATGCTAATCACACTCTGATCAAACTCTGATGTTATCCAAATGCAGTCCAATGTTTTCCACGGACTCATTGACTTGCATGGCCAAGTGCGATATGAATATCGGATCCAGCTCGGCATGCTGCAAGTTTTCCCTTGGACCGAGGCGGCACAAGGAAAAGATAGGAATTAATTACCCTGATTACTAAAAGGTGTTCTACATTTGTCCATGTCTAGTGTTACATTTCATCTTCATTCAAGTGATTAATGATGAGCTTATATACTAGAAACAGCAAAGACAGGAGTGGAGATGTTTTGGGGAGCAAAAGCTGACACTTTTCTCAAATCTTGAATTACTTATTTAAATCAGTTCATCAAGATGTAGACCAAATTTGCAGGTGATCAGGGTCCCAAGAGTGTTCAATTCAAGAAATTGAGCATTTCGGTAACTCTTGTCTATGCAAAAATGTAATAAAAACATCAAGAGAATATCTGCTAAAATAAAGTAAAAATATGATAATTTTCGTTGTAGTATCAGTTTTTTTTTGTATTTGAAACAAACTTATTAAATATGACAGCGACTGTAGGCATTATTAGTGCTAAAAGCATTTTGTAGTTATTCATTACAACACCTATGCTATTCACTCATTTACATACTGAAATTACATATCACACATATTTAAATGCGTAAAAGACTCCTCTTATTCTAAGACTATGCTCGTTGAGAGATACAGTACGTATTATTCTCATGAAGAGAGAGTTTAAATAATAGAAAAGAATGAAAATCCCTTAACAAACAATAGGAATAGAAAAATTAGAATTATAATCCTCGTAAAAATGTTAGTTTTTTTTTCCCATGTGATTAATAGTGGCTAACTATTATATGTACGCATTCGAGATGACAGAATCTGCAAAGAATGGAATTCAGCAGATTTTTTGAATTTCATGTGGATATATTAGGCAGCTCTTACCTTCACACTGTACCTGAGCCGTGCCATCGTCATACTTTGCAATTCTTCAACCTGTTTGGATATATAGTTACAAGTCGCAAGTTTAACGGTTTGCAATTTGCATTCAACTTAAACAAAAGCCACAGTGATTTTGCGCAAATGTTTTTTGGACTTGTGATCTGTACAGTATAAGTATTGCTATTAGTGTTGAGCGATACGATACTGCAAATATCGGGTATCGGCCGATATTAGCTGTATCGGGCTTTCGATTCCGAGTACCGATATTTTCGTGATATCGGATACCGGAATCGGATTTGTCACTGTCACTGTCAGTGTCCGTCGGTCGGGTCTGTCAGGAGTCAGCGGCACTTACCTGGCAGAAGATCTCCGGCGGTCACGTCCTGGACTGCTTGATGGCCGCCATTATCTTCTCCCTGGCGGTCACATGCAGTTTTTCGCGATAACTGCAGTGACTGCTGGGTAATCCCGGCCGTAAAGCAGTCAGTCCGATGACGTCACCGCCGGGGAAGCAGGTAATCAGCTGTGCTGCGCCGGGATGACAGGCTCTGCCTGCCTGCCTGCCTCTGATGTCATTCTGATGTAGCAGAGCTGGATCGTCGTGGGACACTCGTTACTATGGACTGCGTCGGACAGATGGTATACTGCTGTTTTTTTTTTTTCATTTTTTTACAGGAGATCGTTGGCGTCGCAGGATGAGACTGTAATAAAAGTAATGAAAACTGTGTTTTTTTTTTATTAAATTAAAAAACTTTTTTATGAACATTCACCCATCCGGGTACATCAACAATTTAACTATTTACATACAGGGACCCTGTCCGGGTTATTTATAATTCTTTGGCAGGGGTGTTCCAGGTACCACCTGGTACTCTTCTGATGCTTGCCAAACATCCGAGACACCAAGGACCACCAGGACCTGATGACGTCATGTGGCCTGTACAGTCAAGTTGTGACCCGCTATCTGTGTCTGTGTGGCCACCTCTTTCATCTCCCTCCGGGTCTGGAGCCCTATGTCCTGGACTGAACGAACCCCAGGGGGCCTAACAGGCGCCGGGTACGGGCCAGATATCATTATCATGTCCATAGCTGGGGCTGCTGAGGAGACCACTGAGGGAGGCTGGGGAGATTTACGGCGTGGGGTGGGCACTTGTGCAGAGGCCTGGATGTGGGAGGCTGAAGGCTCCGAGGGTCTCACAGGTTCCTGACACTCTGGGGACCAGGGGTCGCACCTGGTGACATTTAGGGCATACCATCCATTGTAACCCCAGTGTCGGGTGTAAGTTACCAAGTCTCCTGGCAACAGGTCCCTCCCCGGGTGTCCTTCTGGGAGGTGAGTCTCCACGTCCCGCCGGGTCACAAACACTTCTAAATAAAGTCCAGGCTCCTGGATGAAGCCCCAACCAGCTTTCAATTTAAAGCTCCGTACTGCACCCTTACGCCGCGGCTCCCTCAGGGTTCCTTTATCTTTTCTCATCCGGTCCTTATCTGCCCGGTCCTTCTCGATGTGACGTTGGCGAAGCTTCTGGGATTCGCGCTGCTCCCTTTGTCGCTCGGCTTCTCTCTCCCGACGTCTCCACTCTTCCTCCTGACGCCGGTTGTAATTCTCCTCCACCAGCATCTCCATGTCTCCACCATCAAACTGCAGCTTACGATGTCCGGTTTGCGGCAGCTCTCCTGGCGCCCGACAGTCCTGGCGGCGCTCACCTGCGGAGGAAGCAGCCGGCTCTGGAACAGATGACAGTCGGGGCTCCGGTACAGACAGGTAGACCTCTGGTGCCTGCGCGGCCTCCTCCATGAGGACGGGTGTCGCTTCTTCTGTCTCAGCGACGGGGGCAGACAGCGGGATCTGGGGTGCTGCCGGTGCAGCGTTTTTTGCAGGAACGGGTGCCTCCACTGCGACAACGTCAACCGGATCACATTGCAAGGGCTGGGATGCCCGCACGGACTCCTCTACTAGAACGGGTGCCTCACCATCCGGTACAGACACTTCAGGTAAGAGGGATTGGCGCCGCTCCAAGTTTAGTTTTAGGGCACGCCAGCTGGCTTCCATCCTGGCGACCTCCTCCCGGTGCCGGGCCAGGCCTCTTAGGGTATCCTCCGCTTCTTGCAGCGTAGGAGGGTTTCCAGGCCGGGTGCCCAACGGTGGTTCCGTGGCGATCGGGTCGCTTCCGTGGGGGGAGAGCTCTGACTGCTCCATCCCTTCACACTTCTGCTCGTGTCCATTAGCCATCTCTGCCAAGTCACATGTGTCATTAGCATCTGGAAAGGGCCCCTCTTTTGTAGTGAGGCGGGACCTTCGTGTTAGTTACCGCACACTGAGGAGGATGAGGAGGCGGAACTCAAGAGCTGTGGGGCACGATCTTACATTGCAGTACCATTTAGAGTGGTCGGCCATCGTTTTCGCGCCACTGAGTGAGTGTACACCCACGAAGAGCACGCCCTTCTTCTTCACCAGTGCCTCGTCGTGACGCAGATATGGCTGAAAAATGGCAAATACATTCTCTGATGATTTTAGCAATTCTCAAGCACAAAACCAGTTCAATTCAGGCACACAGGACTCGCTTATAGCGAGCTACAGAATCCTGTTTGTGACGCCCAAGTTAAGTCGCACAGAGCCAGAGGATTTGGGGGTACTCGGCACCGAGCCCGTCGACTTCTATGGGGTATGTCACGGCTTTACCCGGCAATTGAATCAGAGTCTATTTTACTATGTAGAAGTGTATAAACTATAAATATATGTATATATATATGTCACAATGACATGTATATATATATATATATATATATATATATATGTATTCTATGTGTGTATATTTTGTGTTTACAACGAAAGAAAGTGTTTTTTTAGTTGTGATATTTTGTTCCCATAGACTTACATGGGACTTCCGGTATCGGAATCGGATATCGACGTTATTTAGTGATATCGGCGATACCATTCCGATCCGATATTTTTAGATATCGAGCAGTATCGCTCAACACTAATTGCTATCAATTGACCTGAGTGTAGCTGTAGTCTTCCTCTGATTGTCATTCTGTGCTGAAATTTGTTTTCCATTGAATGAGGCAGCAGCTTCATTACGGTTGTTTTTAACTTCCTCTGAATTTATATTTTATTCTATCAATAAGGATGTGAAGTTGGTTAGCCAAACTTCTTACTACTTACTCCAAATCCTTCAAATATGGCTCATGTATAACAATTAGTAATTACACATTTTTTGTAGTAAAATAATTTGATTACTTTTTTGGTACAGCTGAGTGAACTCGAAGAGTAAAGTTTGGGGTCCGTACTGAACATCTAGTGTACTACTTTCATCAGCCTATGCCTGCTGTCGCTGATAACAGTGAGAGCAGGCACCGCTGATGAGAGTATTCATTAGCCAGCTCCTGTGCTATAAATAAATAAATGTAAACAAGTGACATGGGGTCTCTTCTTCTTTTGATCACCAGCACATGCAAAACTGATAGCTGCAGGCTGCAACCTTCAGCTGTAAGCTATATCTTGGCTGGTTATCAAGAATAGAAGGATCCCATGCCATTTTTTTAAATTATTTAAATAATTAATTTAAAAAAGCCACATGCCCCTCCCTATTTTTGACAGCCTGCTAAGCTAAAGCAAACAGCTGGGGGCTGGTATTCTCAACCTGGTAAGGGGCCATGAAAATTGACCTCCCCTGCCTAAAATAGCAACACACAGCCGCCCCAGAAAAGGCACATCTATTAGATGGATCAGTTCTGGCGCTTTGAATTTCTATTCCCACTTGCCCTGGTGCAGTGGCATGTAGGGCAATGCTTGTTGGGTTAATGTCAGCTGTTTTATGGCCGCAGACATCAAGCCCACAGGAAAGTAATGGAGTTACTAACCCCTTGGTTAGATTGTAAAAAAAAGACACAGCCAGAAGAAAATCCTTAATGAAAGATAATCCATACTGTCTTACAACGATCAGGCTGATTTGGATAGTAGTCACATCATTGATGCAACCACTATCCCAGCCAGCCGTAACACACTGACACAGGAGCGCTCCTGCAGTGTTTAGCTCTGAGCTGCCATGAGACAGTTGACCTGAATTCAAACCTGATGAACCCCGATGACTTCACTTATGGCACCGCTCACTTTCTCAAGCAGTGAGCGGTGCTTAAGTGAGATCACCTGGGCTCATCAGGTTTGAACCCTGGTGAACTTTGTTATGGCAGTGATTACACTCCTGTCAGTGTGAGCCGGCTGATGGGGACAGCAATCACTGATGTGTGTTCTCCAAATCATCCTGATTGTCGTGGAACAGTTTGGATTATCTTCACATCAAACAAGTGATGGATATGGTTGCTTATTATTGTTTTTCTTCTTTTCTGGGGAACATGGGCATCGGTGGATTGGGCGTAAAGGTGAGTGTTATGGTCGTTTATTGTTGATGCAAAATTTCTGGAGTGGCTGAGAGCTGATGTTATTAGCCTGGGAGAAGGGCGAATTTCCCTGTCCCCATCCCTGGCTATTAATATCAGTCCACAGCTGTATGTTTAGTCTTTTCTGGTTTGAAATTATGGAGGGACCGTATGTCATTTTTTTTGAGGTCCACCCATAAAATAACCAGTTAAGGCTAACCAAACAGCCGTGAGCTGATATTAATAGTCTGCGAACCTTTAGGGATAATTGCCTCCTTCCCAGAATATTAACCTCAGCCCTCAGACGTCAGCTTTCCCTCTGCTGCTTATGAAAATTATGGGGGATCTCCATGCATTTTTTTCAATTTTTTTTCAATTTATTAACAAGAACAGTAAGGTCACATCATATCAACTGTTTCGCTTGCTTTGCAAGTGTCAGTGCCGGACTGATGAACGCCCTAGAGTCCAGCACTCAGAACTCCGGCATTGAACAGTCCGGCACTGGAGCTATCATGAGACTTGAACACAGGTAACCTTTCCCAGAGTTCACAGCCACCGGGTCTCCTGGCAGCAGCAAAACCTGGAAACCTCATGGAATCTTTGAGGGACCTTTTAAGGTTACTGGTGTTTTCATCTGCTGGAATACCTGGAGGCTGTGAACTAAGGTTACCTTGGGTGTGTATTTTATTGTACTTCTTAATAGCTAAAAAAATAAATGAAAAAACAGCATGGAGTCCCTAGTAATTTTCATAAGCAATAGAGGGAAAGCCGACGGCTGAGGGCTGATGTTAATATTCTTGGAAGGAGTCAATAGCCATAAATGTTCCCAGGCTATTAATATCAGCTCACAGCTGTTTGCTTAGCCTTTACTGGTTATTATAGGGGAGATTCCCCTCAAAAATGATGTGGGGTCTACTATACACAAAAACCAGAAAAGGCTATGCAAACAGTTGCGGGCTGATATTAATAGCCTATGAAAGGGCCATGAATATTGGCCCCTTCCCAAACAAAAAACATCAGTTCTCAGCCACCCAGATATGGCGCATCAATAAGATGTGCCAAATCTGGAACTTAGCTTCTTTCTGGGTGCCCTGGTGCGATTGGGTAATAGTTGCGGGGTTGATGTCAGCTTTGTATTAGAAGCTGACATCAAGCCAATGGGTTAGTAATGGAGAGGTGTCTATAAGATACCCCCATAAATAACTCCATATTTACATTGTAAAAAAACAGACTTTTAATAGCAAGGTGACATTAACCCCTTATTAACCCATGAGCCACCGCTAAAGGCAATGGGAATAGAGAGGCTAAGTGCCAGAAAAGGCGCATCTTATAGATGCGCCTATTCTGGGATAGCTGGGGCTAGATGTTTGTAGCCAGGGGGGCCCAAAAACAATGGTCCCTCTCTAGGCTATTAATATCTGCCCTCATTCACTGGCTTTCCCTTTCTGGCGGAGAAAATTGCGCGAGAGCCCACGCATTTTTTTTCTGTGATTATAGCCTTAAATTTAACCCCTAGAGTTCCAAATTTTTCCTAACACAAACTACTAAATTGATTAAACACTGACATATATAAATCATTTTGATATGACATGGTTTACTATATGTAAACCATGTGTCATATCATGTCAGGTTCGTTAATGATTTTACTGAAGCCAGCAATTGATTTAGTGGCTATTAAGCTATGTAGGTGTGTTTGGGGTCATTGTCCTGTTGAAAAATAAATGATGGTCCAACTAAACGCAAACCGGATGGAATAGCATGCTGCTGCAAGATGCTGTGGTAGCCATGCTGGTTCAGTATGCCTTCAATTTTGAATAAATCCCTAAACAGTGTCACCATCAAAGCACCCTTACACCATCACACCTCCTCCTCCATGCTTCACGGTGGGAACCAGGCATGTAGAGTCCATCTGTTCACCTTTTCTGCGTTACACAAAGACACGGTGGTTGGAACCAAAGATCTCAAATTTGGACACATTAGACCAAAGCACAGATTTCCACTGGTCTAATGTCCATTCCTTGTGTTCTTTAGCCCAAACAAGTCTCTTCTGCTTGTTGCCTGTCCTTAGCAGTGGTTTCCTAGTAGCTATTTTACCATTAAGGCCAACTGCACAAAGTCTCCTCTTAACAGTTGTTGTAGAGATGTGTCTGCTGCTAGAACTCTGTGTGGCATTGACCTGGTCTCTAATCTGAGCTGCTGTAAACCTGCCATTTCTGAGGTTGGTGACTCGGATAAACTTATCCTCAGAAGCAGAGGTGACTCTTGGTTTTCCTTTCCTGGGGTGGTCCTCATGTGAGCCAGTTTCTTTGCAGCGCTTGATGGTTTTTGCAACTGCACTTGGGGACACTTTCAAAGTTTTCCCAATTTTTCGGACTGACTGACCTTCATTTCTTAAAGTAATGATGGCCACTCGTTTTTCTTTACTTAGCTGCTTTTTTCTTGCCATAATACAAATTCTAACAGTCTATTCAGTAGGACTATCAGCTGTGTATCCACCAGACTTCTGCACAACACAACTGATGGTCCCAACCCCATTTATAAGGCCAGAAATCCCACTTATTAAACCTGACAGGGCACACCCGTGAAGTGAAAACCATTTCCGGTGACTACCTCTTGAAGCTCATCAAGAGAATGCCAAGAGTGTGCAAAACAGTCATCAAAGCAAAAGGTGGCTACTTTGAAGAACCTAGAATATAAGACATAATTTCAGTTGTTACACACTTTTTTGTTAAGTATATAATTCCATATGTGTTAATTCATAGTTTTGATGCCTTCAGTGTGAATTTACAATTTTCATAGTCATGAAAATACAGAAAAATCTTTAAATGAGAAGGTGTGTCCAAACTTTTGGTCTGTACTGTATATGTGTCTCAATGACATGTATATATATATACAGTTAGGTCCATATATATTTGGACAGAGACAACATTTATTTAATTTTGGTTCTAGACATTACCACAATGAACTTTAAACAAAACAATTCAGATGCAGTTGAAGTTCAGACTTTCAGCTTTCATTTGAGGGTATCCACATTAAAAGTGGATGAAGGGTTTAGGAGTTTCAGCTCCTTAACATGTGCCACCCTGTTTTTAAAGGGACCAAAAGTAATTGGACAGATTAAATAATTGTAAATAAAATCATCATTTCTAGTACTTGGTTGAAAACCCTTTGTTGGCAATGACTGCCTGAAGTCTTGAACTCGTGGACATCACCAGACGCTGTGTTTCCGGGTTCACTGTGGTGGTTTTCAGCTGCTGTTTGTTTGTGGGCCTTTCTGTCTGAAGTTTAGTCTTTAACAAGTGAAATGCATGCTCAATTGGGTTGAGATCAGGTAACTGACTTGGCCATTCAAGAATATTCCACTTCTTTGCTTTAACCCCTTTATTTCATCCGATGTACTATTCCATCCATGTGACCCTGGACATCATTCCCATGGACTGAATAGTACGTCCTAGGCCCGGCCGGGTGTCAGCTGAGTATCACAGCTGACACCCGGCACTATGTGTCAGGAGCGGTCACGGATCGCTCCCGGCACATTAACCCCTGGCACAGGGGAGCATTGTGCAGGGAGGGGGCTCCCTGCATGCTCCCCTGAGACCCTCAGAACAGCGCGATGTGTCGCGCTGTTCCAAGGGACTCTCCTCACTGCAGAACCCCGGATCCAAGATGGCCACCGAGTCCTGCAGGAAGGCGGCTTCCTCAGTGCCTGAGGAAGCCTGCAGCACTGCCTGTGAGATCGCTGGTCTCACAGTGTGCTGAGCACACTGTGAGACCAGCGATCTGGTTTTATACAGTAATGTCCCACCCTGAGACAAAGTAAGAAAGTAAAAAAAATAAAAATAAACATGTGTAAAAAAAATTCCAAAATAAAAGGAAAAAAAAATATTCCCCAATAAATTAATTTCTTCATGTAAATAAAAAAAACAAAACAATAAAAGTACACATATTTGATATTGCCGCGTCCGTAACAACCCGCCCTATAAAATTATTCCACTAGTAAACCCCTTTAGTGAACCCCTTAAAAAAAAAAAGAAATCCAAGCAAAAAATCAATGCTTTATCATCATACTGCCGAACAAAAAGTGAAATAACACGCGATCAAAAGACCGATATAAAAAAACATGGTACCGCTGAAAACGTCATCTTGTCCCGCAAAATACAAGCCGCATTACAGCATCATCAGCAAAACAATAAAAAAGTTATAACTCGCAGAATAAAGCGATGCAAAAATAATAATTTTTTATTTAAAATTGTTTTTATTGTATAAAAGCGCCAAAACATTAAAAAATTATATAAATGAGGTATCGCCGTAATCATACTAACCCGTAGAATAAAACTGCTTTATCAATTTTACCACATGCGGAACGGTATAAATGCCCCCTCCCAAAAGAAATTCATGAATTGCTGATTTTTGTTCATTCTAACCTCCCAAAAATCGAAATAAAAAGCGATCAAAAAATTTCACATGCTCAAATATGGTACCAATAAAAACGTCAACTCGTACCGCAAAAAATAAGACCTCACATGACTCTGTGGGCCAAAATATGCAAAAATTATAGCTCTCAAAATGTGGTGATGCAAAAACTATTTTTTTGCAATAAAAAGCGTCTTTCAGCGTGACAACTGCCAATCATAAAAAACCCGCTATAAATAGTAAATCAAACCCCCCTTTATCACCCCCTTAGTTAGGGAGAAATAATAAAATTAAAAAAATGTATTTATTTCCATTTTCCCATTAGGGTTAGGCCCTGTGCACACGTTGCGGATTGTGCTGCGGATCCGCAGCGGTTTTGGCGCTGCGGACCCGCAGCAGAACCGGACGCCATGTACAGTACAATGTTAGTGAAGGGGAAAAAAAAAAGCTGTGCAGATGATGCGGAATTTTCAGGGTGGATTTGGTGCAGTTTTAAAACCGCAGCATGTCAATTCTTTGTGCGGATTCCGCAGCGGTTTTACACCTATTCCATTATAGGTGTAAAACCGCAGGCAAATCCGCACAAAAACCATGGCAAAACCACAGTAAATCCGCGCTAAAGCCGCAGGTAAAACACAGGTCGTTTTACTTGCGGTTTTAGCAAAATCCGCACTGAAAAATCCGCAAGTAAATCCACGTGTGCACGGGCCTTAGGGTTAGGGTTGCGGCTAAAGTTAGGGTTAGGGTTGGGGCTAAAGTTAGGATTAGGGTTAGGGTTGTGATTAGGGGTGTGTTAGGGTTAGGTTTGTGGTTAGGGCTATGGTTAGGGTTGGGACTAGGGTTAGGGGTGTATTGGGGTTAGGGTTGGAGTTATAATTGGGGGGTTTCCACTGTTTAAGCACATCAGGGCTCTCCAAATGTGACATGGTGTCTGATCTCAATTCCAGCCAATTCTGCGTTGAAAAAGTCAAACGGTGCTCCTTCACTTCTGAACTCTGCCATGCTCCCAAACAGTAGTTTACCCCCACATATGGGGTATCAGCGTACTCAGGACAAATTTCACAATAACTCTTGGGGTCCAATTTAATCTGTTACCCTTGGGAAAATAAAAAATTGGGGGCGGAAATATCATTTTTGTAAAAAAAAAAGATTTTTTCGTTTTTACGGCTGTACGTTATAAACTTCGGTGAAGCATTTGGGGCTTCATAGCATTCACCACACATCTAGATAAGTTCTTTGTGGGGTCTATTTTCCAAAATGGGGTCACTTGTGGGGGTTTTCAACTATTTAGGCACATCAGGGGCTCTCCAAATGCGACATGACGCCAGCAGACCATTTGTCATGGTTTAGGACATGGTTAATGTCCTGTCCACTCAGGGTTAACTTTTGCTGGCCTCTTGTCATGGTATAGGACATGATTAATGTCCTGCTCTCTCAGGGTTAACTTTTGCTGGCCTCACCTTGGATCTGGGAGGGGTATTTATACCCACTCCAGAGGAAGATTCTCTGTCAGCTATACTGTTGTTTTCACTGTGTGTCTGACCCCCCTGGTTTGCTTGTCTACTGCTCTGCTTGTTTGATTCCCGTGTATAACCTGGTCTGTTTGCTCACTCTGCTCTCTGTCTCACGTTTTAATAATATTGTCTTTTCCGGTTCTGACCTCCTGGCATGGCTATTGATACTCCGTTACAGTTTTGTCCCTATTGTACCGTCTAGTGCCCGTTCTGGTTTACTGATCTATTGCTACATCCTGACTATCCGTTCTGTCTAATCCTTCGGTACTGTCGTGCTATCTTGTGCTCTGATCTCGGCTTGACCTGGTTTTCGTCTCTGTCTATGCCCCTCGGTAACTTTATCCCGTCATTACCCTGCTAGGAGTTTTCCTTCAGCTCCTAGATCTCTGGAGCTGAGGCCACGCCCCCAGCAGTCACATGCTTCAGGTCCTGTTAGTCTGAAGTACACATCATTCACCGCTGCTGCCTCACTCCACAGGTATCTTTGAACACAGTTTGTTTTACTCAGGACACGTGCACTGGCTCAGTGAGCAAGTGCAGTGCGGTGTTCCTGACATTATAGCTGACCCTTACAGTCTTTCCCTGGTGGTGGGGTGTTAGCACATTATGGATCCGGTTCGGGCTCTGACTGAGCAGGTTAATGAGCTCTCCCAGCTTATGCAGAAGCTGTCTATGGAGCAGCAAAACCTGGTTCATTCGCACCAACAGGTGCAGAGAGATGTGGCAGGCGCCCTACAGGGGTCTGTTCCATCGGGGGTTCCAGGAGGGGGCCCCACTGATGTATCTCTTGCGGACCTCGAAACACCGGTAAAGTTACCCGACAATTTTTCTGGAGATAAAAAATTGTTTAGGGTCTTTAAGGAGGGATGCAAGTTGTTCTTTGAATTGCGTCCCCGGACCTCTGGAAAGTACACCGCCACCTCCACATCAACCTCCTGTTCCACTTGGACCTCCGCTCCTGGTTCAAGATTTAAACTTTCCTATCCATATTTGTTTGCAGGGCAATTGTCCTGCTCTTACTCCCATTTGGCTTCCTTTTGAAGCCCCTTAGAACTTTCTATGACCATTTTAGAACTATTTTTATGCTCCGAAGTTCTCGATTCCCCATTGACTTCTATTGTGTTCAGGTACAAGTTCGAGGTCAAGTTCTGTCCCGAATCAAACTTTTAACTGTAGCTTCGTCGAACCTGCCGAATCCGAACATCAATAGGTCCACCCATCTCTAGTCACATGGTATTGACATGGAAAACTGTATTCCAAACAAAATATCAGTCTTCACAGGTGATTTTAATCACAGGAAAATGTATTTATAATTAAATTTAAATTTAATAGAGATAAAGATAAAATATAAAATCTGCATATGGGACCCCTATGAATATGAGAAGGGGATCTTCCCTGTTACTGAAGAGCGCAGCATTTAAATAAAAATGTTGGTGGCTCACAGCCATGGAGTTTCCACGCATGTTCAAACTGAATAATTAAAATATGACATCATTATTAGTTCTCAAGGATAACTCTGGAACAGAAGACCTCCAGACGCTTTGTTTCTGTGAGTACATTTTATCTATAGATCATTGTGTCACAAAATATTCTAACAATATTTGCAGGCCCAGCCTTGGTTTCTTTAACAGAAACAAAACATTGTGTTTTAAAGCTGTTACATAGCTGACATATAACAAGTAATATAACATATTGGCAAATTATAATAGCTGTATTGATTATTTTCTTTGATTATTGTGTTGTTTAGATTGGAGTACCAAGAGGATAGTAATACCCTGAGAGAAAAAAAGGTTCTATACTTTTGGCAATGAATATAATCTAGTTCGTTAAAGTTTGAAAACATAAAATTAGAGATGGGCGGTCACCTGGATGTTCGGGTCCGGCAGGTTTGGCCGGACAGTTACAAAAAGTTTGGGTTCGGGTACCAGAACAGTACCCGGAGCCGAATCCGAACTCGGACCCCATTCAAGTGGCCCAAACATCCAGTGTTTGCCACGCTGACATGTGCATGACAGCGTGGCAAACACCGCTTCTGATCGGCGGTAAAATCATTACCACCGGCCAGACAGCCGCGGTTTCCACAATGTCAAAACAGAGTGTGAGCGCGCAGCTATGATCGGAGGTATAAAGCTTACCTCAGGTCACTGGTGTCATCTGATGGGACTACTTCTCCCATCAGCTGACGCCTGTTGCCTCTAATAACAGCAAAAGCAGGCAGCGGCTGATGAGAGTATTCATCAGCCAGCGCCTGCGCTGTAAATAAATAATTTTTTTTAAAAAAAGCGGCATGGGTTCCCTTGTATTTTCGATCACCAGCAAGGCAATACTCAAAGCGCGAAACGTGAGTCGAGGCTATGGCAAGGCATTCACTGGCAACTAACCCACATGGATAAGCAGTAGCACTATTATTGGCACTTTATACTTATGTGGGCATTGTTTTACCATGTCCCTCATATATACCATGTGACTGCATTTATGGATGGAGATTAAGATTGTGGGAGCGCCTGTGGGACAGTCCTTTATGTAGAAACAAGTCACTTCTTGGTATATTGATGGTACTCAATGTAGTGTATACAGGTTGCTCCACTCCTAAAACTGCATATTTGTAGGGATGAGCGAGTATAATCGTGAGTATTCGGTACTCGGCGAGTAATGAAGTACTCACGATACTCGAAATATAGCGAATACTTCACTACTCGCCTCACAATATTCGGATCTCCCGCCCAGTATTTGCCAATCACAGTAATGCCGCAGCCTTCTTGGTTGTGGGCATTACTATGATTGGCTGGCCGCCCAGCGTCATACATGAGTCTTAGCCTATGACTCATAGGCTCTATATAAGCCCTGCCGCTGCAGTTTTCTGCATATTGCATGTAGAACACAGCTAGTGTAGGGAGACTGTGAGCAGCTGCTAGGGAGAGTTGTGTTTCTTTGTGCAAATCATCCAGAAATTCTCTGTAAAACCCAAAAGCTCTTTTCAGAGCTGAAAGTATAATGTCTGGGACTGAGTAGTGACAGTTTTCCCAGCTAATTTTGTGGTCACATTTACCCCTGTAGGGCAATTTTTTTGTGCTGTTGCGGTGCTGTGTTCACAGCGAATAGGACACACGGTACTGCACAACTGACACGCAGCCAGCACCGCTGTCTTGTGTGGTGACTGGGGATCGTAATCTCACCTTAAACCTCAGGGCAAGTTTGTTGCGGCAGCACCACTGTCTTGTGGAGTGACAGGGGTGCGTAATCTCGCCTTAAACCTCAGGGCAATTTTTTAGTGGCAGCACCGCTGCCTTGTGTGGTGACTGGGGTGCGTAATATCGCCTTAAACCTCAGGGCAATTTTTTAGTGGCAGCACCGCTGTCTTGTGTGGTGCCTGGGGATCGTAATCTCGCCTTAAACCTCAGAGCAATTTTTTAGTGGCAGCATCGCCGTCTTGTGTGGTGACTGGGGCGCGTAATCTCGCCTTAAACCTCAGGGCAATTTTTTAGTGGCAGCACCGCTGTCTTGTGTGGTGACTGGGGATCGTAATCTCACCTTAAACCTCAGGGCAATTTTTTTGTGGCAGCACCACTGTCTTGTGTGGTGACTGGGGTGCCTAATCTCGCCTTAAACCTCAGGGCAATTTTTTGTGCCGTTGCAGTACTGTTTGTAAAACACAAAGCAGTACTAGGCTGTAGTGCTACCTTCCCCAAAGCACTAACTGCTCCTTGTTCCCCAATATCTGCATCTGAACATCAGCAACTATGGCAGAAAAATCGAAAATTCCTAAAACAGCTGTTGTGAAGGGAAAGGGACATGGACGTGGGTTGTCATTGGTTCCCAACAAAACACAGAGTCTGGGAGACCGAAAAAGGTTGATGCATCTAGGTTCCTGGCAAAATTTCCCGGTCTGGAATGTAAACAGGTCTGGAAGCCAGAAGAACAAGAGCAGATACTGTCTTTGATGACTGAAGGCCTCAACGAAATTTTCTAGCAGCACCCAATCGTCCATGACAAAACAGTCTTCTGTCCATACAGAGAACGCTGGGTCATCCTCTTCTCAACCTGTTCCTAGTTCATCACCCCATCAGGAGTCACAGGAAACATTTGACCCCAACCTTGGCTACTCCGAGGATCTATTTTGTCCATTTCCTTTTGCTGCCTCTGGCCTCTCACCGCGCGACATTGAAGAGGAACGTGAGGAGGCACCGTCTGTTGATGATGGCCAAATAGTTGAAACCTCACGGCCAGAAGAAAGCCACTTTCATCCACATGATATACCGGGTGAAAAGGTGGAGGCTGATGGTGATGACACACAGTTGCCATCTGGCCAGTCGACAATATCAACACGGAAGGAGGATGACATGGACGATGAGGTGGTCGATGATGAGACCACCGATCCAACCTGGACCGTTGGCACGCATAGCCAGCATAGCAGCACAGAGGAAGAATGTGGATACGTAGCACCAACAAAGGCACCAAGGACTACTGGTTTGAGCAGAGTGCAAAGTGTGTCAACTGTTGCCAAGAGCAATCCCTCTGTGCCCCAAGTCAAGGCAAGGGTATGTTCAGCCACTGTCTGGAAATTTTTTTCAGATAGTCCTTCTGAACCAAATGTTGTCATCTGTAGCATCTGCCATACGAAGCTGAGCTGAGGCCAGGGCAAAGGCAACCAAAGCACCACCAGTATGCAGAAACACATGGCAGTCAAGTACCCTAGTCGGTGGGCGGAACAACAGGGTACCAAATTGGTGTCTGCGGGTCAAACCACTGCCATGTCGCCTGTGATCTGTCATTCCCAATCTGCTGGGCAGGAAGCAGGTGATCATCATACCTCTTGCTCACAAGCTGCGGTTGCACAGACACAGGACACAACAAGCTCATCCACTTATTTGTCCCAGCCAAGTGTCCAGTTGTCCGTGCCCCAGATGTATGAAAGGAGGCATAAATACCAAGCCACGCACCCACAAGCACAAATACTGAACGCGCACATTGCCAAGTTGCTAGCCATGGAGATGTTGCCATTTAGGCTTGTGGGGACACAGTCTTTCCGTGATCTGTTGGCTGTGGCTGCCCCACGATACTCAGTTCCCAGCATAACCTGGTGGCGGCTTTAAAGCTCGGGAAGCTGGTACACGTGCCATGCATGGCTCACGTGCTGAACCTAGTGGTGCAGAAATTTATAAAAACATACCCTGACTTGCCGTACCTACTTGAGAAGGTGCGCCGTATTTGCGCGCATTTCCACCATTCCTCAACTGCTGTTGCCGGTCTTACAGCGCTTCAAAAGCAATTTAATTTGGCAAACCACCGACTCATTTGCGACCTGCTAACACGGTGGAACTCAACATACCATATGTTGGCAAGAATAAGTGAGCAGCAGAGGGCACTTGCTGAATACCAGCTTAAACATGCCCGTCACACTGAGACTCAGCGAAGACACATAACAACTGTCGAGTGGGTGTAGATCGCTGATATTTGTGAGGTGCTTGATAACTTTGAGTACTGCACCAAGCTTGTGAGCGGTGATCAGGCTATTATCAGTGTAACCATCCCTATGCTATGTCTACTGAAAAAATCGCTGCATAATCTAAAAATGGAATCTTTGAGTGCCCAGCAGCTGGGTATGGAGAAAGATTTCACAATGGGTGATTCTACCCAGCCCAGCCAATATCATCAGGCAAGATTGGGGGATGAAGATGATGACGAAGACTAGGAGGGAGAGGACTTCTTTTTCAGAGGTACCGAGGGGACACCTCATGCTACAGAGGGGACTCCCAACTTCAGCTTCATGTCTGTCCAGCATGGGTGGGCTGGAAAGGAGGAGGTGGAGGAGGAGAGTCAGTGTGAGGAGAGGATGGGTATTGCTCCTCCTTCTGGCGTCACATAAGATTTGCCTTTTGCAGCTTGGCACACATGGCACACTTCATAAATGACTGTCTGTGCCAAGACCCTCACGTAATCCACATTTTCAATAGCAACCTATACTGGTTGGCCACCTTTCTAGACCCACGGTACAAGGACAAATTTCCTTCCCTACTGTTGCAGTCACCAAGGGGTTTCACAATTGAATCCTTCAAGAGTGCCGTTGTCGATCATTTGATGGCAACAGCACCCTCAGACACCGCTGCTAGAAGAGGTACCTGTTATGAATTGGTAACCAAGGAGGATAATAGAGAAATAGGCTAGAAAACCAAACACCCAGAGAGGTTGGTAACTTAGCGGATTGCAGACCACTAAACTAACAACACAACTAGAATTAGCCGTGGGACGTACCTACGATGTCCTAGACGCCTCGACTCAGCCAAAGAGTTAACTAAGCCTAAAGAGAGAAAGGGGAAAGCTAAACTGCCCCGGAGTAGAGCTCCAAAGGAATAGATATTCCCAAACATATATTGCCGGTGAGACAGATGAAGTACAAAACACAGGCAGAAAACAGAATAAGCAAATGCTGGGGCCCAAACTCTCTGGATAGGACAGGAAAGGATACTGTCTGCAATCCCACAAAAACCCTAAGAAAAATTACAACCCGTCTGATAAGCAAAAATACTGAGGCCACACGACCTCTCCCCCACTAAATCAGAACTCTGGTGTGAACTGGACGCAAAACAACAGATACTGAAATAACAGGAGACTAGAAATACAGAAAAAACTGACACAAGCTGTGGCAAAGGAAAACAGGGAACCCGGTTGAACTCACACCAGCAAGGCAGAGAACAGAGAAAAGCAAAAAGGGAAAACATGCCACAGATAAAAACAGACAAATAACTTATCTGAAAGATGCAGGACAAAGCAGGGAGCAAGCAGAAGTCCTGAAGTCTCAGGAAAAAAAACAAATAACCGGCAACAACTAAGAGAAGGCTGCTCACTTAAATCTCTCCAGTCAGTAACACCTGACCTCCAATCATCCTCTTCAGGTAATTGACTTCTGTCAGCCAGACCAGCTCCATTACCAGCAGCAACCACCAGAGGGAACCCAAACTCAGAAGCCAAATCAAAAGTGCTCACAACAGGTACCAGCTCTGTGCAACAGCATGCATTAATGGCAAGAGACACGCCAAGCAGGTCCAAAAGAAGTGGTACTAAAATGTCCACAAACTGGGCCATCTTCAATAAACCGGCTCATCAGCAAGGACTAGCTGGACCAGCAACAATGTCAAGGAGGGAAAAGTTGAACAAGATGGTCAACGACTATCTAAGTGACCATACCTGCGTCCTTCATGACTCTTCTGTTCCGTTTAATTACTGGGTATCCAAGCTGCATAGTTGGCCAGACCTCTTCTTATATGCCTTGGAGGTGCTGGCCTGCCCTGCTGCTAGTGTGATGTCAGAGCGTGTTTTCATTGCCGCTGGGGCAATCATCACAGATACCCGCACACGGTTGACTACAGAGAATGCTGACAGGCTGACTCTGATAAAATTAAACAAAGACTGGATTTCGCAACAGTATTTAAGTCCTCCAGATGACAGTATTCCAACCTAAAGTCACCCAAAACGTTATTTGATGCAACTGGTGATCACGTCCATCCCTTCCCATACAAACCACTTTTCTTCTTCTTACACATGTTTTTAACTCCTGCTTCTGCCATGTGTACCTCATGGTCAATAAGCTAAAAACAATGTTCCGTTCATTAATATTTCCCATCGGATGCACTTGTGATGAGACCCTTCTTCCTTCATCAACCATGGTATCATGCCCCTTGGGCTAATTTTTGGAGACACTTTGGCTATTCCTGGACACTGGGCACTGCAACTACTGAGCTAGTAGTCTACTTTCATATTTGTCTGGCTCTTGAGGCCTCCTTCCTGCGTCAACCATGATACAGCCCCTAGGGCTAATGTTTTGAAGACACTGTCTATGCCTGCACATTGGGCACTGGAACTACTGTGCTAGTAGTCTACTTTCATAATTGTCTGGCTTTTGAGGCCTCCTTCCTGCGTCAACCATGATACAGCCCCTAGGGCTAATGTTTTGAAGACACTATGTCTATGCCTGCACATTGATCACTGGAACTACCATGCTAGTAGTCTACTTTTATAATTGTTGGCTCTTAAGGCCTCCTTCCTGCATCAACCATGATACAGCCCCTGGGGCTAATGTTTTGAAGACACTATGTCTATCCTACACATTGGACAGTGGCAGTGGAACAACAAGGACAGTAGTCCAAGCTTTATAATTGTGAATTCCTTGTGATGATGATGGCTGGCTTCTTCCTGCGTTAACCATCACACAGCCCCTAGGGCAGATCGCTCTCCTTACACCACTTACACAGTCATCTGTCAGAAGATCACCTCCATCATCACTCGCTCTTACGGCACTTCTGATATATCACTGGCACTGCGTAAGTGGCATACGAGTCCCGCTCTGCTGGCAAAAAATGACAGGACTTCAAATAGTGTTTGTACATTCTAGTGAAGCAGTGGTGTAAAACTACTCGTGCAGCCCCTGATCAGGTGCACCCATGTTATATACATTTGCTTACAGCATACATTTTTTTTTACATTTACACATTTTTTAGCAGCCTTTTCCTCAGCCCCCAGACCGCTTTGTAGGGTCCAGCAGACAATTACTTGCATTTTCCATTGACTAACATTGGACACTCTACTCATACCGAATACCCGAGTATTACGATATACTCGGTACTAGTCATGAGCCTCCCCCGTAGTGTTCGAGTTCGGTTCGGTTCGCCGAACAGCCGTGTGTTCGACGAACTGTTCGTCGAACTGTTCGTCGAACACCATTAAAACCAATGGCAGGCAAACCAAAACACATAGAAACACATAGAACCAGAGAATTCTCCGGTGGGCCCTGGCATCTGGGGGGCCCTGGCACCTGCTGGCATAAAGAGGCCAGTTGCCTAGGGCCCCCGCTGCTCCAGGGGCCCCCAGCCGGCGGCGTGTCGCTAATAGCGGCACACCACGCAGCTGCCATGGGGGCCCCGTGCCAGCGGAGCAGCAGCGGGTGACAGGAGGTAGGAGCCCCTGTCCCCGCTGCTAAAGAGAAATGAATATTCACTGCTTCCCACGCCCACATGGGCATGGGAAGCTGTGAATATCATTACTTACCTGTCCCGTTGCGCCGCTGTGTCCTCGGGTCCTCTTGCTGCGATGTTCAGGCAGAGGGCGCGATGACGTCATTAGTGTGCGCCGAGCCCTCTGCCTGAGCATTCACTGCCGGAGGACTCGAAGACAGCGGCGCTCAGCGGTGGAGCGGGTGACAGGTAAATCTCTCAGGTGCCGGGGCCCTGAGCCAGCGGTGACACCGGAACCTGTACCCCATAGCGCGCTGGTGTATCCGCCTGCTCAGGACACCAGCACCTGGCCCCCAGCGACGAGAGGTGAGTATGTCTTTTTTTTTTGCAGCAGCAGCTGCGGCAGCATAAGGGGGCCTATAAAATGCAGCATCTATGGGGGCACAGTCTGTGGAGCAT
This sequence comes from Oophaga sylvatica, assembly GCA_033576555.1. Taxonomy (NCBI): domain Eukaryota; kingdom Metazoa; phylum Chordata; class Amphibia; order Anura; family Dendrobatidae; genus Oophaga; species Oophaga sylvatica. The sequence goes on from JARQOD010000002.1 coordinate 348,106,234, forward strand.
CTATGGGGCATAATCTATGGGGGCATAATCTGTGGAGCATCTATGGGGCATAATCTGTGGAGCATCTATGGGGCATAATCTATGGGGGCATAATCTGTGGAGCATCTATGGGGGCATAATCTATGGAGGCATAATCTATGGGGGCATAATCTGTGGAGCATCTATGGGGGCATAATCTATGGGGGCATAATCTATGGAGCATCTATGGGGGTATAATCTATGGAGCTTCTATGGGGGCATAATCTATGGGGGCATAATCTAAGGAGCATTTATAGGGGCACAATCTATGGGGGCATAATCTATGGAGCATCTATGGGGGCATAATCTATGGGGGCACAATCTATGGAGCATCTATGGGGGCATAATCTATGGAGCTTCTATGGGGGCATAATCTAAGGAGCATCTATGGGGGCACAATCTATGGAGCTTCTATGGGGGCATAATCTATGGAGCTTCTATGGGGGCATAATCTATGGAGCATCTATGGGGGCATAATCTATGGGTGCATAATCTATGGAGCATCTATGGGGGCATAATCTATGGAGCTTCTATGGGGGCATAATCTATGGAGCATCTATGGGGGCATAATCTATGGAGCTTCTATGGGGGCATAATCTATGGAGCATCTATGGGGGCATAATCTATGGGGGCATAATCTATGGAGCATCTATGGGGGCATAATCTATGGGGGCACAATCTATGGAGCATCTATGGGGGCATAATCTATGGGGGCACAATCTATGGAGCATCTATGGGGGCATAATCTATGGGGGCACAATCTATGGAGCATCTATGGGGGCATAATCTAAGTAGCATCTATGGGGGCATAATCTATGGAGCATCTATGGGGGCATAATCTATGGGGGCATAATCTATGGAGCATCTATGGGGGCATAATCTATGGGGGCACAATCTATGGAGCATCTATGGGGGCATAATCTATGGGGGCACAATCTATGGAGCATCTATGGGGGCATAATCTATGGGGGCACAATCTATGGAGCATCTATGGGGGCATAATCTAAGTAGCATCTATGGGGGCACAATCTATGGAGCTTCTATGGGGGCATAATCTAAGGAGCATCTATGGGGTCACAATCTATGGAGCATCTATGGGGGCATAATCTATGGGGGCATAATCTATGGGGGCATAATCTATGGAGCATCTATGGGGGCATAATCTATGGGGGCATAATCTATGGAGCATCTATGGGGGCATAATCTATGCAGCGTCTATGGGGCATAATCTATGGAGCATCTATGGGGGCATAATCTATGGGGGTATAATCTAAGGAGCATTTACGGGGGCATAATCTTTGGAGCATCTATGGGGCACAATCTATGGAGCTTCTATGGGGGAATAATCTCATGAGCATCTATGGGGGCACAATCTATGGAGCTTCTATGGGGGCATAATCTAAGGAGCATCTACGGGGGCACAATCTATGGAGCTTCTATGGGGGCATAATCTAAGGAGCATCTATGGGGGCATAATCTATGGAGCATCTATGGGGGAATAATCTATGGGTGCATAATCTATGGGGGCATAATCTATGGAGCATCTATGGGGGCATAATACATGGGGCAGCATATGGGGCACAATCTATGGAGCATCTTGTGGGGCATAATACATGGGGCAGGATATGGGGCATAATCTAATTTTCCACCCTAGGCTTATACTCAAGTCGATAAGTTTTCCCAGTTTTTTGTGGCAAAATTAGGGGGGTCGGCTTATACTCGAGTATATATGGTATCTATCTATTATCTATCTATATCTATCTATATATATATATATATATAGCATTATACCCTATGAGGGGGGCAGCATTATCCTCTATGAGGGGGGCAGCATTATCCCCTATGGGGGGGCAGCATTATCCCCTATGAGGGGGCTGCTTTATAATCTATGAGGGAGGCTACCCCAACTCCTGCTACATAATTAAGACATGTACTACCTTATATTATACCCTGATATTAGTGTGTTTTACTGCACAATTGGTGGTCTTGTATTTATTTCTATGTAGCTACATAGTGGGCCCCAAGAATGATTTTCTCTGGTGGGCCCAGGGTGTTCCAGTCCGACGCTGGTCATGCGAAAAGAGGTGGAGGAGTAAAAGGAGGGGGAAACACAGATATAGGCATGTCATGCCCTTCTAAAACCAAAAAAGTGCCAAGCCGACAAGGCCAGTCCATTCCTGCCCGTGCGACCTGCGTGTCGCCGGGTTTGTGCCAGAGCTGCGGTGGACCCTGACGGCCAGCCCCCCTCTCCCAATACTGGTGCCTGTCCGCTGGTGGGTCGAGCGAGCCCCCCTGCGGTGGAGGCAGGTCTAATCATTTTTATTTAAATTGTCTCTCTAATTTGAATGAGTACACTTTAAATCCTTTTACAAGGATCTATTGGAGGGCAAGTCTCATGCCAGCAGCCGCGGTAATGCCAGGTCCAGTAGCGTCCAGTAAAGCTGCCGCAGTTAAAAAGCTTTTATAAGGATTGAGCTTGGCGGTCCACCGCAAGGCGTCCTACCGCCACTCACAGCCCCTGTGCCTAGGGGTGCCTCCCTGATGCTCTTCACTGATTTTCCCGGGGGCCCGAAGCATTTCCTTTGAAAAAATTAAGTGTCCAAAGTACAGGTGGTGTAGCTTGCTTAACAGCTGTGTTAATCCGCTGACTAGCAGACAGTGCTACTAGGCCCAAAATTATTGTCGTTTTTTCGGAAAAACTGAACTCTTCAAAATCTAGTTGCCCCCAGCAACACAACTCTCAAGTCCTTATCTTCATCTGCAACCTGGATAAATTCTAATCCGGGTTGTTTTGCATGTAGGACCTCTAAGTGTTTATGTTGCGTCTCTATTATGAATGGGGTGCAAGAATTTCAATCTCGTACCACAGGCACCATTTTTAAAATAAACTGTCATGTCAATTGCCAATCGTGCTACATTATTCATTTAATTGAGTGCGGTTGTGGGTTGCAGTACATCGGTCGGACGATACAGACGATGCATGCAAGGCTCAACAAGCACCGTCAAAATATCTGAAATGGGTTCATGCTACACAGTCTCTCAAAACATTTCTCCCTAGTGTACCAAAAGAATTTGAATTTGTTAAAACTCACTGTTATTGACCAGATATCACATGATATGCCTGATCAGTATAATAATCTAATAACAAGGGAAAGTTTCTGGATTTTTAAACTTGGTACACGGCCCCTGAGGGGTTAAACCTCACTATTGAAAAAGTCACGTAATATATACATTTTGTTATTTATTTATTTTCATTTATTTTTCCTTGTGTACATTGTTTTTATGTCGTTTTTACGTTGGTTTTATTCAATTTATCTGTGTTTTTTTTTTTTTTTTGCAGTCATATTGCATTTTTAATCATGTGGGTGTTCTGATTAATTGCCTTTTAATTTTCATTTGCTGCTCCACCTTTATATAGCTTTCCTACTCCATTCTATGTATAACTGCCACCTGAGGAAGACGGAGCTATTCCGTTGAAACGCGTTGTGGATATCAATAAATTAAGATTTTTTAATATCAGCTGAATTGCGTCCCTCGCGCTCCTTATGACCGGATTGCTTTATCATCACTTATGTCTGATCCTCTCTTGAGGTACCCGGCCGGAGCTGCAGCGGACAACCTTAATCTCATCTGCCTTTATCGCCAGCCTGGAGCTCCTTTGAAACCATCTATCTGAATTTGGTTGCAAAATTATTGTCTGGGTTAGATGCAGTTAAAAATTTGTAATTAGATCTACAGCCGGTGGCTACTCCGCTGACTAGCAGACACTGCTATTAGGACCAAAATTATTGTCTAGGCAAGATGCAGTTAAAAATTTGTAATTATATCTACAGCCGGTGGCTACCTCCGCTGACTAGCAGACACTGCTACTAGGCTGTTATGTTACGGTAGCTGAGGAGTGCAGGTAAAAAAGGAAATACACCAGAGCAGTTGGAATCTATGAGATTGCAGTACCCTGACTAACCACCGCAACTAGAGGCAGCCGTGGAGCGTTCCTACGTTGGTCCTAGACGCCTCGTCACAGCCTGAGAAACTAACTACACCTAAAGATAGAAATAGGAAAGCTATCTGCCCCGGAGCAGAACCCCAAAGATAATAGAAAGCCCCCAAACATGTAATGGCGGTTAGACAAGAGGAAATACTGACACAGAAAGAAAATAGTATGAGCAAACGCTGGGGCCCAAACTATCTAAACAGAAAAGGATAGGAAGGGTACTTACTGCAATCTCAGAAAACCCTGAAAAAACACCAACTCTACTAATTTCAAAATCACCTGAGATCACACGACCTCTACCACCTAAATTAGTTCTCTGGTGTAACAAAAACAAAACAGCAGCCACTGAAAAAAAACTGGAAAAAGCAAAAGTACAAAACACAGTGGCTGGACTAAACTGAGAGGGCAAAAGCCCCCGGAGGGGACCCTGAAGGCCCCCACAGAAGTGCAGGACAAAATGCAAAAATATAGCAAAAACACAAATAAGAAATTGTCTTATCTGATAGCAGGAGATGCAGACACGACACAGCAGGCTACAAGGGAAACTGGAAAGAAGGATTCAGACCAGAACAATTGATCACCGGCAACCCTGATGGGAAAATGACTCCCTTATAAAAGACCAATCAGTAACACCTGATTCCCAGTCCTCACAATCCTCACTAGTACCGCTTGTAACCACCAGAGGGAGCCTCTGCTCAGAACTCATCTCAAACCCATTCACAACACTAGGCCAAAATTATTGTCTAAGTTAGATGCAGTTAAAAATTTGTAATTATATCTACAGCCGGTGGCTACTCCGCTGACTAGCAGACACTCAAGCTTTGGAGCAGACTATAGTAGGAGTAAACAGCTCTAGTCTTTACACTCAACAATCTGTGTTACCCCAAGCCATAGTGTATGTAGTTTCTTACGGTTAAAAGGGGGGTGGGGAAAGACCCAACCCACCTGTAATTTACAATGTCAACGTCACGTAAAACACAGCAAGGGGACTCCATAAAGAGTCTCCAATTTTTCCAAAAATTTGGGGCATAGACACCACTTAAGTAGCATCAATTGCCCCAGAGTTGCTTAAAATGGTTGGTGAGGTGATTTTACCAAATCCTCAAGCTTTTACTCTCCCCTGGATGACACAGGGGTAGAAAAGTCCTTGCGGATCCATGATTTGTTCATCTTTATGAACGTGAGTCTGTCTACATTCTCAGTGGACAGCCACGTGCACTTATCTGTCAGACTCAGCACACCACGAGCAGCGCTGAACACACGTTCAGATAGAACAAAAATTATTATTAATTTGAAAGCTGGTGAGCTTAGTATAGATGGCCTATTAGAATGAGTACCACACACTGCTACAGGCCCAAAATTATTCTACAGGCAAGATGCAGCTAAAAATAATTATTAATTTGAAAGCTGGTGGAGCTTAGTATAGATGGCCTATTAGAATGAGTAACACACACTGCTACAGGCCCAAAATTATTTTCCGGCCTAGATGCAGCTACAAATTATTAGCAATTTTAAAGCTTAAAACGTTTGGTTAGGTGATTTTAGCAAATCCTCAAGCTTTTACTCTCCCCAGGATGACACAGGGGTAGAAAAGTCCTTGCGGATCCATGATTTGTTCATCTTTATGAATGTGAGTCTGTCTACATTCTCAGTGGACAGCCACGTGCGCTTATCTGTCAGCACACTACCAGCAGCACTGAACACACGTTCAGAGAGAACGCTGGCTGCGGGGCATGACAAGATCTCCAAGACGTGAGTGGCGAGCTCCGGCCATTTATCCAGATTGGAAACCCAAAAAGAGCAAGGTCCAGTGACACAGTCATGGCTTCGATGTTCAGTTGGATATACTCCTGTACCATCGTCTCTAGGCGTTGACTATGTGTCTGACTTCTTGTCTCCTGTGGCCTTGCAAAGGATGGGCTAAAAAACTGATGAAAGGATTGCGCAAAATTGCTGTGAACACCAGCAGATACTGTGTTTCTGTTACGGTTTGAGTGCTGAACACTCGACGGTCCCACGGTTGGCAAGTTAGAACTGTGAGATTCACTACGTGCACCACTGGTGTTTTGTGGAAAAGCACATGTAAGATTCTGCAACAGTCTCTGCTGATACTCCTGCATGCGTGAATCCCTTTCTATGGCTGTAATTATTTAGGCAAATTTACTTTTGTACTGGGGATCTAACAGTGTGGCTACCCAGTAATCAGGATTATTTCGAATTCTGACAATTCGAGGGTCATGTTGCAGGTAGTGCAGCAAGAAGGCACTCATGTGTCTTGCGCATCCAGGAGCACCAAGCCCCTGTTGTGTTGATGGCGAGGTACGACTAATGATTCCTTCCTCTGCCCTCTCCCCCCCACCTCGCACAACAGAAATGTGATCAAGGTCTCCCTCATCTGATGAGTCTTCCATGCCCATCGCCAGTTCGTCATCCACTTCTTCCTGGGCTCCTGCACCTTCCTCACTAGATTGGCTGCTACCATGCGCCCTGGTTAATCCCTCTCCCCCACCCTCCCATGCCAGCCGCCTTGGTGCTGCCAACCGTCTGGGCCTTGCAGATGTTAGCCCTTCCGCATACAACTCCTCCTCCTCAACTTCCTCCACCTCCTCTTGTTCCACCACCTGACTCCGAAGTCTGTTTAACATCTGCTCCAGCATGTAAATCACAAGAATAGTAACATAGTAACATAGTTATTAAGGCTGAAGGAAGACTTTAAGTCCATCTAGTTCAACCCATATCCTATCCTAACCTGCCCTAACATGTTGATCCAGAGGAAGGCAAAAAAAACCCAAGTTGCAAACAGTAAGCTTCACATTGGGGAAAAAAATTCCTTCCCGACTCCACATACGGCAATCAGACTAGCTCCCTGGATCAACGCAGTATCTAGGAAACTAGTGAATATAGCCTGTAATATTATACTTTTCAAGAAAGGCATCCAGTCCCTTCTTAAATTTTAGTAAGGATTCACTCATTACAACATTAGACGGCAGAGAGTTCCATAGTCTCACTGCTCTTACAGTAAAGAATCTGCGTCTGTGATTATGGCTAAACCTTCTTTCCTCCAGACGTAGAGGATGCCCCCTTGTCCCCGTCACAGGTCTAAGGCCTCTTTCACACATCCGGCAGGCGCCTAAACGGCGCCCCCGGCATTTTACCGCAGCGCCGCATGTGAAAAGCTTTCACACTTCCGGCGCCCAAAATGCGTTTTTTTTGCCGGATGGTTTCTGATGCTTGGAGAAATAAGAAACCATCCGGCAAAAAAAAAAAACGTTACATGCAGCGTTTTTTTCCGGACGCCGCAATGTACATTTGCGACGCATCCGGACAAAACCGCATGCAACGCATTGACATGCGGCGCCATGCGGCGCTAATGCATGTCAATGCGAAAAAAGCCGCATGCGGCGCATCAGATTTTCAGATGCGGCGCTGCGGGAAAATGCCGGGGGCGCCGCAAGGGGAAAAACGGATGTGTGAAACTAGCCTTAGAGTAAAAAGATCATTAGAAAGGTCTTTGTACTGTCCCCTCATATATTTATACATTGTAATAAGATCACCTCTAAGCCTTCGTTTTTCCAAACTAAATAACCCCAAGTGTAATAACCTGTCTTGGTATTGCAGACCCCCCAGTTCTCTAATAACTTTGGTCGCTCTTCTCTGCACACGCTCCAGTTCAGCTATGTCTTTCTTATACACCGGAGACCAGAACTGCACACAGTATTCTAAGTGTGGTCGCACCAGTGACTTGTATAGAGGTAAAATTATGTTCTCCTCATGAGCATCTATGCCTCTTTTAATGCATCCCATTATTTTATTTGCCTTGGCAGCAGCTGCCTGACATTGGCAAAGTCATGCTGATAATGGCATCGTCAGCACTAAACATCTTCGTGGCCATTTCAAAACTGTGCAGAAGAGTGCATAGGTCCCTGATCTGAGACCACTCCTCCAGCGTGATTTGCCCCACCTCTGGATCTCATTGGCCCAGGCTATAATTCAAAACGTATTGCACCAGGACTTGTCGGTGCTGCCACAGTCGCTGCAACATGTGCAGAGTTGAATTCCACCGTGTTGGCACATCGCATTTTAGCTGGTGAAGTGGCAGGCCCCACGACTTCTGTAGAGATGTAAGTCGCTGAGCTGTGGGATGCGAACGGCTGAAGGGAGCACACAGCGACCGTGCCCCCTGCAGAAGGCCATGTAGTCCGGGATAGTGGGCTAAAAATTGCTGGACAACCAGGTTCAACACGTGAGCCATACAAGGCACGTGTGTGACATTGCCCCGGCGAAGGGCCGCATCCAGGTTTGCGGCATTGTCGCACACGGCCTTCCCTGGTTGCAGGTCCAGTGGAGACAGCCATTCATGAAACTGGTTCTCCAGAGCTGACCACAACTCCTCAGCTGTGTGACTCACATTTCCCAGACATTTCAACGTAAAAATTGCCTGATTACGTTGAGCCCTTCTGCCAGCATAGCAAGGAGGTGTGCTGCAGGATCCCTTCTGCGCAGTTAGAAAGCCCGTGGCATGAACAGACAGGCTTTGGGTGCAAGTAGAGGACCGAGAGGAGGTTGAGGAGGCAGAAGCAGTGGAGGAACTTCGAGATAAAGAGGATTGACGCACAACTCGTGGGGACGGCAAGACTTGGACAGCAGCCCCTTGTCCTGCTGTCACCATAGTTACCCAGTGCCCAGTCAGTGACATGTAACGCCCCTGTCCATGCCTACTCGTCCAAGTGTCTGTGGTGAAATGCACCCTGTCACACACTGAGTTTCTCAAAGAAGCTGTGATGTTGTGTTCGACATGCTGGTGGAGCGCAGGCACACCTTTCTTTGAGAAGTAGTGCCGACTGGGCATTTGTTACTGGGGAACTGCGAAGGACATAAGGGCTCGAAAATCCTCTGTGTCCACAAGGCGGAAAGGCAGCATTTCTGTAGCCAAGAGCTTGCAGATGGTGAAATTCAACCTCTTAGCTTTCTCATGGCTAGAAGGAAATGGTCTTTTACTTGTCCACATCTGAGTGACCGAGGGCTGGCTGTTGTGCGTAGACGGGGTTGAGTAGGGTGTCCCCGGACAACTGACGGTCTGTGAGGAAGATGCAGGCGCAAAAGTTAGGTTGCCTTGATCCAAAGATGGTGCTCTCGATGTCGGAGAGCGCTCAACACCAGCTGGTGTTTCCACTTCCAAATGAACTGATGACCTGCCAATCTGACTGACTGTTGCTGGTAAAGAGGTGCCAGGTCTGAGTCTCAAAATAGGTCTGACTGCTGTCCCGCCAGTCAGAGGATGAAGAGGCCGCGGTCGCGGATGCACAAGATGGGGCAGATGGTGGTTGGGCCGGCCCGCTAGGCCGCATTGTAGCACAGTGAGCTTGCCACTGCAACTTATGCTTCATATCCATGTGACGGTTCATGCATGAAGTACTCAAACTATGGATTTTTTGGCCTCTACTTAGCTTTTGGTCACAAATGTTACAGATAACACGAGTTGGGTCATCCTTATCGATGTTAAAAAATGCCCAGGCTATGCAAGGCTTAGAACCCATGCGACCTGAAGAGCCACCTTGACTTGTGGTCAGAGGCAGAGTTGTGGTTGAGGATGCAGTTGGTGACGAGCTTCCAGTACTACGTCTCTGTCCAGGAAGGCGCACCCTGACCTCGTCGTCACTCGAACCTCCTCCATCTCCTCTGCTGACCTCATCGACTGTCTCACTGTGGGTTGACAGTAAGTGGGATCTACAACCTCGTCATCATCACCCAGTGTGTTCTCACCCCCGTCATCCTCAGAGCCAACCTCTTCCTTCCCTGACACAAAACTCAAGTTGTCGCTCACATCTGGTATTTGAGTCTCATCATCGTCTTCCTCATTGTCTCCACCAACAGGAGTTACAGTTTGGAAATGAGGGTCTACGGTATGCTGAGAACCTTCTTCATCTGGTCCTGGATCAGACTCATAAACATTCTGGGCATCAGTGCAGATCATTTCCTCGTCTGGATTCACAGAAGCTGTGGAGACGACCTCTGATTCCCAGGCTACAGTATGAGAAAACAGCTCTGCAGACTCAACCATCTGTTCTACCCCATACTCAGACTGGCAGTTGGAGACTTGGGAGCTGTGAGGAAGCAAGTGCGATTGGGGTGACACCTCTGAGGACTGGAGTTTTTGTGTTGTTGAAGTTGAGGTGGAGAGGAGACTTAAAGGAGCACTTGATATCTGTTGAAGCACCTTATTTTTTTGTGCCTCATCTGGAATTTGTAGCGATGGGCGTGCCCATCAGAAAGGGATCGTACCACATTGTCCACTTAATGAAGTAGACATCTTAGTTTGGCTGGAAGATGGTCTTTCTTCTGCAGATGTTACTGTTGCTTAACATCTACCCCACGGACACAACATTTTTTTCCCTTCACAACACGCATATTCCCCTTTATACCAGCAGCAGGCCTTTTGCCACTCATTTTGTTGGTTACCTAATTGACAACTGTGGAGTTGTTTCCACAAAAAACGATGGCTGCAAAAAATTCTTAGTATTTGAATGCGGGTGGAGCTTTGTAAAGATGGCCTAATACAATGAGTACCACAGACTGCTACTATGCCCAAAATTATTGTTCAAGCAACATGCAGATAGATTTTTTTTTTTTTTTCTTGCCCCCTCACAGGAGTTATGATTGCGCTATTGAATTAGTGCCTGGTGGTAAATTTCCTAAAGGTCGCCTTTTTAACTTGTCTGTACCTGAACACGATGCTATGCGATCTTATATCAAGGAGTCATTGGAGAAGGGTCATATCAGACCATCCTCTTCACCCTTGGGTGCCAGTTTTTTCTTTGTGGCCAAAAAGGATGGTTCATTGAGGCCGTGTATTGATTATCGTCTCTTGAATAAGATCACTGTGAAGTATCAATATCCGTTACCATTGATTTCTGACCTGTTTTCCAGGGTGAAAAGTGCTCGTTGGTTTACCAAGCTTGACCTCAGGGGGGCGTATAACCTTATTCGCATTAAGCACGAGGATGAATGGAAGAGGGCATTTAATACCCCAGAGGGGCATTTTGAGTACCTAGTGATGCCCTTTCGGCTCACTAATGCTCCTTCCGTCTTCCAATCCTTCATGAATTATATTTTCAGGGATTTTATGGATAAATTTCTGATTGTTTATTTGGATGATATCTTGATTTTTTCCAATGACTGGGACTCTCATGTGAAACATGTTCGGACTGTGTTCCAGATTTTGAGAGAGAATGCACTGTATGTGAAGGGATCAAAGTGTCTTTTTGGCATACAGAAGGTCTCATTTCTGGGATTCATTTTGTCTCTGTCTGTTATTGAAATGGACCCGGTCAAGGTTCAGGCCATCTGTGATTGGGTCCAACCTACTTCATTAAAGGCTCTTCAGAGATTTTTGGGTTTTGCCAATTTTTATCATAAATTTATTGGTAATTTCTCCGGTATTGTTAAACCATTGACTGATTTGACCAAAAAGGGTTCTGATGTGGTGAATTGGCCTCCTGAGGCAGTCTCTGCGTTTCAGGAACTTAATCAGAGATTCACTTCTGCTCCTGTTCTACGGCAGCCTGATGTTTCTCTACCGTTTCAGGTGGAGGTTGATGCCTCTGAAATTGGGGCAGGTGCCGTTTTGTGCCAAAGAGATCCAGAGACCTCTAAGAGTAACACTTTTGCCTTTTTCCTCGAAAATTTTCTCCAATTGAACGTAATTATGACGTGGGTAATCGGGAGTTATTGACCATGAAGTGGGTCTTTGAAGAGTGGAGACATTGGCTGGAAGGAGCCAAACATAAGGTGGTGGTCCTCACGGACCATAAGAATCTTGTTTATCTCGAATCAGCCAAGCGACTTAATCCTAGACAGGCCAGGTGGACCTTGTTTTTCACACGTTTTAATTTTGTGGTTTCTTTTTTTCCTGGCACTAAGAATGTTAAGGCGGATGTCCTCTCGAGGAGTTTCTGTGCGGACTCTCCTGAGTTATCTGATCCTACTGTTATTTTGAAAGAGGGAGTAGTAATTTCTGTCATCTCGCCCAATTTGAGACTGGCTCTGGAAGGGTGTCAGGAGGATAAACCTGAGCGCTGCCCTATTGGGAAATTGTTTGTCCCAGACCAGTGGAAGAAGAGTGTGATGTCTGAGATTCATTGTTCCGCGTTGGCTGGTCATCCCGGGATTTTTGGTACCAGAGACTTGGTGAGTCGGTAACTTTTGGTGGCCTACTTTGTCTCGTGACGTCAGGGAATTTGTGCAGTCCTGCGGGACTTGCTCTCGCTCCAAGTCTTGCTCTCGCTCTAGTGGTTTGTTAATACCATTACCTGTGCCCAAGAGGCCATGGACCCATATCTCTATGGATTTTATTTTCCGACCACCCTGTTTCTCAGAGAATGACCGTTATCTGGGTAATCTGTGATAGGTTTTCCAAGATGATACATCTTGTGCCATTACCTAAGTTACCTTCCTCCTCCGAATTGGTGCCTTTGTTCCTTCAACACGTGGTTCAGTTACATGGCATTCCGGAGAACATTGTGTCTGACAGAGGAGTCCAGTTTGTTTCCAGATTTTGGAGGACATTTTGTTTTAAACTTGGTGTTCAATTATCTTTCTCCTCTGCTTTTCATCCTCAGACCAATGGACAAACCGAGAGAACAAACCAGACCTTGGAGACTTATTTGAGATGTTTTGTGTCTGCTGATCAAGATGACTGGGTCTCTTTTTTGCCTTTGGCTGAGTTTGCTCTTAATAATAGGGCTAGCTCTGCCACCTTGATGTCTCCATTTTTCTGCAATTTTGGGTTTCACCCTCGATTTTCTTCAGGACAGGCGGAGGCTTCTTTCTGTCCGGGTGTTGAATCTGTTGTGGAGCGAATGCAGCAGATTTGGGACCATGTAGTGGAGAGGTTGTCTCTCTCTCAGGAGAAGGCCCAACGGTTTGCCAACCGGCATAGGACTGATGGTCCTCGGTTTAAAGTGGGGGACTTGGTTTGGTTGTCCTCAAGAAATATCCCTATGATTGTTGCATCTCCAAAGTTTAAGCCTAGGTTCATTGGACCTTATAAGATCATGGAGATTCTTAATCCTGTTTCCTTCCGTTTGCTTCTTCCAGGGACATTTAAGATCCATAACTTGTTCCACAAGTCCTTATTGAAGAGGTTTGTCGAGCCAGTGGTTCCTATGGCTGCGCCTCCTGACCCTATTTTGGTTGAGGGCAATCTGGAGTATGTGGTTGAGAAAATATTGGATTCTCGTTTTTCTAGACAGAAACTCCAGTATTTGGTTAAGTGGAGAGGTTATGGTCAGAAGGACAATTCTTGGGTGTTTGCTTCGGACATCCATACTAGGAGACTGATCCGTACCTATCACCGAGCTCATCCTGATCGGCCTGGTTGCACAAGTGAGGGTTTCGGTGACCCCTCCTCAAGGGGGGGTACTGTTATGAATGTGCTAGAGATGGTTTCTGAGCAGAGGCTCCCTCTGGTGGTTACAGACAGTACTGAGCCTTTCAGCGAGGAATGGCAATCTGGGATCGCTGACTGGTCTGATATAAGGGAGGTTCCCTCCCATGATGGTTGCCGGTGATCAATTGTTCTTGTCGCAATTGTGGTTCCTGGTTAATTTGGAAGTTTGCTGAGTCTTGCCTGCATCTTCTGCTATCAGATAAGATATTTTCTGCTTTTATTTTTGTGCTTGCTTTTTGCATTGTTCTCTGCACTTCTGTGCAGGTCAGCCAGGTCCCCTCCAGGGGCTTGTGCTCCTCTCAGTTTATCTGAAGCCACTGTTATTTGTTCATTTGCTTTTTCCTGTTTTTTCAGTGGCTGCGGCTTAGTTTTGTTACACCAGAGATCTGATTTTAGGTGGTAGAGATCGTGTGATCTCAGGTGTTTTTGCAATCAGAAGAGTTGGTATTTTTTAGGGGTTTTTTTGGATTGCAGTGAGTATCCTTTCCTTTACTTTTCTGTCTAGACAGATTGGGTCCCAGCGTTTGCTCATTCTATTTTCTATCTGTGTCCATGTTTCTTCTTGTCTAACCGCCATTAAATGTTTGGGGGCTTCCTATTTTCTTTGGGGATCTGCTCCGGGGCAGATAGCTTTCATCTTTCTGCCTTTAGGTGTAGTTATCTCTCAGGCTGTGACGAGGCGTCTAGGATCAACGAAGGAACGCTCCATGGCTACCTCTAGTTGTGTGGTTAGTTCAGGGTACTGCAATCCAATAGTTTCCAGCCTCTCTGGTGTATTGCCGTTTTTGCTCATTCTCCTTAGCTACCAATACACAACAGATGGCCTAATACAATGAGTACCACAGACTGCTACAATGCCCAAATTATTGTCCAAGCAACATGCAGAAAGATTTTTTGTTTGTTTTTTAAGGCTGGTGGAACTTTGCAGAGATGGCCTAATACAATGAGTACCACAGACTGCTACTATGCCCAAACTATTGTCCAAGCAACATGCAGATAGATTTTTTTTTTTTTAAGGCTGGTGGACCTTTGTAGAGATGGCCTAATACAATGAGTACCACAGACTGCTACTATGCCCAAATTATTGTCCAAGCAACATGCAGATAGTTTTTTTTTTTTTAAGGCTGGTGGACCTTTGTAGAGATGGCCTAATACAATGAGTACCACAGACTGCTACTATGCCCAAATTATTGTCCAAGCAACATGCAGATAGATTTTTTTTTTTTAAGGCTGGTGGACCTTTGTAGAGATGGCCTAATACAATGAGTACCACAGACTGCTACTATGCCCAAATTATTGTCCAAGCAACATGCAGATAGATTTTTTGTTTTTTTTTAAGGCTGGTGGACCTTTGTAGAGATGGCCTAATACAATGACTACCACAGACTGCTACTATGCCCAAATTATTGTCGAAGCAACATGCAGATATATTTTTTTTTTTTTTTAAGGCTGGTGGACCTTTGTAGAGATGGCCTAATACAATGAGTACCACAGACTACTACTATGCCCAAATAATTGTCCAAGCAACATGCAGATAGATTTTTTTTTTTTTTCAAGGCTGGTGGACCTTTGTTGAGATGGCCTAATACAATGAGTACCACAGATTGCTACTATGCCCAAATTATTGTCCAAGCAACATGCAGATATATTTTTTTTTTTTAAGGCTGGTGGACCTTTGTAGAGATGGCCTAATACAATGAGTACCACAGACTGCTACTATGCCCAATTATTGTCCAAGCAACATGCAGATAGATTTTTTGTTTGTTTTTTAAGGGTGGTGGACCTTTGTAGAGATGGCCTAATACAATGAGTACCACAGACTGCTACTATGGCCAATTATTGTCCAAGCAACATGCAGATAGATTTTTTTGTTTGTTTTTTAAGGGTGGTGGACCTTTGTAGAGATGGCCTAATACAATGAGTACCACAGACTGCTACTATGCCCAGATTATTGTCCAAGCAACATGCAGATAGATTTTTTTTTGTTTTTTAAGGCTGGGGACCTTTGTAGAGATGGCCTTATACACTGAGTAACACAGACTGCTACTATGCCCAAAATTATTGTCCAAGCAACATGCAAATAGAATTTTTTTTTTTTTTTTTTAAGGCTGGTGGACCTTTGTAGAGATGGCCTAATACAATGAGTACCACAGACTGCTACTATGGCCAGATTATTGTCCAAGCAACATGCTGATAGATTTTTTTTTGTTTTTTAAGGCTGGTGGACCTTTGTAGAGATGGCCTAATACAATGAGTACCACAGACTGCTACTATGCCAAAATTATTGTCCAAGCAACATGCAGATAGATTTTTTGTTTTTTAAGGCTGGTGGACCTTTTGTAGAGATTATTATTATTATTATTATTATTATTATTATTAATATTTATTTCTATAGCACCATTGATTCCATGGTGCTGTACATGAGAAGGGGTTACATACAAATTACAGGTATCACTTACAGTAAACAAACTAACAGTGACAGACTGATACAGAGGGGAGAGGACCTGCCCTTTCGGCTTACATTCTACATCTAGAGATGGCCTAATACAATGAGTACCCAGACTACTACTATGCCCAAATTATTGTCCAAGCAACATGCAGATAGATTTTTTTGCTTGTTTTTTAAGGCTGGTGGACCTTTGTAGAGATGGCCTAATACAATGAGTACCACAGACTGCTACTATGCCCAAGTTATTGTCCAAGCAACATGAAGATAGATTTTTTTGTTTGTTTTTAAGGCTGGTGGACCTTTGTAGAGATGGCCTAATACAATGAGTACCACAGACTGCTACTATGCCCAAAATTATTGTCCAAGCAACATGCAGATAGAATTTTTTGTTTGTTTTTTAAGGCTGGTGGACCTTTGTAGAGATGGCCTAATACAATGAGTACCACAGACTGCTACTATGCCCAAATTATTGTCCAAGCAACATGCAGATAGAATTTTTTTTTAAGGCTGGTGAACTTTGTAGAGATGGCCTAATACAATGAGTACCACAGACTGCTACTATGCCCAAGTTATTGTCCAAGCAACATGAAGATAGATTTTTTTGTTTGTTTTTTTAAGGCTGGTGGACCTATGTAGAGATGGCCTAATACAATGAGTACCACAGACTGCTACTATGCCCAAGTTATTGTCCAAGCAACATGAAGATAGATTTTTTGTTTGTTTTTTAAGGCTGGTGGACCTTTGTAGAGATGGCCTAATACAATGAGTACCACAGACTGCTACTATGCCCAAAATTATTGTCCAAGCAACATGCAGATAGAATTTTTTTTTTTTTTAAGGCTGGTGGACCTTTGTAGAGATGGCCTAATACAATGAGTACCACAGACTGCTACTATGCCCAGATTATTGTCCAAGCAACATGCAGATAGATTTTTTTTTTTTTTTTAAGGCTGGTGGACCTTTGTAGAGATGGCCTAATACAATGAGTACCACAGACTGCTACTATGCCCAAATTATTGTCCAAGCAACATGCAGATAGATTTTTTTGTTTGTTTTTTAAGGTGGTGGACCTTTGTAGAGATGGCCTAATACAATGAGTACCACAGACTGCTACTATGCCCAAAATTATTGTCCAAGCAACATGCAGATAGATTTTTTTTTTTTTTAAGGCTGGTGGACCTTTGTAGAGATGGCCTAATACAATGAGTACCACAGACTGCTACTATGCCCAAATTATTGTCCAAGCAACATGCAGATAGATTTTTTTTTTTTTAAGGCTGGTGGACCTTTGTAGAGATGGCCTAATACAATGAGTACCACAGACTGCTACTATGCCCAATTATTGTCCAAGCAACATGAAGATAGATTTTTTTTTGTTTTTTAAGGCTGGTGGACCTTTGTAGAGATGGCCTAATACAATGAGTACCACAGACTGCTACTATGCCCAAATTATTGTCCAAGCAACATGCAGATAGAATTTTTTTTTGTTTTTTAAGGCTGGTGGACCTTTGTAGAGATGGCCTAATACAATGAGTACCACAGACTGCTACTATGCCCAAATTATTGTCCAAGCAACATGCAGATAGATTTTTTTTTTAAGGCTGGTGGACCTTTGTAGAGATGGCCTAATACAATGAGTACCACAGACTGCTACTATGCCCAATTATTGTCCAAGCAACATGCAGATAGATTTTTTTTGTTTTTAAAGGCTGGTGGACCTTGTAGAGATGGCCTAATACAATGAGACCACAGACTACTACTATGCCCAAATTATTGCCAAGCAACATGCAGATAGTTTTTTTTTTTTTTAAGCTGGTGGACCTTTGTAGAGATGGCCTAATACAATGAGTACCACAGACTGCTACTATGCCCAAATTATTGTCCAAGCAACATGAAGATTTTTTTTTTTTAAGGCTGGTGGACCTTTGTAGAGATGGCCTAATACAATGAGTACCACAGATCTACTATGCCCAATTATTGTCCAACAACATGCAGATAGATTTTTTTTTTAAGGCTGGTGGACCTTTGTAGAGATGGCCTAATACAAGAGTACCACAGACTACTACTATGCCCAATTATTGTCCAAGCAACATGCAGATAGATTTTTTTTTTTTTTTTAGGCTGGTGGACCTTTGTAGAGATGGCCTAATACAATGAGTACCACAGACTCTACTATGCCCAAATTATTGTCCAAGCAACATGCAGATAGAATTTTTTTTTTAAGGCTGGTGGACCTTTGTAGAGATGGCCTAATACAATGAGTACCACAGACTGCTACTATGCCCAATTATTGTCCAAGCAACATGAAGATAGATTTTTTTTTTTTTAAGGCGGTGGACCTTTGTAGAGATGGCCTAATACAATGAGTACCACAGACTGCTACTATGCCCAAAATTATTGTCCAAGCAACATGCAGATAGAATTTTTTTTGTTTTTTAAGGCTGGTGGACCTTTGTAGAGATGGCCTAATACAATGAGTACCACAGACTGCTACTATGCCCAATTATTGCCAAGAACATGCAGATAGATTTTTTTTTTTAAGGCTGGTGGACCTTTGTAGAGATGGCCTAATACAATGAGTACCACAGACTGCTACTATGCCCAATTATTCCAAGCAACATGCAGATAGATTTTTTTTGTTTTTAAGGCTGGTGGACTTTGTAGAGATGGCCTAATACAATGAGTACCACAGACTGCTACTATGCCCAGATTATTGTCCAACAACATGCAGATAGATTTTTTTTTTTTTAAGGGTGGTGGACCTTGTAGAGATGGCCTAATACAATGAGTACCACAGACTGCTACTATGCCCAATTATTGTCCAAGCAACATGCAGATAGATTTTTTTTTTTTTAAGGCTGGTGGACCTTTGTAGAGATGGCCTAATACAATGAGTACCACAGACTGTACTATGCCCAAATTATTGTCCAAGCAACATGCAGATATGAATTTTTTTTTTTTTTTAAGGCTGGTGGACCTTTGTATAGATGGCCTAATACAATGAGTACCACAGACTGCTACAATGCCCAAATTATTGTCCAAGCAACATGCGGATAGATTTTTTTTTTAAGGCTAGTGGAACTTTGTAGAGATGGCCTAATACAATGAGTACCACAGACTGGTACTATGCCCAAATTATTGTCAAAGCAACATGCAGATAGATTTTTTTTTTAAGGCTGGTGGACCTTTGTAGAGATGGCCTAATACAATGAGTACCACAGACTGCTACTATGCCCAAATTATTGTCCAAGCAACATGCAGATAGATTTTTTTTTTTAAGGCTGGTGGACCTTTGTGGAGATGCCCTAATTCAATGAGTACCACAGACTGCTACTATGCCCAAATTATTGTCCAAGCAACATGCGGATAGATTTTTTTTTAAGGCTAGTGGACCTTTGTAGAGATGGCCTAATACAATGAGTACCACAGACTGCTACTATGCCCAAAGTATTGTCCAGGCAACATGCAGATAGATTTTTTTTTTTTTTTTAAGGCTGGTGGACCTTTGTAGAGATGGCCTAATACAATGAGTACCACAGACTACTACTATGCCCAAATTATTGTCCAAGCAACATGCAGATAGATTTTTTTTTTTTTTATAGGCTGGTGGACCTTTGTAGAGATGGCCTAATACAATGAGTACCACAGACTGCTACTATGCCCAAAATTATTGTCCAAGCAACATGCAGATAGAATTTTTTGTTTGTTTTTTAAGGCTGGTGGACCTTTGTAGAGATGGCCTAATACAATGAGTACCACAGACTGCTACTATGCCCAAATTATTGTCCAAGCAACATGCAGATAGAATTTTTTTTTAAGGCTGGTGGACCTTTGTAGAGATGGCCTAATACAATGAGTACCACAGACTGCTACTATGCCCAAGTTATTGTCCAAGGAACATGAAGATAGATTTTTTTTTTTGTTTTTTAAGGCTGGTGGATCATTGTAGAGATGGCCAAATACAATGAGTACCACAGACTGCTACTATGCCCATATTATTGTCCAAGCAACATGCAGATAGATTTTTTTTGTTTTTTAAGGCTGGTGGACCTTTGTAGAGATGGCCTAATACAATGAGTACCACAGACTACTACTATGCCCAAATTATTGCCCAAGCAACATGCAGATAGATTTTTTTTTTTTTTAAGCATGGTGGACCTTTGTAGAGATGGCCTAATACAATGAGTACCACAGACTGCTACTATGCCCAAATTATTGTCCAAGCAACATGCAAATAGATTTTTTTTTTAAGGCTGGTGGACCTTTGTAGAGATGGCCTAATACAATGAATACCACAGACTACTACTATGCCCAGATTATTGTCCAATCAACATGCAGATAGTTTTTTTTTTTTAAGGCTGGTGGACCTTTGTAGAGATGGCCTAATACAATGAATACCACAGACTGCTACTATGCCCAGATTATTGTCCAAGCAACATGCAGATAGATTTTTTTTTGTTTTTTAAGGCTGGTGGACCTTTGTAGAGATGGCCTAATACAATGAGTACCACAGACTGCTACTATGCCCAAATTATTGTCCAAGCAACATGCAGATAGATAGATTTTTTTTTTTAAGGCTGTGGACCTTTGTAGAGATGGCCTAATACAATGAGTACCACAGACTGCTACTATGCCCAAATTATTGTCCAAGCAACATGCAGATAGATTTTTTTTTTTTTTTTTAAGGCTGGTGGAACCTTTGTAGAGATGGCCTAATACAATGAGTACCACAGACTCTACTATGCCCAAATTATTGTCCAAGCAACATGCAGATAGATTTTTTTTTTTTTAAGGCTGGTGGACCTTTGTAGAGATGGCCTAATACAATGAGTACCACAGACTGCTACTATGCCCAAATTATTGTCCAAGCAACATGCAGATAGATTTTTTTTTTTTTTTAAGGCTGGTGGACCTTTGTAGAGATGGCCTAATACAATGAGTTACCACAGACTGCTACTATGCCCAATTATTGTCCAAGCAACATGCAGATAGAATTTTTTTTTTTGTTTTTTAAGGCTGGTGGACCTTTGTAGAGATGGCCTAATACAATGAGTACCACAGACTGCTACTATGCCCAGATTATTGTCAAAGCAACAATGCAGATAGATTTTTTTTTTTTTTTTAAGGCTGGTGGACCTTTGTAGAGATGGCCTAATACAATGAGTACCACAGACTGCTACTATGCCCAAATTATTGTCCAAGCAACATGAAGATAGATTTTTTTTTTTTAAGGCTTGGTAGACCTTTGTAGAGATGGCCTAATACAATGAGTACCACAGACTGCTACTATGCCCAAATTATTGTCCAAGCAACATGCAGATAGATTTTTTTTTGTTTTTTAAGGCTGGTGGACCTTTGTAGAGATGGCCTAATACAATGAGTACCACAGACTGCTACTATGCCCAAATTATTGTCCAAGCAACATGCAGATAGATTTTTTTTTTTTTAAGGCTGGTGGACCTTTGTAGAGATGGCCTAATACAATGAGTACCACAGACTGCTACTATGCCCAAATTATTGTCCAAGCAACATGCAGATAGATTTTTTTTTTTAAGGCTGGTGGACCTTTGTAGAGATGGCCTAATACAATGAGTACCACAGACTGCTACTATGCCCAAAATTATTGTCCAAGCAACATGCAGATAGATTTTTTTTTTTTTTAAGGCTGGTGGACCTTTGTAGAGATGGCCTAATACAATGAGTACCACAGACTGCTACTATGCCCAATTATTGTCCAAGCAACATGCAGATAGATTTTTTTTTTTTTTAAGGCTGGTGGACCTTTGTAGAGATGGCCTAATACAATGAGTACCACAGACTGCTACTATGCCCAATTATTGTCCAAGCAACATGCAGATAGAATTTTTTTTTGTTTTTAGGCTGGTGGACCTTTGTAGAGATGGCCTAATACAATGAGTACCACAGACTGCTACTATGCCCAAAATTATTGTCCAAGCAACATGCAGATAGAATTTTTTTTTTTTTTAAGGCTGGTGGACCTTTGTAGAGATGGCCTAATACAATGAGTACCACAGACTGCTACTATGCCCAGATTATTGTCAAACAAGCAACATGCAGATAGTTTTTTTTTTTTTTTTAAGGCTGGTGGACCTTTGTAGAGATGGCTTGTAGAGATGGCCTAATACAATGAGTACCACAGACTGCTACTATGCCCAATTATTGTCCAAGCAACATGCAGATAGATTTTTTTGTTTTTTAAGGCTGGTGGACCTTTGTAGAGATGGCCTAATACAATGAGTACCACAGACTACTACTATGCCAAATATTGTCCAAGCAACATGCAGATAGATTTTTTTTTGTTTTTTAAGGCTGGTGGACCTTTGTTGAGATGGCCTAATACAATTGAGTACCACAGATTGCTACTATGCCCAAAATTATTGTCCAAGCAACATGAAGATAGAATTTTTTTTGTTTTTTAAGGCTGGTGGACCTTTGTAGAGATGGCCTAATACAATGAGTACCACAGACTGCTACTATGCCCAATTATTGTCAAGCAACATGCAGATAGATTTTTTTTTTTTAAGGCTGGTGGACCTTTGTAGAGATGGCCTAATACAATGAGTACCACAGACTGCTACTATGCCCAAATTATTGTCCAAGCAACATGAAGATAGATTTTTTTTTTAAGGCTGGTAGACCTTTGTAGAGATGGCCTAATACAATGAGTACACAGACTGCTACTATGCCAAATTATTGTCCAAGCAACATGTAGATAGATTTTTTTGTTTGTTTTTTAAGGCTGGTGGACCTTTGTAGAGATGGCCTAATACAATGAGTACCACAGACTGCTACTATGCCCAAAATTTATTGTCCAAGCAACATGCAGATAGAATTTTTTTTTTTTTTAAGGCTGGTGGAACTTTGTAGAGATGGCCTAATACAATGAGTACCACAGACTGCTACTATGCCCAAATTATTGTCCAAGCAACATGCAGATAGATTTTTTTTGTTTTATACGGCTGGTAGACCTTTGTAGAGATGGCCTAATACAATGAGTACCACAGACTGCTACTATGCCCAAATTATTGTCCAAGCAACATGCAGATAGATTTTTTTTGTTGTTTTTTAAGGCTGGTGGACCTTTGTAGAGATGGCCTAATACAATGAGTTCCACAGACTGCTACTATGCCCAGATTATTGTCCAAGCAACATGCAGATAGAATTTTTTTTTGTTTTTTAAGGCTGGTGGACCTTTGTAGAGATGGCCTAATACAATGAGTACCACAGACTGCTACTATGCCCAGATTATTGTCAAACAAGCAACATGCAGATAGATTTTTTTTTTTTTTTTAAGGCTGGTGGACCTTTGTAGAGATGGCCTAATACAATGAGTACCACAGACTGCTACTATGCCCAAATTATTGTCCAAGCAACATGAAGATAGATTTTTTTTTTTTTTAAGTCTGGTAATCTTTGTAGAGATGGCCTAATACAATGAGTAACACAGACGGCTACTATGCCCAAGTTATTGTCCAAGCAACATGCAGATAGATTTATTTTTTTTTAAGGCTGGTGGACCTTTGTAGAGATGGCCTAATACAATGAGTACCACAGACTGCTACTATGCCCAAATTATTGTCCAAGCAACATGCAGATAGATTTATTTTTTTTTAAGGCTGGTGGACCTTTGTAGAGATGGCCTAATACAATGAGTACCACAGACTGTTACTATGCCCAAATTATTGTCCAAGCAACATGCAGATAGATTTATTTTTTTTTAAGGCTGGTGGACCTTTGTAGAGATGGCCTAATACAATGAGTACCACAGACTACTACTATGCCCAAATTATTGTCCAAGCAACATGCAGATAGATTTTTTTTTTAAGGCTGGTGGACCTTTGTAGAGATGACCTAATACAATGAGTACCACAGACTGCTACTATGCCCAGATTATTGTCCAAGCAACATGCAGATAGATTTTTTTTTGTTTTTTCAGGCTGGTGGACCTTTGTTGAGATGGCCTAATACAATGAGTACCACAGATTGCTACTATGCCCAAAATTATTGTCCAAGCAACATGCAGATAGAATTTTTTTTTTTTAAGGCTGGTGGATAGAGTTGAGCGATACTTTCCGATATCCTAAAGTATCGGAATCGGAATGGTATCGCCGATATCACTAAAATATCGGCGATACCCGATACCGATACCGGAAGTCCCATGTAAGTCTATGGGAACAAAATATTGAAATTAAAAAAAACCCATTCTTGCCTTGTTGGTTAATTGTACATGAAGGAAAACAAGAAAGAGTAATGTAGAATGTATTGGGGAAGGTTGAGGAGACATTAAAGGCATAGATGTTTAACCCAATCAAATGGAATAGCATAAATATTTTTTTTTTTAAAGATGTTCGGATTGACGAAGAAATTGACAATGTTAACGTTTTTTATATTTTGGCAAATATGTATATTACACAACTTCCATGCTCTTCATCTTCACCTTTTTAACTTTTCACACACTTTCTCCTTCATAATCTTCTGCAGCATCATCTTTTTCATCAAATTATTCTTCATCTTCACCTTCTTTATCTTCTTCTTAAACTTCTTGCTATTCATCTTTGTTAACATTACTCATATTCTTCTTATTAAACTATTATTCTTATTCATATTCTGCTTCATCTTCTTCATTATATTCTTATTTGTGACAGAGAATCCTGTACTTGTAATCTGTCAAAGTATGAATTTTTCATCCTTCCGTTCTTGCTGTCACAAAAGATTTAAATTACAACAGTATTTGTCCGTGTTCAGTTTAGCCTGCAGCAGCAGGCATTTTCCAGGGGCACCACGAGGAGGAACGGCCTCACCCCCATACACTGCTTAGTCTTCTTCTGCTTAGAATTTAGAGCATATATTTTGCTCTTCATTTTGGTCTTATACTTCATGTTCTTCTGCTTTTTGATCTTCTGCTTATTGTTCTTGTGTCTCTTGTTCCGTATCTTGTATTTGTAGCACAATCTTGTACCAGCTGATGTTACTGGGACACGGTTACTAAGCAGGAGGTACCTGTGCTCCAAAGCACTACCAAGGACCAGCAGACGTTGCTGGAACTCGGATACCGAGATGGAGGCACCTAGGCCAAAGGCACTGCGGAGAACCAGTTGACGGTACTGGAACCCGGAGGGGCAGCAGAAGGAAAAGAGCCAATGGCACAACCGAGGACCAGCTGACGTTACTGGGACACGGTTACTAAGCAGGAGGTACCTGTGCTCCAAAGCACTACCAAGGACCAGCAGACGTTGCTGGAACTCGGATACCGAGATGGAGGCACCTAGGCCAAAGGCACTGCGGAGAACCAGTTGACGGTACTGGAACCCGGACGGGTAGCAGAAGGTACAAGAGCCAATGCAAGTAACGAGGACCAGCTGACTGTGCTGGAACCCGGAGGGGCAGCAGAAGGAAAAGAGCCAATGGCACAACCGAGGACCAGCTGACGTTACTGAACCCCAGTAACACAGGAGCAAGTGTTGACTGTGCTAACAGCACTTCCGAGCAACAACTGGCGGTGTTGGAGCCCAGGGTCAAGGAGGATGTTTAAATACTAGATCAAGTAATTTCCTTGTTACCTGTCAATTTTAAATGTCTATACTTCAAACAAGAGAAAGATAACCTTTACTACCATAAGATGATGATTTCATTTAAACTAATATCTAGATAAATAAAGAATTGACAAACATAAACACATACATTAACATGTTGAACAGCAATGCAAACCACAAAATAAATTAGTTAAGGAATCTGCTATACGGTTGTACATAAAAGCATACAAGTACATATCTGAATCCATTAATGATGGATAAGTAACAGTATGTACACCATTTTTATTGTATAGACAATGAATGTCTGACTTCAAAACATCATCAGCATTACAAGTTATCTGTGATATTACTAAAATGTTCCATTTGCTGAATAATGTCACTAAATATTTTATACAAAATTATACAATTTCCATCATGTAATACTCATAATATGTGGCAATAATCATTTTTATTAACAAACATAACCTTTCAAAAGTGCATAGTGCATAGTGAAAATTGCTATTTATGGCTGACTGTGACTGTCGACTTGGAAGCATGACAACAGATAGATAAGGTATATATAGATGAGACTGCATAGCCACAGATGGTGAATTGCGATGTAATACTGTACCTCAATAAAGTGTGCGTCACTACTACATAATTTTTTTTATATAGCTTTATAAACAGGGTACATGGATGTATGCTTGTGCCTTTGTTTTGACGCACAGACTGCCTTCCTGCTGAGACGCATTGGGTAGTGAACAGTTGTGTGCAGTGTTCACTGCAGTCTCTGCGGAATAACCACACTTAGACCTTATAACTTTTCAGAGTTTCTTTATGAATCTACCAAGATGAAGAAGGCAGGGAGTAAGGCACGTGGTCGTGGAGTTTCTTCAGGGAGAGGATGTGGGGATTCTGTGGCTGCTGCGGCCCCCAGTGACACAGCATCCACCAGTTTTCCCCGTGAGCGTTCCTTTATGCGCACTTTTGTAGGAGCTCGGAGTACCCCCCTGCTGCGGGAAGAACAAATTGAAGCCGTTGTTGTTTGGATGTCAGCCAATGCATCGACTTCAATTGCTTCCACCTCCTCTCAGGACCACAGCACTGTTGGGCAACCATCTGTCTCTTCACCGCCTGGCAAATTGCCCAGGCAGTCAGAGAGTTCTGTACAGGAGCCAGCTGAGTGTCTGCTTCTGTTCTCAGAATCTATTGGCTTGCAAACAGGGGCCCAGCCAAGCAGCATTCTGTAATGTGAAGAGGGAGTATGCAGTGATGCGCAACAGCTGTGTCTCTCTGAATCTGAAGAGGCGGGTGAGACAGTGCCGATGGTCAGCACACCGCAGAACGCATCTGATGATGATGAGACCCAGGTGCCAGTTTCTGTTGAGCATGGTGCTGGCCAGACCACCCAACAGCAGGTGTTGGAAGAGGGTAGTGGAGATGATGAGGTCCAAGACCCAACATGGCATGAGGAACAGGAAGGTGGTGGGAGCAGCTCAGAGGAATAATAATAATATTTATTTATATAGCGCCATCATATTCCGCAGCGCTTTACAGTTTAGCCGTTTCAGAACACAAGTCATAAGTAACAACGTTAACAATACAATAATTTAAGCTAAATAAGTCGCCCCTGCTCGTGACAGCTTACAATGTACAATGAGATGGGGGAGATACAAAGTATAGGTGTTTATATACAATGGTGCATTTACAATGATGTTCCAGCCATCTTAAGGGACTGAGGGATGGAGATAGTGAATGGGCTAGAGACACACACACACTTACACAGAATACATAGAATGACTTTGATTAGTGAATGTGATAGGCCGCTCTGAACAAATGTGTTTTGAGGGAGCGCCTGAAACCATGCAAATTGTGGATAGTCCTAATTTCTTGGGGTACAGCATTCCAGAGGATTGGCGTAGAGCAGGAGAAGTCTTGGAGTCGGGAGTGGGAGGTACGTATTAGTGCAGAGGTTAGTCGAAAGTCGTTTGCAGAGCGCAGCAGTCGGTTAGGCCGATAGATAGAAATGAGGGAGGAGATGTAGGAGGGGTGCTGCACTGTGGAGAGCTTTGTGGGTGAGAACCAGTACTTTGGTTGAAAGCTGGGAGAGGCCTAGAGAAATGGTTAGTGATAGAAGGAAGATAGAGGAAGACATTGCCCCAACGGTACAAACAGGAGGGAGAGTTAGGCTGCAGACTCGGTTGCCTGTAGCCTCCAGTTTGGCACCTGTTCGGAGCAGTTGTCTTCCAAAAGTCAAAACGTGCGCTCCCAGGACTTGCACTGCGTGGTCCTTTTTTCACACACTTGCACATGATATTTGCTATGTGAAATGCAAGCTGTGTAATTAAAAATTAAAAATAGCTAAAAGTGTCAGTCACCTCAATACCACAAATATGTGGAAACATGTGCGGACAAAGCACGTAGTTGAGTTACAAAGACACACTAGAGATGTAGGCCAACCTACAGCAGCACCTACATCTTCAGGTTGTGTTGAAGCCTCTTCATCGAGCTCACACACAGCTGGTTATGCTTCCTCACAGGATCGCCATGGAAGAACCTCGGCCACTGTTGTCCAGAGACAAACTGTTATTCCACACACAGCAGCAAGTTCCCTGTCATCCTCACACTCCCAGGCCACAAAACAGCCATCGGTAGCACAGGCATGGGATAAAAGACGGCCATACTCCGCAAACCATGCACGAGCACAGGCTCTGAATGCTGGCATTGCAAAACTCCTGTCCCTTGAAATGCTGTGATTCAGGCTGGTGGAGACAGACAGTTTCTGTAACTGAATATCATTGTCAATCCCACAATACAATGTGCCAAGCCGATTTCATTTCAGCAGGCAAGCCGTCCCTGGTCTGCAAAAGCATGTTGAGGGAAAAATTAAACATGCGCTACTAAAAGCCCTCAGTAGCAAGGTCCACCTGACCACCGATGCGTGGACCAGTACCCATTGTTATGATCTGCTACAACCAGTAAGGAAAGAAGGGAATTCTGTCCCTACAATACAACTAAGCTGAATCCCTACGATGTAACGGGGAACCTGATCCTGCGACCAGACCCGCTAAAGTCCTCATCTAGTGTGAACGAAGACCTATAGTTGCGAGGGAGTAATCCCTACAAGATCTAGGGACTGTGAGAAAAGGTGGACACCTCCTAACATAAATTGTAGCATGGATAATTAAACAGAAAAATAAATACTTTGTGATCCTAACATCAAGCAAAACTGACAGATTAAGGCACCTAAGCACCCGGCTAGCTTAACAGTAGATAATACAATGAAGTCAAGCAAAGCCAGAAGGGCGGAGCCAGACTAAATAGGGAAAAAAGGTCATGTGACCAGCAAACTGAAACAAAACCTAACAAGAGGGTTCTAACACCCATGGCCAGGGACAATACCTTTCCCTCACTGCCCATTGGGTCAATGTTGTGCAGCCGGGTACTGATCTTGCGAGTGGCGCTGTACGTGTTCTGCCAACTCCAAGGATTGCAGGAATCAAGTCTGTACACATTGATTCCTCCTCCTATTCCAGTTCCTCAGAATCATCGCTGCAGGAGCCGTCACGGTCTACCTCCACATGGACCCGTGAACGTTTACCTGTTGCGACCGATATGAGCACAGCCGTGTCCAAATGTCAACAGGCCATCCTGAAATTAATTTCCATGGGGAATCTTAGCCACACAGCGCAGGAGCTCTGTAATGCCATAAAGCAGGAGAGCGACGTGTGGTTTTTGGAAGAGAATCTACAGGCAGGCTTGGTAGTGTGTGACAATGGCCGAAATCTGGTGTCAGCTCTGGGCCTTGGCAACCTCACTCACATACCATGTCTGTCATATGTGCTCAACTTGGTCGTGCAGAGTTTTTTGAGGGACTATCCGGATCTTGATGCACTGCTGCACAAGGTCCGCCTAGAGTGCGCTCACTTGC
Organism: Oophaga sylvatica; assembly: GCA_033576555.1. Taxonomy (NCBI): domain Eukaryota; kingdom Metazoa; phylum Chordata; class Amphibia; order Anura; family Dendrobatidae; genus Oophaga; species Oophaga sylvatica. The sequence goes on from JARQOD010000002.1 coordinate 348,135,607, forward strand.
GACGTTCCAGCATGGCAAGATCGCTGATTGCAGCTCTGCAACGCAGATTTCACCTTCATGAACATCGCATCATATGTGACGTACCCACCAGGTGGAATTCCTCGTTACATATGTTGGAGCGGTTGTGTGAGCAGCAGCCAACAGTAATGGAGTATCAGCTGCATCAGGCGCAGTCAACTCGCAATTTGCGCCGTTCACACTTCACCACTACTGAGTGGGCCTCTATAATAAGAATAATAATATTATTTATTTATATAGCGCCATAATATTCCGCAGTGCTTTACAGTTTAACAGTTTCAAAACACGAGTCATAAGTAACAACGTTAACAATACAATAATTAAAGCAAAATCAGCCGCCCCTGCTGGTGAAAGCTTACAATCTACAATGAGGTGTGGGAGATACAAAGTACAGGTGTTTATATACAATGGTGTTTTTACAATGATGGTCCAGCCATTTTAAGGAAGTGAGGGATGCATGGAGATAGTGAATGGGCTACACACACAGAATTACACATAGAATGACTTTGATTAGTGAATGTGATAGGCCACTGTGAACAAATGTGTTTTGAGGGAGCGCCTGAAACCATCCAAATTGCGGATAGTCCTAATTTCTTGGGGTAGAGCATTCCAGAGGATTGGCGCAGCGCGGGTGAAGTCTTGGAGTTGGGAGTGGGAGGTACGGATTAGTGCAGAGGTTAGTCGAAGGTCGTTTGCAGAGTGCAGCAGTCGGTTAGGCCGATAAATATAAATAAGGGAGGAGATGTAGGGGGGTGCTGCGCTGTGGAGAGCTTTGTTGGTGAGAACCAGTAATTAGAATTGGATCCTATAATGAATGGGCAGCCACTGCCAGTGTAATGAGTGGCGAATAACTCTATGAAGGATATCTGCCACGTTTTGCGTGCGTTTGATGAGTCAACGCGGATGGCGAGTGCAGATGATGCACTAGTCAGCCTGACTGTCCCCCTTATCTGCCTGCTTCAAAAAACACTGCAAGCACTAAGGCATGAGGTTTTGGAAGAGGTGGAGGATGAGGAGTCACAAATTCCATCACCTTCTGGACAGTCAGCGCAACGTGGTTCCTCACAAAGGGCTGGAGGACTTTCAAAGTACCATGCTGTATCAACAATTGAACCTCCAGAGTCGCTGTCTATATTTTCATAACCATTACAAACTTTTAATGTATTTACAAAGCACATAATGTACATTTTTTGTCTATCCTTTTGTAATGCTATTGTGTTTCCATAAACTGATGTTACAGAATTATGATACAAAGTTTTTAAATTTTGAGTTTTAAATTTTGTAAATTTATATGTATTTGAAGGACTTTGTGAGGAGGATGAGGAGGAGTCAATGGAGGAGGAAGACATCGCTCCAGAGGGAGGTAGACAATGCTCTAGTCAGTATGTAGACCAAGGGTGGGGTGATGCACAGCAGGCGGAGATGACGCCTCTTGCAGGGGACAACGTTTCTTGGCCAGTTGGGAGTCTGCAGCACATGGTTGATTTCATGCTGCAGTGGCTGAGAAACGACCGCCGCATCGAACACATTCACACCACGTCTGATTATTGGGTGTACACCCTCCTAGACCCTCGCTACCGGGACAACTTACAAAGCCTCATCACACCGTTGAACCGGGAGCGTAAAATGCGGAAGTACCAAGACACACTGGTGCAATCCATAATGTTCTCCATTCCAGCCGAGAGCACTGCTGCTGCTACTGATTTACAAAGCAGCTCTGTGCGTCGAGCCAGTGGAGACAGCTCTGCAACAAGAGGGAGCACAAGCAGCGCCTCTGCACAGGGCAAGAACAGTATGTTCCAAATGTGTCGAAGTTTTGTGGCAGCGCCACCAATGTCTACACCATCCGAGACAGCTCCAGTCAGCAGGAGGCAACATTTCCGTAAGATGGTTACAGACTACATGTCTTGCCCTCTCAGTGTACTCTCAGATGGCTCTTCCCCATTCAAGTTTTGTGTCTCTAAGCTGGATACATGGCCAGAGCTTAGCCAGTATGCATTGGAGGTGCTGGCTTGATCTGCTGCCAGTGTATTATCGGAGCGCGTCTTTACTGCTGCAGGTGGTGTACTAACAGACCGTTGCATGCGACTATCCTACGATAATGTAGAACGGCTTACTTTTCTGAAAATGAACTAGGCATGGATCTCGCCTGAATTTGCCTGTCCGGTTTCAGATTAACTAACTGGTTGGCAACGTTTTCCATGTCTCCTGTTATGTTCATCTTTCTACCACCTGAGCTATACTCCCTGGGCTACAACACTGCCAGTTGCTGCTCAGAAGTGTCGTGTCCACAGACCAATACACAAGCTATAGTGATAGTGGGGTTCAGTAACGCCTGCTGTTCCCCTGCTGTGTGTCCGGCAAAAATTACTGCTACCTAGCTACACATGTTTAAAAAAACATGACATGTTAAAGTGGCTAGTGCTACACATAGATATCAGGCTACACCCTTATTTCTAAGCTGTAAACAAGTGAAACGTCAAATTTAAAACCATTCAATGATTAGTGTTGGTAACAAATCTGTAACTAAATAATTGTGACATATTATGGCAGATATCCACATGTCTAACACAAATGCTAACACAAAAGCATACTTATGCTATAGGGTACTGATGGTGAACCTTCTCACTCCATAACTTTGACCAATCCAACTCACATCATGCCTCAAATGCTGCAATGTTGGAAGTGCATAATGTGGGTTGAACTTTGACAACAGCTGCAGTGCGAAGGTTATCCTTCTGTGTTCTTGGCTTTTAAATAAAAGCATACAAGTAAATATAATAATACATTGTTGATTAAGGGACATGATGTACACCTGTAATATTGTGCAAACAATGGATGTAGGACTATTCCTCTTCAACATTACTTATATTTGTGTCATTTGAAAAAATACATATTTTAGTTAAAAATTAAAAACCCATGTTCAGTAGCTGTGAAAGGCCCGTTTGTGTACTTCTATAGTGTTTGCAACCAATGTATTGTATACGGATGGAAGCGCGTCACACTAATAGATTAGATTTATTTTAAATGGAATGTAGCAGAACCAATTGGAGATAAATGAAAAGGATGAGCCACTGAGACACGCTCAGCAGAGTACAAGCAGCAGTGCTTGAACAAGTAACTGGAGCGTGATCTGCACTCAAAAAAGTAAAAAACACAGACTGAAGTGAACACTGAAACACAACTGTCCACAATCTGTGAAAAGCTCCTTTCTGTACTTCTATAGTGTTTGCAACCAATGTATTGTATACGGATGGAAGCGCGTCACACTAATAGATTAGATTTATTTTAAATGGAATGTAGCAGAACCAATTGGAGATAAATGAAAAGGATGAGCCACTGAGACACGCTCAGCAGAGTACAAGCAGCAGTGCTTGAACAAGTAACTGGAGCGTGATCTGCACTCAAAAAAGTAAAAAACACAGACTGAAGTGAACACTGAAACACAACTGTCCACAATCTGTGAAAAGCTCCTTTCTGTACTTCTATAGTGTTTGCAACCAATGTATTGTATACGGATGGAAGCGCGTCACACTAATAGATTAGATTTATTTTAAATGGAATGTAGCAGAACCAATTGGAGATAAATGAAAAGGATGAGCCACTGAGACACGCTCAGCAGAGTACAAGCAGCAGTGCTTGAACAAGTAACTGGAGCGTGATCTGCACTCAAAAAAGTAAAAAACACAGACTGAAGTGAACACTGAAACACAACTGTCCACAATCTGTGAAAAGCTCCTTTCTGTACTTCTATAGTGTTTGCAACCAATGTATTGTATACGGATGGAAGCGCGTCACACTAATAGATTAGATTTATTTTAAATGGAATGTAGCAGAACCAATTGGAGATAAATGAAAAGGATGAGCCACTGAGACACGCTCAGCAGAGTACAAGCAGCAGTGCTTGAACAAGTAACTGGAGCGTGATCTGCACTCAAAAAAGTAAAAAACACAGACTGAAGTGAACACTGAAACACAACTGTCCACAATCTGTGAAAAGCTCCTTTCTGTACTTCTATAGTGTTTGCAACCAATGTATTGTATACGGATGGAAGCACGTCACACTAATAGATTTGATTTTTTTCTAATATAATGGAGCTGCACCAATTCCACTAAATAAAATAAAAAAAAAAAAAAAAAAGTGACACGTGCAGATGCCTACAAACAGCGGTGGATGCAGAGCAAACTGCAGCGTCACCTGCACTGTCACACACACACCTTGCACAGAGCTGTTAAAACAACACTGGCAAAATGAAGCTTTACACAGCGGTTGGTAAACTAGCCTGCCTCAAGCACAGTAGTACACAAAATCGCAATATCTAACTGTCCCTCAGAGTCAGCACAGCAGCGTTCTGTCCCTAACTGAGTTCACAGCACAGTGACGCTAAAATGGCTGCGGCGCCTTTTATAGTGCATTCTGACATCATTTCAGCAGCCAATCACAGCCATGCCATTAGTTAAGATGACCGCATCATTACAGGATGTGCCCACACTTCGTAGGATTCCTCATTGGCTGACTAAAATCACATTGCCTCTCAAAGAATTATGGGAACTTCCGATTCCGGTATACGATATTGAAAAAGTATCGTAATTAAGTATCGGAATTCCGATAACGCGAATATCGGCCGATACCCGATACTTGCGGTATCGGAATGCTCAACACTAGTTGGAACATAATTATGACATGGTGGGGATATCTGAGACTTGGCTGGATGAGAGCCACGACTGGGCGGTTAATTTACAGGGCTATAGTCTGTTTAGAAATGACCGTAAAAATAAGCGAGGTGGGGGTGTGTGTTTATATGTAAAATCATCCTTAAAACCCATCCTGCGTGATATCTGTGAATCTAATGAAGATGTAGAGTCTCTGTGGGTGGAGATTAGGGGAGGGGGGAAAAATAATAAATTATTGATAGGGGTTTGTTATAAGTCTCCTAAAATAATGGAAGCAACAGAGAATATCCTCGTAAAGCAAATAGATGAAGCAGCAACTCAAGGAGAAGTCATTATTATGGGGGACTTCAACTACCCTGAAATACATTGGGGAACAGAAACCTGCAGTTCCAGCAAAGGTAATAAGTTTTTGGCAACTATGAGAGACAATTACCTTTCACAACTAGTTCAGGACCCAACAAGAGGGGGGGCACTGCTAGACCTAATATTATCCAACAGGCCAGACCGCATATCAAATATAAGGGTTGGGGGTCACTTGGGTAATAGTGATCACAAAATAATAAGCTTTCATGTATCCTTTAATAAGATGTGTAGTCGAGGGGTTACAAGGACACTAAATTTCAGGAAGGCAAATTTCCAACGGATGAGAGATGATCTTGGTGCAATAAACTGGGACGATATCCTGAGACATAAAAATACACAAAGAAAATGGGAGACGTTTATTAGCATCCTGAATAGGACCTGTGCACAGTATATACCCTATGGGAATAAACATGCTAGAATTAGGAGGAAACCACTATGGCTAAATAGAGCTGTAAGGGGCGCAATAAGGGACAAAAAGAAAGCGTTTAGGGAATTAAAGCAAGTAGGTAGTGAAGAGGCATTAAATAAATACAGAAGACTGAATAAATTCTGTAAAAAGCAAATCAAGACAGCAAAGATTGAGGCAGAGAGACTCATTGCCAGAGAAAGTAAAAATAATCCCAAAATATTCTTTAACTACATAAATAGCAAGAAACTAAAAAATGATAGTGTTGGTCCCCTTAAAAATAGTCTGGGTGAAATGGTGGATGAGGATGAGGAAAAAGCCAATATGCTAAATGACTTTTTTTCAACTGTATTTACACAAGAAAATCCCATGACAGATAACATGATCAGAGATAAAAAAATTTCTCCATTAAATGTCACATGCTTAACCCAGCAGGAAGTACGGAGGCGTCTAAAAATCACTAAAGTTGACAAATCCCCGGGCCCGGATGGGATACACCCCCGAGTACTGCAGGAATTAAGTACAGTTATAGATAGACCATTATTTTTAATCTTTAAAGATTCCATAATAACTGGGTCTGTACCACAGGACTGGTGTATAGCAAATGTGGTGCCAATATTCAAAAAGGGGGCAAAAACTGAACCTGGAAATTATAGGCCAGTGAGCTTAACATCTACTGTGGGTAAAATCCTGGAGGGTTTTTTAAGGGATACTATATTGGAGTATCTGAAGCTGAATAACCTCATGACACAGTATCAGCATGGGTTTACGAGGGACCATTCTTGTCAGACTAATCTGATAAGCTTTTATGAAGGGGTAAGTTCAGGACTGGACCAAGGGAATGCAGTGGACGTGGTGTTCATGGACTTCTCAAAAGCTTTTGATACAGTGCCACACAAAAGGTTGATACATAAAATGAGAACAATGGGGATAGGGGAAAATATGTGTAAGTGGGTTAAGAACTGGCTCATGGATAGGAAACAAAGGGTGGTTATTAATGGAGCACACTCGGACTGGGTCACGGTTAGCAGTGGGGTACCACAGGGGTCAGTATTGGGGCCGCTTCTCTTTAACATATTTATTAATGATCTTGTAGGGGGCATACAGAGTAGTATTTCAATATTTGCAGATGACACTAAACTCTGCAGGGTAATAAATACAGAGGAGGATAATTTTATATTACAGGAGGATTTATATAAACTAGAAGCTTGGGCTGATAAATGGCAAATGAGCTTTAATGGGGATAAATGTAAGGTCATGCACTTGGGTAGAACAAATAAGATGTATAATTATGTGCTTAATTGTAAAACACTGGGCAAAACTGTCACTGAAAAAGACTTGGGTGTATGGGTGGACGACAAACTCACATTTAGTGGCCAATGTCAGGCAGCTGCTGCCAAGGCAAATAAAATAATGGGATGCATTAGACGAGGCATAGATGCTCATGAGGAGAACATAATTTTACCTCTATACAAGTCACTGGTGCGACCACACTTAGAATACTGTGTGCAGTTCTGGTCTCCGGTGTATAAGAAAGACATAGCTGAACTGGAGCGGGTGCAGAGAAGAGCGACCAAGGTTATTAGAGAACTGGGGGGTCTGCAATACCAAGACAGGTTATTACACTTGGGGTTATTTAGTTTGGAAAAACGAAGGCTTAGGGGTGATCTTATTACAATGTACAAATATATGAGGGGACAGTACAAAGACCTTTCTAATGATCTTTTTACTCTTAGACCTGTGACGGGGACGAGGGGGCATCCTCTACGTCTGGAGGAAAGAAGGTTTAGCCATAATCACAGATGCAGATTCTTTACTGTAAGAGCAGTGAGACTATGGAACTCTCTGCCGTCTAATGTTGTAATGAGTGATTCCTTACTAAAATTTAAGAGGGGACTGGATGCCTTTCTTGAAAAGTATAATATTACAGGCTATATTCACTAGTTTCCTAGATACAGCGTTGATCCAGGGAGCTAGTCTGATTGCCGTTTGTGGAGTCGGGAAGGAATTTTTTTCCCCAATGTGAAGCTTACTGTTTGCCACTTGGGTTTTTTTTGCCTTCCTCTGGATCAACATGTTAGGGCAGGTTAGGATAGGATATGGGTTGAACTAGATGGACTTAAAGTCTTCCTTCACCCTTAATAACTATGTTACTATGTCACTATATTATATGGGGTTCATTATTTATGGGGCATCATATAGGGCCGTTTATATATGGA